>CM069311.1:395867-476430 GCA_035609425.1 Epinephelus awoara
TTACTTCATATTCCTGCTATGCGTTCTACAAAACACATTTCTGCTTCCACGCGGAGTTCTGTTCATTCCGAGGTTTCACCTTATTTAAATGAGCGCTCTCAGAGAGAACCTGTCACTGTTAACTCACCCTTATGTTCTGGTAAAGTGACTGTCGGTGCATTCAAGAACAACAGGAGTTCTCTGTTGCACTGATGAGCTGTTGTCAGAGGATTATAGTTAGAACAGTTCCTTGTGTGAAAAGTGTTCCTGAGGTTCTGTTCTGCGTTTGTGTTCTGTAGAGTCCGATCAGAGACAAAGTGGAACCTCTGGTGTTCTCCCTGAACGCCTCTCTCTACGAAAAGCTTCCCAAGAAAAGACACGCAGTGCAAGACCTGAAACGCCTCCCAGTCCTGAGCCAGACACCCCAACCCATCAGAACCCAGGTCAGAACCCATCAGTCCCAAAGTCAGAACCCAGGTCAGAACCCAACAGAACCCAGGTCAGAACCCATCAGTACCAAAGTCATAACCTAGGTCAGAACCCATCACAACCAAAGTCAGAACCCACATCAGAACCCATCACAACCAGAGTCAGAACCCAGGTCAGAACCCATCAGTACCAAAGTCATAACCTAGGTCAGAACCCATCACAACCAAAGTCAGAAACCAAATCAGAACCCATCACAACCAGAGTCACAGCCCAGGTCAGAACCCATCAGTCCCAAAGTCAGAACCCACGTCAGAACCCATCAGAACCCAGGTCAAAACCCATCACAACCAAAGTCAGAACCCACCAGAACCCAGGTCAGAACCCAACAGAACCCAGCTCAGAACCCATTACAACCCAGGTCAGAACCCATCACAACCAAAGTCAGAACCCACGTCAGAACCCATCAGTACCAAAGTCATAACCTAGGTCAGAATCCATCAGAACTCATCAGACCCCATTAGAACTCAGGTCAGAACCCATTACAATGCGGGTCAGAACCCAACAGAACCAAAGTCAGAACCTAGGTCAGAACCCATTACAACCCAGGTCAGAACCCATCAGAACCAAAGTCAGAACCCAGGTCAAAATAAGATCCAAGCTCACAACTTCATAGATCCCATTTGAACTCCCGTCTGATCCCACCACAGAACTGATCACGACCTGGGTCAGAACCCAAGTCACAAATGATCCAAACCAAAGACAGAAACAAACAGAAACCACAGATAAACTCCTGAGAACAAAGAACTCAGGTCTGAATGTTTGATCGTAGCTGTTCTTCGTCCGTCAGATCCACATCCAGAAGGCCTGTGGTTCTGATAACCGTTGCCATAGTAACCTGCAGATGACGGCTCAGTTCACAGATGAGAACCAGAAACCCTTCATCAGGTGAGTGAACTGGTCTTCATCAGACTCCTCAGGCTTTAACTTTAATTTGAAACAAGGACTTGACTTTGGATTTGACTTGGACTGACCGTGCGGGCCCGACTCAGGACTCTAGACTTGACTCCTACTAAAGTACGTGTTTCTGTGTCTCCAGGCAGAAGGACAGTCAGGTGTTGCACTACGACAGCAGCATCAACCGCCTGTTTCTGGAGGTTAACGTCAGCAACACACTGTCACCGGGCCGACCGGCAGAGGATGCTCACAACACCATTTTGAACATTAGCATCCCAGCATCACTCATTTACTCTGGAGTCCGAACCAAGGTAGTGAAGCTGAAGGTCTTTGTCATCCAGCTTTCAGCAGCCAGGAAACAAAACAGACTCGAGACCTGACAAAGACTCGCTCTGACGTTCGTGGAACTGGACTCAAGACTTGATGTTGCCTCTCTCTAAACAACCTGGGGCTTGACTCTGTACTTTACACGAGCCTTGGCTTGGACTTACCCTGAAGGACTTTACTGATGAAGTGTTTGTGAAGCAGGAGGTAAAGCGGCTTGTCCACTAGTCAGAAGATCAGCGGTTCGATCCTCAGCTCCTTCAATCGGCATGTTGGAGCATCCAGGAAAAATACTGAACCCCAAACTGATCGTGGTGGCTGCTCCATCAGTGTGTGACTCAGTGTGAATGTTTTAATGAGAAGTTATTATTTACATTTCAGTGATTGAGACTTAAAGACCTGGGACTTGAATTGGTACTTAATGCAAGACTCGACCTAGACATACCCTGAGGGACATCACTGATTTAGTGTATGTGGCCCAGGAGGTAGAGCGGCTCAACCACTAATAATATGTTCAGTGGTTCGATCCCTGATCTTGTGATGGGAGCCTCGAATACCAGTGTATGAAAGAGTGAACGAGTGGTCGGAAGACTAGAAAGGTTCTATATGAGTTCAATTAACTCAACTGACTGACCTGAGAGTTACACTGAAAGACCTGAGACTTGACCTGGACTGGTTCCTCTACAGCTGGTCCTGTGTTTGTTTGTGTTTCAGGGTGACGTCCAGGGGGTGGTGAAATGTTCTGTTGAGGACGTCGTTCTTCTCTGTGAGCTGGGGAACCCGTTCAAAAGTAACCAGAAGGTACAGAAGGTTCTGGACAGAGTACTGCTGCTGTTGTAGTACTGCTAGTACTCTTGTAGGCTGTTTCCTGCACCGTCTGTACGTTTTCCTATGAAAAGTAATGCACCCAGATTCATATAAATCCCACGTAATCACGAGCCAGTAATTCATGATTTACCCACTGAAGGGAAAGGCTGTGATCATGTGACCAGTATGCTGACAGGAGTAAACAATGAAGCAGTCCCATGGTGTCTCTCATGGTGGTAGGACAGGTCCTCACATGCCGGGTCTTACAGAGGCAAGATCAGACTCCTTCCTAATATTCAGTGAACACACATTGGAACAGGATAGTGAGTGTTCAGGTGTGCATCACTGAAGAGGTCCCGACCTCAATTTAGGCAAATCATGGGTTCTTCATGCCCGCTGAGGGTACACACATGCATCCTTGAAAATTCTCTGAAGGAAGGACTCTGTCCTTGGTAGAATTCAAAGGATCTTTGACATTGGAATAGTCCTTCGGTGGGATTCGATGACGTAGCCTTCTTAAAATTCAGCTGATTAAGGGTCCTTCCTCGACTTTGAATAGCACCACCTGAGGCAGGTCGGGGCGGTGGATGCGACTTTCCTCTGGGACTTTGCCCAGGAGACTGGCATTCAGAATCATGTGACCTTTGAGTCAGTTTAAGGTTCGTCCTCACAGTGTTTCTTTTCCTAAACCTAACCTCAGTAAGCTTTATGTGGAGGAGATAACAACAATTCCTGGGGCGCTAATTCGTAGGATACGAACCGTATGAGGACATGTTGACTCTTGTCTGTACTGCTGCCGATCCTCCGTCTGTCTCTGTGTTTCAGGTTGAGGTGTTGATCATCTTCCAGCCGTCTGAGATCAGTTTAGACACCAGAAAGATTCAGTCTCTGCTGCAGCTGTCCACGTAGGACACACACACACACACACACACACACACACACACACACACACACACACACACAGACTCAGGTGCTGTGTTGGACAGGTACTGAGTTGTGTCTCTGTGTCTTCAGGCTCAGTGAGCAGTCCGATCTGTCTCCTGTCTCCGTCTCAATGTTGGTGGAGTATTCTCTGCAGACGTCTCTCACTCTGTACGTATCACACAGTGTCAAAGGTTTAAAGTTGACCCCTGACCTCGAAGCTGATGACCTCACCTGTTTCCTGACAGAATCAATCTGCCAGGCCCCGCCTCCTTCAGCGGTCATGTGATGGGTGAGTCGGCCATGAAGAAGACGGAGGACATCGGCAGTCTGCTGCTCTTCACTTTCCAGGTTTGTCTCAATCAGTCTGACTGACGCCATGTCAACTGTCCAGGTGTTGACACACGTCCTGCTCTGACAGGTGCACGTCAGCGGGAAGCCCCTGGGTCACCTAGGCAACCTGCAGGTGGAGATTGATTGGCCGAGGGAGACGTCCAATGGGAAGTGGCTGCTGTACCTTGAAGAGATCCAAATGAGCGGAACGTTAGAGGCTCGCTGCGACCCGCTCGGCAAAATCGTCAACCCTCTCAACCTCGTGGTAACCATAGCAACATCAGCCTCACACTGATTCCTTTCAAAATAAAGGCAGCTTGAGCAGCACATTTTACAATAAAAGCCCATCATATCTGTATCTTTAACCACAGCTTCATCAAACTGAATCTGAATCTCTCATCTTCACGTTCAGAGACTTTAAAGTTTCAGAGTGTTGGACTGAACTCTGATCAGTGTGTTTCCTTCAGTTTATAATCAGCTGAACATCAGGACGGTCGTGGTTATATTTTATATCAGCAACAAATCCAACATCGTACATCCATGAATAAAACTACAACATTAAATGAATCCAAAGAGACTTACGTCTGATCTCAACCATCTGTTCTGTTAATGAGTTTCTACTTCCTGTTTGTTCAGCTGTCAGAGGAGAAGAAGAAGAGGAGGAGGAGTCTGAAGGAGGAGGTGCAGGTGAAGGAGGAGGAGCAGAGGAAAAAAACTCTACCTGTCCTCCACCTGCAGGAACAGAAGAAGAAGTCCTACATTCTGGTACAAACACTCTCATTTCTGTCTGTGCAGTACTGCAGCCGCCCACAGGGGGCGCTCTGATGTGTAAAACAAACTCACCTCAGTAGGTCTGCGTCTCCCAGTAAAAATCTGACTGCTGGTGTCCCCGTTGGACGAGACGACCTCCCAAACATCTGACTGTACTTTAACCGCTGTGCTGTCTCCTTTGTGTCTGTCTCTATGAGGACGTGAGACGAAGGACCTTGTTGTAAAGTCAGGACACTTTTTTAGAGAAAGTGGGGACAGTTTTGAAATAGAAAGATTTTTAGAGGACATGTTGTTCTTTAAAAGGCTGTTTGAGGGTCAGATTTGGAGAACACGTTAACTGACTGATGGTCCTCTAACGTGTGTGTGTGTGTGTGTGTGTGTGTGTGTGTGTGTGTGTGTGTGTGTGTGTGTGTGTGTGTGTGTGTGTGTGTGCAGAACTGTGTGCACGGGGCAAAGTGTGTGACATTTGTCTGTCCGCTGGTCAACATGAACAACTCAGCGACTCTCACTGTCAGAGCCAGACTGTGGAACTCCACCATGATCGAGGTAAAAAACACATTTTATGCAACTTTAACCAGACGTCTCCATCTTTTTTTTTTTCACCTCGTGGAGCTGTTCAATTTGTAGCAGGTTTCTTTTCTGATTCAGTCTCAGCTGTTTTCTGATGAACCCACCGTCCTCAGCAACAAACAGCAGACAGACAGAGATCAGCTGGTTCACACCGCAGTGTTCATTTCACCGATGAAAACTACGACATTTTTTTTTAATCAACAACCTTTTTCTGTGGTGAAAACGAGACGATGACGAGCTAAAAATAGATAATAATAAGAAGAACTAAGATGAAATCTATGTCTGATTTTTGTTGACGACACGTGATGTAAATGTTGGAGGTGGACTGTCGGACACTGGCAGCTTGTAATGGTCTTCACATACCTGATGAGCGACAGGCTGTCAACTCCAGTAAATAGTCTGCACCAGGATGCTTCTGTTGTAATTCAGCAGTAAATGATCAGCCGTGTGTGTCTGACTGTGGATGGTGGAGCTGCTGAATGGATTTGTGGTGTTTGTTAGTTGCAGCGGTGGTTGTTAGCAGCTAGCTCCGCTCGCAGCTCTGTCAGAATGAACACTGGGACACAGCAGAGCACTCAGCAGCTACAGACAGATTTTTCCCTTGGGAGTCGGTGGAGACTAAGAACAGAGCTGACAGAGAACTTTTTTTTTTTTTTAACCTTTATTTATCCAGGTTTGCCTCATTGAGATTAAGAATCTATTTTTCAAGAGGGACCTGGCCAAGAAGGCAGCAAAAGTTACAGACACACATTAAATCATTACAGATGCACACAGTTACAACATTTTACAGTGTCCTGTATAAAATATATAAACAATATAAAAAAGCAACAACAAATGATTTGTGCTCGGCTATGAGGAGAAGCAGTTGCATATTTCAGCACCTGCTCTACCTTTAATTGTTGTTTTAAAAGCACTTAAAGAGATGAGCTCCTGTAATTTCAAGTCCTTCTGGAGCTTATTCCACACCATAGGGCTGCGAACTGAAACGCCTTTTTACCAAACTCAGTATCTGAATGACATTCAAACACAAAGACTCCTCATCAATCATCATGTTGTTCTGTACCTGCAGGATGTGGAATTAGTAAGCTGTGTGCTAACTCTGTTAGCCGCTCATATAACTTTGTGTTTCTGCCCTCTAGTGGTCAAAATTAAAAGACTAAATCTGACCTGGTGTTTCAGGACTACAGCGATGCGAGGAACGTGTTGGTTCAAGGCCGGGCGACGCTGAAGCTGCAGACTAACAAACCAACCTTCAACATGGAGCCTCACAGTGCAGAGGTACTAAACTGCTAAATGCTGCTAGCGCCCCCCTAAGGCAGCAGTGTTCATTACAGCCACAGTCTGAACCAACAACAGGATGAAGGATCGCCTCCTACATCCTCACCAGGTGTTTGGAGTTTCCTGTGTTACCTCCTGAATCACAGTGTTCTTCCTCTGCAGATCGAAGTCCACATTTATCCAGACCCAGGGCAGCAGGTGGACTCTAGCGCCCCCCTGTGGATTATCGTGTTGTCTGTCCTGGCTGGGGTCGTACTGCTGGCTGTGATTTGCCTTCTGCTGTGGAAGGTAAACTGAGGTCGTCCATCAGAAAACAACAGGAAACTGTACACACAAAGTTTCTGTCTCATCACTGCTCATTGTTTCAGGACCTGCTTCATCAAAGATGTGGGATTACTTTTGTTTTGCTGTCTCGTAATAATAAAAGCATAAATTTTCTATGTCATCATCACCTCCTGGTTGGTAAAGTGCCGTTGTGTTGCCCCCTGCTGTTCAGTGTGGTTTCTTCAGGAGAGCCAGCACCAGAGAGATGTACCAGGCAAAGACCCAGAAAGCCCACATGAAGAGCCAGCCATCTGAGAACCAGAGGCTGCACGAGGAGCACTGAGGCGGGGCAGACTAACTGCCAGAGAGCCCTGCTGTAAGGACCAGCTGCTGACTGGCTGTTTCTGACTGTTCCTGACTGGTTTGCGACTGTTATTGACTGTAGCTGACTGATTTTGACAGTTTCTGGCAGGTTTCTGACTTTGTCTGTCTGATTTTGACTGTTTCTGACTTTTTTCTGACAGTTTATGGCTGGTTTCTGACTGTTACCGACTGGTTTCTGATTCTCACTGAGTGTTCATTACTGTTGCTGTCTGGTTTCTGTTACTGACTTGTTACTCTCTGTTTTTGACTGTTGCTGACATATTCTGACTATTGCTGACTGGTTTCTGACTGTTGCTGACTGGTTTCTGACTGTTTCTGACTAGTTTTCACTGTTTCAGAGTCATTTATGACCATTTCTGACTACTTCATGACTGTTACCGCCTACTGTATTACTGTTTCTGACTAGTTAATAGCTGTATCTTCCTGTTTCATGAATGTTTCTGACTTGTTGCTGACTGTTTCTGACAGGTGTCGGACTTTTTGACTGGTTTATTGCTGGTTTGTTACTGTTTCTCACAGGTTTATGACATTCTCTGACTGGTTTCTGAATGTTCTGACTGGTTTCTGACTATATTCTTCCCAGCTCTCAGTCAGAGGAGGAGGGGCCTCACTTTCTTCCTTCCTTCCAGCTGTGACTCTTCTGCATCTTAGCAATCAGCTGATCAATAACTCTTTTGATCTTTATTGATCTGAGTTTCTGTCGGCCTCTTTTTACCATGTCTTTTGTGATGTATTTTTATTTGTGTGAGACACTTTCTGTTGGACGTTCAGGGTTTCTGTGTTTTGTCTGCAGTGTGGTTTCTTCGTGCGTCGGAGGGCGTGGCGGGCCACAGCGCTCCACCAGGGGAGGATTATGGGTAAAGACAAGCAGCAGCAGCAGCAGCAGCACACAGATGCAGACGGTTTCCTGATCCAAGTTAATGCCACCTCGTCCAGAAACAGGAAATCGCCCAAACACTGGGTCACCTCCTGGACTGAGACACTCTGAGAGACTGAAGGTATCCATGGAAACCAACCTAGACCAGACCAAACCGGACCATCACACCCTGAACCTGATCAAAGCGGACCAAACTGGACCATCATACCCTGAACCGGATCAAACGGGACCAACAGCTGCTGGACTGCCTGTGTGCTGTCATGTGAAAACCTCTTAACATTCCGTCCAGTCTGTATTAAAATTTCCAGATTTCCAGCTAAGAGTTTGTGTAATTAAAATATTTTTTGTAAACAGGAGGTGATTTTCTGTGAATAATTTATCTGTCTTTAGAATTTTTCCTTGTTAATATGTTGTCTTTTTTAAATATCTGTGTGAGTTGTCTGTGAACTGTTTTTCCCAGCATCCTTCTGGCCTCTAAGTCGGATCCTGTCGCAGATCAACAGAACAGCAGTTACCGGGAGTCAGTCAAGTGTTTTAAAGTTATAAAGGTGTTTCGTCAGGATCGTCTCTGCTGGAAAGTGAGAGATTTGATGTTGACTGGAAACAATAGTAAAACTAAATCACAAAAAGACCTAAATACATTGATTTATTCATTATTGGGAAACTGATCAGCAGGAAGTGATCAGGATTTATAGGTAAAGGGCTCAATAATAAAAAGTGGAATGCTCCTTTAACAACCAAACGTCACAGCAGAGGTCGGTGTCGACAGGTTTAATGTGTCAGTGTGTCGTGATGATGTGTTAAACTGCTGCCTGTTAGGGCTCCTTGTAAACTAAGAAAAATTGCTTGTGTTGCTTTTAGGTGTTGAAGGTTCCTGTGAGAAAAAAAAAACTTTTTGTTGTGGATTTAATTTCAGAAATCCAAGATAATCAGCCAACTGTTGAAGTTTGAAGTCATCTCTTCTACAAAGCTGTTTCTGTGGCCTCTAACTGCCTTTTTATATGATTGTCAAATATCTGACAGCACATGAAAGCAGCATGTGTTTGTGTGTAAAGTCGTCAGTTGTCAGATTGTCTGGCTGTGGTTTGTCAACACTGTGGTGAACTGTGTGTGTGTGTGTGTGTGTGTGTGTGTGTGTCAGTGTGTTTCTTGTATGTTGATGATATTAAAATATTTTGTCATAATTGACTGGTCTGTGATACTTTCACTGAGGGCCGTAGCCAAAGTTTAGAAATGAGCGATGCTGCAGAAAATGTTCACATTATTTGAGTAAAAAAATATTTGCATGTAAACATCAGTTTGGACCACTCTAGCGAGCTGCTACTTTATAGTAGGCTGTACTTAATCCTGTACAGTGAGGTGATAGTTTATCTATGGCAGGCTACTTTGTACTAGTAGGTTTAGTGCAGTCTTTTGAGAGAGAGGAGGGGGAGAGAATTTCTATTGTAGGGACTATAGAAACCAACAATAATTGCTGCTCTTATTGCCCAGTGTGTTATATATCAAATACCCACCTCAATCAAATCTAGTGTTCAACTCCACAAACTTCCCCGCATTTGGAAAGACTCCACTATTGTGCCTGTACCAAAGAATAATTCTCCTAAATCACAAAGTGACTACAGACCTGTGGCACTGACATCTCTCATTATGAAAACATTTGAGAGGATTGTGAAGGATGAGCTTCTAAATTCAGTGCAGGAAAACTTGGACCCACTGCAGTTCGCTTATAGGTCCGGTAGAGGTGTTGTTGACGCAACTAGAACCCTCCTCAACATGATTTTATCTCATCTTGAGGGTGCTAAGATGTTTGCACGTCTTGTTTTTATCGACTTCTCCTCAGCTTTTAATTGCATACAACCTCACATTTTAGCAGAAAAGTTAATGAACATCCACAATATTGATCTTGGACTAATATGTTGGCTGGTGGACTTCTTAACTGAAAGGCCGCAACGTGTCAGGCTGAACAGTGTTTTATCTGATGTTCTTATCTCTTCCACCGGGTCCCCCCCAAGGCTGCGTCTTTTATTTGTGTTGTACACTAATGAGTGCCGAAGCCAGTATTCGAGGCGGCACATTTTAAAATTTGCTGATGATTCGGTGATCATTAGTCTGCTAAATAGTGACGTTTTTGATCATGGCCCTGTAGTGGCAGAATTCTCCAATTGGTGCAGGTCATCCTTTTTAAACATTAACATATCTAAAACCAAGGAGATGATTGTTGATTTTAGGAAGAACCCTACAGTTGTCTCACCTGTGGTGATATATGATCAGGTGATTGAATGTGTTCAGCATTACATGTATCTTGGCACCATTCTTGACAACAAGCTGACCTTTGATCTCCAGGTGGATGCTGTCTGCAAGAAAGCCCACCAGAAAATGCACTTTTATCGGAAACTTTGTGCTTTTAATGTGGACAACACTTTTATGAAAATGTTTTATTCTTGTTTTTTAGAATCTGTTTTAACATTTTCATTAATCAGCTGGTATGGGTCAATCACCCTTATAAACAAAAGCCGGCTTCATAACATAGTTAAAGTGTGCAGCAAAATTGCCGGCCTAACATTAAATGACTTGATGTCCTTGTACCATGCTGGGATCTTGAAGAGGGCCCAGTCAGTCCTGGCTGATCCCAGCCACCCCCTGCACGGAGAGGTCAGGTTGCTTCCGTCTGGCTGCAGGTACAGCCAAGTTACCTGCAGGACCAATAGGCTAAGGAACTCTTTTGTTCTAACTGCCATTGGCCTCCTAATTAAAGCACTTTAACTTTGATTGTTGTTGTTGTACTTCTGCCATCATTATGTGTGTCTATCTATCTATCTATCTATCTATCTATCTATCTATATATATATACATATATATATATGGATAGATACACATACATGTATATATATGCATATATATATATATATATATACATCTATGTGTTGTTGTATATCGTCCAAAATTAGGAAAAAAGTCAAAGTATAGCATGTCGTCCAAAATCAGGCAAAAAACGTCATAGTATAGCATGTCGTCCAAAACTGTGAAAAACGTCATAGTATAGCATTCCGTCCAAAATAGTGAAAAAAGTCATAGAATAACATGTCCTCCAAAATCATAAAAAAAAACGTCATAGTATAGCATGTCGTCCGAAATCATGAAAAAAGGTCATAGTATAGCATGTCGTCCAAACCTGTGAAAAAAGTCATAGAATAACATGTCCTCCAAAATCATTAAAAAAAACGTCATAGTATAGCATGTCGTCTGAAATCATGAAAAAACGTCATAGTATAGCATGTCGTCCAAACCTGTGAAAAAAGTCATAGAATAACATGTCCTCCAAAATCATTAAAAAAAACGTCATAGTATAGCATGTCCTCCAAAATCATGAAAAAAAGTCATAGCATAGCATGTCGTCAAAAATAACAAAAAAATGTCATAGCATAGCATGTCGTCAAAAATTGTGAAAAAATGTCATAGTATAGCATGTCGTCCAAAATCATTAAAAAAAGTCATAGTATAGCATGTCGTCCAAAATCATGAAAAAACGTCATAGTATAGCATGTCGTCGAAAATTATGAAAAAACGTCATAGTATAGCATGTCGTCGAAAATCATGAAAAAACGTCATAGTATAGCATGTCGTCGAAAATCAGGTAAAAAAAGTCATAGTATAGCACGTCCTCCAAAATCATGAAAAAATGTCATAATATAGCATGTCCTCCAAAATCATGAAAAAACGTCATAGTATAGCATGTCGTCGAAAATCAGGTAAAAAAAGTCATAGTATAGCACGTCCTCCAAAATCATGAAAAAATGTCATAATATAGCATGTCCTCCAAAATCATGAAAAAAACGTCATAGTATAGCATGTCCTCCAAAATCATGAAAAAAACGTCATAGAAAATCAGGTAAAAAACATCATAGTATAGCATGTCGTCAAAAATTGTGAAAAAACGTCATAGTATAGCATGTCGTCCAAAATCATTAAAAAAAGTCATAGCATAGGATGTCGTCAAGAATCATGAAAAAAAAGTCATAGTATAGCATGTCGTCAAGAATCATGAAAAAAAAGTCATAGTATAGCATGTCGTCAAGAATCATGAAAAAAAAGTCATAGTATAGCATGTCATCAAGAATCATGAAAAAAAAGTCATAGTATAGCATGTCGTCCGAAATCATGAAAAAAGGTCATAGTATAGCATGTCGTCCAAAACTGTGAAAAAAGTCATAGAATAACATGTCCTCCAAAATCATTAAAAAAAACGTCATAGTATAGCATGTCGTCTGAAATCATGAAAAAACGTCATAGTATAGCATGTCATCCAAAACTGTGAAAAAAGTCATAGAATAACATGTCCTCCAAAATCATTAAAAAAAACGTCATAGTATAGCATGTCGTCCGAAATCATGAAAAAAGGTCATAGTATAGCATGTCATCCAAAACTGTGAAAAAAGTCATAGAATAACATGTCCTCCAAAATCATTAAAAAAAACGTCATAGTATAGCATGTCGTCTGAAATCATGAAAAAACGTCATAGTATAGCATGTCGTCCAAACCTGTGAAAAAAGTCATAGAATAACATGTCCTCCAAAATCATTAAAAAAAACGTCATAGTATAGCATGTCCTCCAAAATCACGAAAAAAAGTCATAGCATAGCATGTCGTCAAAAATAACAAAAAAATGTCATAGCATAGCATGTCGTCAAAAATTGTGAAAAAATGTCATAGTATAGCATGTCGTCCAAAATCATTAAAAAAAGTCATAGTATAGCATGTCGTCCAAAATCATGAAAAAACGTCATAGTATAGCATGTCGTCGAAAATTATGAAAAAACGTCATAGTATAGCATGTCGTCGAAAATCATGAAAAAACGTCATAGTATAGCATGTCGTCGAAAATCAGGTAAAAAAAGTCATAGTATAGCACGTCCTCCAAAATCATGAAAAAATGTCATAATATAGCATGTCCTCCAAAATCATGAAAAAACGTCATAGTATAGCATGTCGTCGAAAATCAGGTAAAAAACGTCATAGTATAGCATGTCCTCCAAAATCATGAAAAAAACGTCATAGAAAATCAGGTAAAAAACATCATAGTATAGCATGTCGTCAAAAATTGTGAAAAAACGTCATAGTATAGCATGTCGTCCAAAATCAGGAAAAAATGTCATAGTATAGCATGTCGTCGAAAATCAGGTAAAAAAAGTCATGGCATAGCATGTCGTCCAAAATCACGAAAAAAACATCATAGTATAGCATGTCGTCCAAAATCAGGAAAAAATGTCATAGTATAGCATGTCGTCGAAAATCAGGTAAAAAAAGTCATGGCATAGCATGTCGTCCAAAATCATGAAAAAAAGTCATAGTATAGCATGTCGTCCAAAATCATGAAATAACATCATAGTATATAGCATGTCGTCCAAAATCGTTAAAAAAAAGTCATAGCATAGGATGTCGTCCAAAATCGTGAAAAAACGTCACAGTATATCATGTTGTCCAAAATCAGGTAAAAAAAACTCATAGTATAGCATGTCCTCCAAAATCATGAAAAAAACATCACAGTGTAGCAAGTCGTCGAAAATTATGAAAAAACATCATAGTATAGCATGTCGTCCATATTCATGAAAAAAACATCATCGTATAGCATGTTGTCCAAAATCATGAAAAAACGTCAAAGTATAGCATGTCGTCCAAAATCATGAAAAAACGTCAAAGTATAGCATGTCGTCCAAAATCAGGTAAAAAAAAAGTCACAGTATATAGCATGTTGTCGAAAATTATGAAAAAACGTAATAGTATAGCATGTCGTTGAAAATTATGAAAATACGTCATAGTGTAGCATGTCGTCCAAAATCGTGAAAAAACGTCATGGTATAGCATGTCGTCGAAAATTATGAAAAAACGTCATAGTATAGCATGTCGTCAAAAATTTTGAAAAAACGTCATAGTATAGCATGTCGTCCAAAATCAGGTAAAAAAAAAGTCATACTATAGCATGTCGTCCAAAATAAGGAAAAAACGTCATAGTATAGCATGTCGTCCAAACTCATTAAAAAAAGTCATAGTATAGCATGTCGTCCAAAATCAGGTAAAAAAAAAGTCATAGTATAGCATGTCGTCCAAAATAAGGAAAAAACGTCATAGTATAGCATGTCGTCCAAACTCATTAAAAAAAGTCATAGTATAGCATGTCGTCCAAAATAAGGAAAAAACGTCATAGTATAGCATGTCGTCCAAACTCATTAAAAATAGTCATAGTATAGCATGTCATCCAAAATCAGGAAAAAATGTCATAGTATAGCATGTCGTCCAAAATAAGGAAAAAACGTCATAGTATAGCATGTCGTCCAAACTCATTAAAAAAAGTCATAGTATAGCATGTCATCCAAAATCAGGAAAAAATGTCATAGTATAGCATGTCGTCCAAAATCATGAAAAAACATCATAGTATAGCATGTCGTCCAAAATCAGGTAAAAAAAAGTCATAGTATAGCATGTCGTCAAAAATCAGGTAAAAAAAAGTCATAGTATAGCATGTCGTCCACAATTGTGAAAAAACATCATAGTATAGCGTGTCGTCGAAAATCAGGTAAAAAAAAGTCATAGTATAGCGTGTCGTCAAAAATCAGGTAAAAAAAAAGTCATAGTATAGCATGTCGTCCAAAATCATGAAAAAGTCATAGTATAGCATGTCGTCGAAAACTATGAAAAAATGTCATAGTATAGCATGTCGTCGAAAACTATGAAAAAATGTCATAGTATAGCGTGTCGTCAAAAATCAGGTAAAAAAAAAGTCATAGTATAACATGTCGTCCACAATTGTGAAAAAACATCATAGTATAGCATGTCGTCCAAAATCATGAAAAAGTCATAGTATAGCATGTCGTCCAAAATCATGAAAAAACGTCATAGTATAGCATGTCGTCGAAAACTGAAAAAACGTCATCGTATAGCATGTCGTCCAAAATCATGAAAAAACGTCATCGTATAGCATGTCGTCAAGAATCATGAAAAAAATTCATCGTATAGCATGTGGTCCAAAATCGTGAAAACAACATCATAGTATAGCATGTCGTCGAAAACTATGAAAAAACGTCATCGTATAGCATGTCGTCCAAAATCATGAAAAAACGTCATCGTATAGCATGTCGTCAAGAATCATGAAAAAACGTCAAAGTATAGCATGTTGTCGAAAATTATGAAAACACGTCATAGTATAGCATGTCGTTGAAAATTATGAAAAAACATCATAGTGTAGCATGTCGTCCAAAATCGTGAAAAAACGTCATGGTATAGCATGTCGTCAAAAATTGTGAAAAAACGTCATAGTATAGCATGTCGTCCAAAATCAGGTAAAAAAAAAGTCATAGTATAGCATGTCGTCCAAAATAAGAAAAAAACGTCATAGTATAGCATGTCGTCCAAAATCATTAAAAAAAGTCATAGTATAGTATGTCGTCCAAACTCATTAAAAAAAGTCATAGTATAGCATGTCGTCCAAAATCGTGAAAACAACATCATAGTATAGCATATCATCAAAAATCAGGAAAAAATGTCATAGTATAGCATGTCGTCGAAAATCAGGTAAAAAAAGTCATGGCATAGCATGTCCTCCAAAATCACGAAAAAAACATCATAGTATAGCATGTCGTCCAAAATCATGAAAAAAAGTCATAGTATAGCATGTCGTCCAAAATCATGAAAAAACATCATAGTATAGCATGTCGTCGAAAATCAGGTAAAAAAAAGTCATAGTATAGTATGTCGTCAAAAATCAGGTAAAAAAAAGTCATAGTATAGCATGTCGTCCACAATTGTGAAAAAACATCATAGTATAGCATGTCGTCGAAAATCAGGTAACAAAAAGTCATAGTATAGCATGTCATCAAAAATCAGGTAAAAAAAAGTCATAGTATAACATGTCGTCCACAATTGTGAAAAAACATCATAGTATAGCATGTCGTCCAAAATCATGAAAAAACGTCATAGTATAGCATGTCGTCCAAAATCATGAAAAAACGTCATAGTATAGCATGTCGTCCAAAATCATGAAAAAACGTCATAGTATAGCATGTCGTCGAAAACTATGAAAAAACGTCATCTATAGCATGTCGTCAAGAATCATGAAAAAAATTCATAGTATAGCATGTCGTCCAAAACCTTAAAAAAAAAGTCAGTGTAGCATGTCGTCCAAAATCAGGAAAAAAACATCATAGTTTAGCATGTCGTCCAAAATCAGAAAAAAATTCATAGTATAGCATGTCGTCCAAAATCAGGACAAGAAGTCATAGTACAGCATATCGTCCGAAATCGGGGAAAAAAAGTCATAGTATAGCATGTCGTTTAAAATCATGAAAAAAAGTCATAGTATAGCATGTCGTTTAAAATCATGAAAAAAAGTCATAGTATAGCATGTCGTCCGAAATTGTTAAAAAGTCATAGTATAGCATGTCGTCCAAAATTGTTAAAAAGTCATAGTATAGCATGTCGTCCAAAGTGATGAATAAACGTCATAGTGTAGTATGTCAGTAAATGTAGTAGTATGTCACTAAACTTTAAAATGTACAAGAGAACAATACAGGGGTAAAATAAAAACGTCAAAATTGCAGGTGTAAAAAAAACATCAATTATATAGTCATCACAGTGGGAAGTGAGGTAGAGGCTGTAAAACATGTTCAAAATAAGTGAGATGTGAGATGAGTTGTGACCAGCAGTGCAAACAACGGTTGGAATGTAAGTATTAAGCTATGGAGGCCCCATGTTGAAGAAAATCATCATAATAGTGTTGGAAAAAAATGATACGAGTCACTTTATACGTTGACAAAATGTGTCAGAGGGTTAGGGTTATAAAAATAATTACACTCAGTGTAGTGCTGTTGTTATGTCTCAGTTAATATAAAGTGAAATGTAATAAACGACAGTAAGAAACAGCCTAACAGTGATGCTCATGTGGCGTCTCATATCATCACTAAGACATCTTCAGTCTCACACAGCAGAGACCTGAGCAGGAACAACCAATCAGAGCACAGACTTACATCTAGTCACTTTATTTCAAACAGGAAACTGACGGGTAACAGACATTAAACTCATTTTGTAAATATATCAAACATCAACATGAAACTGTCCTCTGAGTTTGTCTCGATGTCTTCTGAGTCTGTCCCGATGTCCTCTGAGTTTGTCTCGATGTCTTCTGAGTCTGTCCCGATGTCTTCTGAGTCTGTCCCGATGTCCTCTGTCTTTGTCCCGATGTCTTCTGAGTCTGTCCCGATGTCCTCTGAGTTTATCCCGATGTCCTCTGAGTCTGTCCCGATGTCTTCTGAGTCTGTCCCGATGTCCTCTGAGTCTGTCCCAATGTCCTCTGTCTTTGTCCCGATGTCTTCTGAGTCTGTCCCGATGTCTTCTGAGTCTGTCCCGATGTCCTCTGTCTTTGTCCCGATGTCTTCTGAGTCTGTCCCGATGTCCTCTGAGTCTGTCCCGATGTCCTCTGTCTTTGTCCCGATGTCTTCTGAGTCTGTCCCGATGTCCTCTGAGTTTATCCCGATGTCCTCTGAGTTTATCCCGATGTCCTCTGAGTCCCTACGATACAGTCAGATCCCAGTCTTCATCATCGCCCTCTTCTTCATCAGGAGCAAAGTCACTCCAAGAAAACTCCTTCACCTAAGAGACAGAGAACGAGACATCATCATCATCATCGTCATTGTCATTGTCATCATCGAAATCTGTTTAACTGTTGAATCATTTTGATTTAAAAAAGATTAAAAGATGTTAATAATGAGTTGGATCAGATGTGAATAATGAGTTGGATCAGATGTTTATAATGAGTTGGATCAGATGTGAATAATGAGTTGGATCAGATGTTAATAATGAGTTGGATCAGATGTTAATGAGTTGGATCAGAAGTTTATAATGAGTTGGATCAGATGTTTATAATGAGTTGGATCAGAAGTTTATAATGAGTTGGATCAGAAGTTTATAATGAGTTGGATCAGATGTTAATAATGAGTTGGATCAGATGTTAATAATGAGTTGGATCAGAAGTTTATAATGAGTTGGATCAGATGTTTATAATGAGTTGGAT
This sequence comes from Epinephelus awoara, assembly GCA_035609425.1. Classification (NCBI taxonomy): domain Eukaryota; kingdom Metazoa; phylum Chordata; class Actinopteri; order Perciformes; family Serranidae; genus Epinephelus; species Epinephelus awoara. The sequence continues at coordinate 413,820 of CM069311.1, forward strand.
CAGAAGTTTATAATGAGTTGGATCAGAAGTTTATAATGAGTTGGATCAGATGTTAATAATGAGTTGGATCAGATGTTAATAATGAGTTGGATCAGATGTTAATAATGAGTTGGATCAGATGTTTATAATGAGTTGGATCAGATGTTTATAATGAGTTGGATCAGATGTTTATAATGAGTTGGATCAGATGTTAATAATGAGTTGGATCAGATGTTAATGAGTTGGATCAGATGTTTATAATGAGTTGGATCAGAAGTTTATAATGAGTTGGATCAGATGTTAATAATGAGTTGGATCAGATGTTTATAATGAGTTGGATCAGATGTTAATAATGAGTTGGATCAGATGTGTATAATGAGTTGGATCAGATGTGAATATGAGTTGGATCAGATGTTAATAATGAGTTGGATCAGATGTTTATAATGAGTTGGATCAGATGTTTATAATGAGTTGGATCAGATGTTTATAATGAGTTGGATCAGATGTGAATAATGAGTTGGATCAGATGTGAATAATGAGTTGGATCAGATGTGAATATGAGTTGGATCAGATGTTAATAATGAGTTGGATCAGATGTTTATAATGAGTTGGATCAGATGTTTATAATGAGTTGGATCAGATGTTAATAATGAGTTGGATCAGATGTTTATAATGAGTTGGATCAGATGTTAATAATGAGTTGGATCAGATGTTAATGAGTTGGATCAGATGTTAATGAGTTGGATCAGATGTTAATAATGAGTTGGATCAGATGTTTATAATGAGTTGGATCAGATGTTAATAATGAGTTGGATCAGATGTTAATAATGAGTTGGATCAGATGTTAATAATGAGTTGGATCAGATGTTAATGAGTTGGATCAGATGTTAATGAGTTGGATCAGATGTTAATAATGAGTTGGATCAGATGTTAATGAGTTGGATCAGATGTTAATGAGTTGGATCAGATGTTAATAATGAGTTGGATCAGATGTTAATGAGTTGGATCAGATGTTAATGAGTTGGATCAGATGTTAATAATGAGTTGGATCAGATGTTAATAATGAGTTGGATCAGATGTTAATAATGAGTTGGATCAGATGTTAATAATGAGTTGGATCAGATGTTAATAATGAGTTGGATCAGATGTTAATGAGTTGGATCAGATGTTAATAATGAGTTGGATCAGATGTTAATAATGAGTTGGATCAGATGTGAATAATGAGTTGGATCAGAAGTTTATAATGAGTTGGATCAGATGTTAATAATGAGTTGGATCAGATGTGAATAATGAGTTGGATCAGAAGTTTATAATGAGTTGGATCAGATGTTTATAATGAGTTGGATCAGATGTTAATAATGAGTTGGATCAGATGTTTATAATGAGTTGGATCAGATGTTAATAATGAGTTGGATCAGATGTTTATAATGAGTTGGATCAGATGTTTATAATGAGTTGGATCAGATGTTAATAATGAGTTGGATCAGATGTTTATAATGAGTTGGATCAGATGTTTATAATGAGTTGGATCAGATGTTAATAATGAGTTGGATCAGATGTTAATAATGAGTTGGATCAGATGTTAATGAGTTGGATCAGATGTTAATGAGTTGGATCAGATGTTAATAATGAGTTGGATCAGATGTTAATAATGAGTTGGATCAGATGTGAATAATGAGTTGGATCAGATGTGAATAATGAGTTGGATCAGATGTTAATAATGAGTTGGATCAGATGTTAATAATGAGTTGGATCAGATGTTAATAATGAGTTGGATCAGATGTTTATAATGAGTTGGATCAGATGTTAATGAGTTGGATCAGATGTTTATAATGAGTTGGATCAGATGTTAATAATGAGTTGGATCAGATGTTAATGAGTTGGATCAGATGTGAATATGAGTTGGATCAGATGTGAATAATGAGTTGGATCAGATGTGAATAATGAGTTGGATCAGATGTTAATAATGAGTTGGATCAGATGTTAATGAGTTGGATCAGATGTGAATATGAGTTGGATCAGATGTTTATAATGAGTTGGATCAGATGTTAATAATGAGTTGGATCAGATGTTAATGAGTTGGATCAGATGCGAATATGAGTTGGATCAGATGTGAATAATGAGTTGGATCAGATGTTTATAATGAGTTGGATCAGATGTTAATAATGAGTTGGATCAGATGTTAATAATGAGTTGGATCAGATGTTAATAATGAGTTGGATCAGATGTTAATAATGAGTTGGATCAGATGTTAATAATGAGTTGGATCAGATGTTTATAATGAGTTGGATCAGATGTTAATAATGAGTTGGATCAGATGTGAATAATGAGTTGGATCAGATGTTTATAATGAGTTGGATCAGATGTTAATGAGTTGGATCAGATGTTAATGAGTTGGATCAGATGTTAATGAGTTGGATCAGATGTTTATAATGAGTTGGATCAGATGTTAATGAGTTGGATCAGATGTTAATGAGTTGGATCAGATGTTAATGAGTTGGATCAGATGTTTATAATGAGTTGGATCAGATGTTAATGAGTTGGATGAGATGTTTATAATGAGTTGGATCAGATGTTTATAATGAGTTGGATCAGATGTTTATAATGAGTTGGATCAGAAGTTTATAATGAGTTGGATCAGATGTTAATAATGAGTTGGATCAGATGTGTATAATGAGTTGGATCAGATGTGTATAATGAGTTGGATCAGATGTTAATAATGAGTTGGATCAGATGTTTATAATGAGTTGGATCAGAAGTTTATAATGAGTTGGATCAGAAGTTTATAATGAGTTGGATCAGATGTTAATAATGAGTTGGATCAGATGTTTATAATGAGTTGGATCAGATGTTAATAATGAGTTGGATCAGATGTTAATGAGTTGGATCAGATGTTTATAATGAGTTGGATCAGAAGTTTATAATGAGTTGGATCAGAAGTTTATAATGAGTTGGATCAGATGTTAATAATGAGTTGGATCAGATGTTTATAATGAGTTGGATCAGATGTTTATAATGAGTTGGATCAGAAGTTTATAATGAGTTGGATCAGAAGTTTATAATGAGTTGGATCAGATGTTAATAATGAGTTGGATCAGATGTTTATAATGAGTTGGATCAGATGTTAATAATGAGTTGGATCAGATGTTAATGAGTTGGATCAGATGTTTATAATGAGTTGGATCAGAAGTTTATAATGAGTTGGATCAGAAGTTTATAATGAGTTGGATCAGATGTTAATAATGAGTTGGATCAGATGTTAATAATGAGTTGGATCAGATGTTAATAATGAGTTGGATCAGATGTTAATGAGTTGGATCAGATGTTTATAATGAGTTGGATCAGATGTTAATAATGAGTTGGAACAGATGTTAATGAGTTGGATCAGATGTTAATAATTAGTTGGATCAGATGTTATTAATGAGTTGGATCAGATGTTAATAATGAGTTGGATCAGATGTTTATAATGAGTTGGATCAGATGTTAATAATGAGTTGGATCAGAAGTTTATAATGAGTTGGATCAGATGTTAATAATGAGTTGGATCAGATGTTAATAATGAGTTGGATCAGATGTTAATAATGAGTTGGATCAGATGTTAATGAGTTGGATCAGATGTGAATAATGAGTTGGATCAGATGTGAATAATGAGTTGGATCAGATGTTAATAATGAGTTGGATCAGATGTTAATAATGAGTTGGATCAGATGTTAATGAGTTGGATCAGATGTTAATAATGAGTTGGATCAGATGTTTATAATGAGTTGGATCAGATGTTAATGAGTTGGATCAGATGTTAATGAGTTGGATCAGATGTTTATAATGAGTTGGATCAGATGTTAATAATGAGTTGGATCAGGTGAGATGTTTCACCTCTAACTGACCAATCAGAGCATGGACACAGGCGGCTAAGGACAGGTGAGTTTACCTGGAGGACTCCTTCAGTCTGCTCAGGCAGGAACTGATCTGATGTCTGTTTCACCTCCACCATCACTTTACCATTTCCTACAGAGACACAGACAGGTCAGTTACACAGGTTCGAGATCAGCTCACAGCTCTGACTGTGCATGCCAGCATCAGTAATCAGAGTACTTATACCTGTCAAGAGTATTTATACCCAATAATCAGAGTATTTATACCCGGTAATAAGAACAGTAATCAGAGTATTCATACCCAGTAATATAAAGAGTAATAAGAGTATTTATACTCAGTAATATGAAGCGTAATCAGAGTATTTATACCCAGTAATATGAGCAGTACGGCAGTGAAGGCCTGCACCAGAGCCCTCTCTCTGACCTGCTTCTGCAGTCGACATCGTTTTTGTAGCAGAACATCTGGACCTGCAGAGAGAGACACACACACACACACACACACACACACACACACACACACACACACGCAGTCTTTACTCTTTGATTTACATTTAATCAAATCTAACTGTCCTTATTTTTTATTATTTGTTTTAATGGATTTTTCTTTCTTCAAACTAAGACTGTCTGGAAACATCACCTGAGATCTGCTGAGGTGAATCCTGTAGAGTACACCTGCAGCAGGTAAAGCTGACCTCACCTGTGCAGGTAAAGCTGTCCTCCACCACGGCTGCTGCTCTGGACACCTGTCCGTGATGAGGGAAGGACAGCTGCAGCAGACAGCCGAACCTAAGCCTCCTCTGTCTGACTCCTCCCTCCTCCTCATCCTCACCTTCTTCCTCGTTGGTGAGCTCCTTCAGCTGAGGACGACAGACACAGACAGGAAGTCACCTGCTGTCTCACTAACTCACCTGTGTGTAAAGGTGTAAACTGACTCACTGTGATGATGTCAGAGGTCCAGCCGCTAAATCCCAGGCAGTGATTGGCCAGTTCAAGGCAGCGGGTGTGGCTGAGAGGTCTGCTGCTGTCCAACAGGAAGTGAGGAGTCTGTTTGGAGCTCAGCCTCACCTGAGAAGAGCATGTGATGAAGTCTCATTATAAACCACAGAAGAAGAGGAGCAGGTGATGACAGCGTGTGAGGTGATGACCTTGAGTGGAGAGTTCTGGAACAGCGGTCGTCCATCAGTCTGTCGTTGAGCCTTTAAGGCCTGAGCAGCAGAGTAGAACTTGATGAGAGCGTAGAAACCAGGCGGGTTGAGCGGAGCATTAGGACACACCTTCAGCAGGTAGAGAGGACCGTAGGACGAGAACGAGCTGTACAACCCCTCCTAAAGGACAACACACACAGACACACACACACCAGGTAGACTCACATAGACCTGACCCCCAGGTGGACTCACATAGACCTGACCCCCAAGTGGACTCACGTAGACCTGACCCCCAAGTGGACTCACGTAGACCTGACCCCCAGGTGGACTCACGTAGACCTGACCCCCAAGTGGACTCACGTAGACCTGACCCCCAAGTGGACTCACATAGACCTGACCCCCAGGTAGACCCACATAGACCTGACCCCCAAGTGGACTCACATAGACCTGACCCCCAGGTGGACTCACATAGACCTGACCCCCAAGTGGACTCACATAGACCTGACCCCCAGGTGGACTCACATAGACCTGACCCCCAAGTGGACTCACATAGACCTGACCCCCAGGTGGACTCACATAGACCTGACCCCCAAGTGGACTCACATAGACCTGACCCCCAGGTGGACTCACATAGACCTGACCCCCAGGTGGACTCACATAGACCTGACCCCCAGGTGGACTCACATAGACCTGACCCCCAGGTGGACTCACATAGATCTGACTCCCAGGTGGACTCACATAGACCTGACCCCCAGGTGGACTCACATAGATCTGACCCCCAGGTGGACTCACATAGACCTGACCCCCAGGTGGACTCACATAGACCTAACCCCCAGGTGGACTCACATAGATCTGGTCCTCAGTGTGAGACGGTTGGATGTCCCACACAAACAGAGTCTTATTGTTGTCCACGGGAACCTTGAACTCCAGGATGTCCACCTCCATCACACCTGCACAGGAAACGTTCTCCCAGTTAAAAACACATCTAACAGAAGATGGCCCAGTGGGGACAGAGGACACTGACAGCTCATGGACAGACAGGAAGAGCAGCAGCACTGGTCACTGCCGTCAGCCACCACACTGAAGTTAGTTTAAGGTTGGATGTTTAATGTGTGTTTAAACTGCAGAGTGACACAGACACACCAATGCAGAAGTAAAAATAACATGCAGATTTTTTATATTTTTTCCCCACAACTAATCGATTAGTTGAAAATTATGTGTGACTTTAGTCGACCAAGCTTTTCTTTGGTTGGCTACAGCCCTAAACACTGACAGCTTCTGCTGTTTTATGCAAATGACACATAAAGAGATTTTGATGAAATGACGCCCCCCTGCAGTGTGTGCTGCAGTAGCATTTTGGAATTTAGAGCAACTGTCTGCAGGAGCAGTTACCTATACTTTAGTTGTGTGTGAACGTTACCTTTGACCTTTGTAACTGGAAGAGCTTATTATTATTCTAATATTGTAAATAATGGTGCTCAATTCAGTAGCAGCAGTAGGAGGGAGAAGCCATTTTTTTGTTAATCCCTTTTTCTCCTGTTTATTTCAGCTGGGAGGTAGGTTAGTTTGATTGTCTTTTGTTTCCACATTTGTTTTCCGACAGGTAAGGTAGGGATCTGGATTTAGTTGTTTTGTTTGCTCCTCTCTGAAGTTATATAAATAAAACTGCTACTTTGAACTTTTTACATGGAAGTTGGCTGACCTTCTTGGGAGTCGGAAGAGCGGGGGCACTCTATCATGTGTGGCCCAGGTGCCCCTAGGCCTGGGTCATAAGACTTAAAGTCGTTAAACCGTAACAAACGCTGCGTGAGTTGTAGTTATTTAATCAGCTTGTGTTCTGTAAACAAGTGAACAATGAACGTGACGCGTTAAAATGTCTGTGTAACGGACTTTGGTGGAGAGTTCACGGAATATGTCGGTTTAAACTGAAGCTGCAGCTGAATCACCGCCTTCTGCCCGGTAATTTGCCGGAAGCTGTCTGACTCCCGGTGTTAATGTTGTTGTCCGCTGTCCGGTAATTTACCGGCAGCTGTTCGTTGAAATTTACTCACCGTCACTTTTCTGTCTCCATCGAACAAACAGGAATAACCGCGCTTCCGCTGAGGGGGGCGGGGCCTACTACAGTAGCTAATGAGGATACACATGGAAGTGACGACATCTCCATCTGGCCAATCACAGTGTCCCTATTCACTTACTTTATATTTTTTTTTATCAATATTCAGAAAGAAATTCAACATTTTTTATTTAACGAACCATTTTATTAAAATTAATGTGTAAATAACGGTGTTTTATTTATTTTTACAAAGTTTCATGAACTTGTCACTGATGTATTTTATCATGTTATTTTTGTTTAATGAGCTTCTGATGAAACATTTTAAATAAGGACAGAGTTCACTCTGAAAATTAATCCATATTAATCTATAAATAAAACCCTCAGTGGTACTAAAATGGTTCCATAAGTCTTAAAAATGTTAAGACACTGAAAATTTTTAATAATTTAAAGAATGTGGCATCCGTAGATCAGGACAGAGAAACCAACGACACTCCTTTACATTTACAACATCCAATCAAATCAAAACGATAATCCCTGACCCTCCCTGAGTGACTGGAGGATAATCCCTGACCCTCCCTGAGTGACTGGAGGATAATCCCTGACCCTCCCTGAGTGACTGGAGGATAATCCCTGACCCTCCCTGAGACTGGAGGATAATCCCTGACCCTCTCTGAGTGACTGGAGGATAATCCCTGACCTTCTCTGAGTGACTGGAGGATAATCCCTGACCCTCCCTGAGACTGGAGGATAATCCCTGACCCTCTCTGAGTGACTGGAGGATAATCCCTGACCCTCTCTGAGTGACTGGAGGATAATCCCTGACCTTCTCTGAGTGACTGGAGGATAATCCCTGACCCTCTCTGAGTGACTGGAGGATAATTTGTGACCCTCTCTGAGTGACTGGAGGATAATCCCTGACCTTCTCTGAGTGACTGGAGGATAATCCCTGACCTTCTCTGAGTGACTGGAGGATAATCCCTGACCTTCTCTGAGTGACTGGAGGATAATTTGTGACCCTCTCTGAGTGACTGGAGGATAATCCCTGACCCTCTCTGAGTGACTGGAGGATAATTTGTGACCCTCTCTGAGTGACTGGAGGATAATCCCTGACCCTCTCTGAGTGACTGGAGGATAATCCCTGACCCTCTCTGAGTGACTGGAGGATAATTTGTGACCCTCTCTGAGTGACTGGAGGATAATCCCTGACCCTCTCTGAGTGACTGGAGGATAATCCCTGACCCTCTCTGAGTGACTGGAGGATAATCCCTGACCCTCTCTGAGTGACTGGAGGATAATCCCTGACCCTCTCTGAGTGATTTCTGTCTCCAGCAGCTTCTTATTGATTCACTGATGATCATTTGTTTTTATTCCTCTGTTGTGATAAATATGCATCCTGATGATCAATAAAGTTTAATTTGATGTGACATCATATTCACTTTCTGATTGTTGTTACCTCATGAATGACATCAGCAGGTATGACATCACAGCGTTGCATCAGCAGCATCAATTTCCTTGTCACCAGAAAGTAAAACCGATGGTGACGTCACCTCTGAGCCAAACTCCAGAGAAGCAGGATGGACGGATGTGACGGTGCCTTCAAAATAAGAGCGAGACATTACTAACATCAGACAGGAGAGCTGACGGTGTTCCTGTTTCACGCCTCCGACATGTTTGAATTAAACTCAGAGTCCACCTCCTGTCAGAGTCTCCACTTCCTGTCCGCTCAGTGATGAAAACTCACATCTGTTCTGTGATAGAGGGAAAAAGAGGACGTTTCCGGTTTTATTTTGAAAGGGTGTGTACTACCTGTGTGTGATCTGTGCGAGCCGGTTTGGAAAATGAAAGTGAAGGGACTTCTCCATCCTCAGAGAAAACTTCCCTCGTCAGCTCACACAGGACAGCACGACCTCATTTATATTCAACATTAATAAACATAATATTAATAACATTTTTTAGCTTTAAATTATTATTATTAAATGTTATTGTTAAATATCTGCAATATGTTATCTGTTCATCTTCTGAACGTCTTCACTGATACCAGATTTTAAATTATTAAATTAAATTAAATTAGATTCAATTTTAGTATATTTAATAATTTTATGTCTCTGAAGGAACAAAGAACATTTACTGCGGAACTGAACTCAAGAACAACCTGATGTGCTTTGTTGTCCAAGTGTCTTTTTGTTTGTTTGTTTGTTTATTTGTTGTTGTTTGTTGTTGTTTTTAACCGTACATGTTGATTCAGAGGTGTCACAGGAATAAAACATTAAAATAAATTTAAGATTAATAAATGAGCTGTTTCAAATCCTGTGAACTTTCATTTTGGATACTTTGAGAATGTTTCACTAATAAAACTTTTAATCAAACTTTTAATCAAACATGTAAATGTAACATGTTACTGTGTGTGTGTGTGTGTGTGTGTGTGTGTGTGTGTGTGTGTGTGTGTGTGTGTGTGTGTGTGTGTGTGTGCATGGAAAGGGAGAGTGAAAAGAAAGACAGAAAGTGGGAATTTCTGTCAGTCTTTCACTCTGTGTGTTTAAATGCAGCGTGTTGGACACACTGAGACACAAGCATTCCACCAGCAGCATCTGCCTCTTCATTGTTACCTTCATTATCTTCATCATCGTTGTCTGCATCGTCTTCATCATGACCAGCTGGACCGTCCTCCTCATCCTCTGCAGCTCCCTGACCCCTGTCCTCGGCTGTGATTGGCTCAACCACTACGGTCACCTGAGCAACAATTCTCTGCACCTGCTCCATCAAATGGTGAGTACGACTGACACAAGGACCCTTGAGGAGCTTCCAGGGTCCTTGAAGAGATTCTAGGAGTATACATATGTAGTATATTCTTTGATATACTTTTTTAAATACTACCAGCCACTTTATTAGGTACACCTGTTCAACTGCTCGTCAACACAGATATCTAATCAGCCAATCAGGTGTCAGCAGCTCATTAACATTTAGTCATGTAGACATGGTGAAGACGAGCTGCTTAAGTTCAAAAGGAGCATCAGAATGATGAACACTGGAGGCACTGGGAGCACTGGGAGTACTGGGAGTACTGGGAGCACTGGGAGTATTGGGAGCTGTGACCCCAAGACTGGGAAAGTGGCTCCATCAGATTCAGGTCCAACATCTGAGATCTGTCCAGGAGAACAGCTGAGATACTGAACCCTGAGGCCTAGTCAACACGGGTCCGTGTCATTGTTCCGATATGTGATTATTACTGTATTTGTGTACCATAGAGGATCAGCAACGCAACAAAAGTAGGCTACTGGTCGAGATGCAAGTGTCATAGAGAGGAGAGAGTGAAACACCATAACCTCCTGTTATTAACTCTGGGGTCGGGGTTGTTTGGGGAGCTCTCCGTGGTGCTTAACGACTCCTGGCGGGCGTATTTCTGCCTTGATGGTGCGCCACGACCAGCTCTGGGTCAACTGGGAAAGGCTTGAGGCGAAGCAGGCTCACGGCTTATGTGTTTGCCACTTTCTTTTTCATTTTTACCCACACCATTATCTTTTCCTAACCCTAACCCCCCCCTAACCCTAACCCCTAACCAAGTGGTTTTTGTGCCTAAACCTAACCAGACCTTAACCACAGGGCATCATGATGATTTCGGAACAATGGGTTTAATATGGTCGGACCAATGGACAGTTCCCGTCCACACAGACCCGTGTACTTCTGACACCGTGGATCATTCTATGTGATTTGGCTGTTTGGCCACACGCAAACGTGTTTCTTTGAAACCGGAGTCCAGGGTGAAGTTTTTGGAAGACTCCGGTGCCAGCGGGATAACCTCAGTATTTTATTACCTGTCGCCCTTGTTTGACTTCAGAGCGACGGTAAATAGCTCTTTTCTAAAAGTTTACTAACTACTAAAATCCCACATCCTGTGTTAAATACAATGTGTCTTAACTATATTTACAATGAAGCTTGATCCTGCACTCTGCCCTTGGTCCGTATGTGAATGTTTACCGTTGCTGTGGCAACAAGTGACAGCTGACATTAGCGTCAGTTAGCTTAGCTCAATAACCCAAACAATAACCCATAAAAATATAATTGAACATATATAAACAAAATCAACAGCAGCTACCAACAGTTACAGTCCTTACAGGTCAGAGTGTCAACAGTAAAGTAATAACAGCTTAAATCCCTGAGGAACTATGCTAGCATTAGTGACAGCTGCATCCACTCGTATGCAGTTAAGTTACCTTACGTTAGAAGCACAATACAAACTATATAAACAAGATATCTACTAATGGTACACCACTGATCAAATCTGAAGGTGCTTGGGTGACATTTACCCACCTGACAGAATAAATGAAAACATTTTGCTGGTCTTCAGTAGCTTAACTTTAGGTGTAACTGCCAACTGAAGAACCAACCGTTTACATACCCAGAGTTGCTCTCGTGCATTTACTCAAATCAGTTATGCTTTATTTATGGATATCCAGCTGCTCGACCCAACGACCAGCGAAGGAGGCTGCTCCTGTTGCTAGCTACCCCAACTGCACTACCACGACAGCAGCAACGGGCCCGCCAGCGGAGGTTCTGGATCCAGCCGGGTCCCTGCTCTCGTGGTAACTTAGTGCAGTTGGTCGTTCAGGCGCCTCTGCTGTTGAATTAGGCCGCGCTACTTTTATGGATTGGGTTGTTTTTGTTTTCTGCACTTCCCTATTCCGGTTTTGACTCTGACTTCAGGTTGGTTAAAATGACTTTTCCGTCAGAAGTCACATCGCCACCTACTGCTTTGGCATGTGCATCGTGTGGATATCATATTTTTTTTATCACACCACTCGGGTGGACAAATTTTTTTTGGAAACCAGAGCCCGAAAAACTTCGGTTTCAGGAGTACACGGGTCCGTGTGGACTAGACTTAGACTGCCACGACTCTGTTTCAGGACCTGACACAGCACAGTGTGATCAAACACATCAGGTGTTATTAATGAGATGTCTTAATCTAATGATGAACGATATTTATGACGGACATGTTTCAGTTCAGATGTTTCATGATGAAGAAAATAAAGTTTCCAACATGTGGACGTCTGTTTGTGTTTCAGGGCGGTCAGCTGACCGAAGAGGACTGTCCAGTTCCCTTTCCAAGCAAATTCTACGATCGCATACGGAACGCCACGGTAATCAATCTGTCTGTGTGTCTGTGTGTGTGTTTGTCTGTCTGTGTGTTTGTCTGTCTGTCTGTTTGTCTGTCTGTGCGTCTGTCTGTCTGTCTGTCTGTTTGTCTGTCTGTCTGTCTGTCTGTTTGTGTGTCTGTCTGTGTGTGTGTCTGTCTGTCTGTCTGTGTGTCTGTTTGTCTGTCTGTCTGTCTGTTTGTGTGTCTGTCTGTGTGTCAGACACTGACTGTAACTTCTGTGAGTGACAGCGCTCACACTGTCTTCATTATTATTCTTCAGGACACATTTACTCACAAACATGTAAAAGGCTGTGTTAATGACATCAGCTCTGTCAGCCAATCAGAGTGCTACACTTCACACCTGTGTTCTCTGTCTGTCCCCAGGTGATGTCCCAGCTGGTTTTCATCAGAGACAGTCTGGAGCTGATTGCGGGTCTCTATCACCATGACAACCGCTCCTCCATTGGCTGGGACACAGACGAGACAGAACGCTTCCTGATGACCATCCACAGACAGGTGGACGGACTCAACAGCTGCGTAAGTAGACAGATGGACACATCAACTCCTTTCAGCTGGTTGATTTCAACTCATGAAGTCCTGTTACATCTTCAGCTTCATTTTATTTGATATCTTCCAATTCAATTCCTTTTACATTTTCCACTTTATTTCCTTTTACATCTAAAGTTTTATTTCCTTTTACATCTTCAGCTTCATTTTATTTGATATCTTCCAATTCAATTCCTTTTACATTTTCCACTTTATTTCCTTTTACATCTAAAGTTTTATTTCCTTTGACATCTTCCACTTCATTTCCTTTGACATCTTCCACTTCATTTCCTTTGACATCTTCCGCTTCATTTCCTTTTACATCTTTCGCTTCATTTCTCTTTACATCTTTAGCATCATTTCCTTTTACATCTTCCACTTCATTTCCTTTGACATCTTTCACTTCATTTCCTTTGACATCTTTCACTTCATTTCCTTTTACATCTTTCACTTCATTTCCTTTAATTTTACTTCAGGTTTTACCACTGAACACAGACACATAATCTGACCTGTGTTTTTGTCTTCAGGTGTCGACCAACAGACGAGCAGACAGCAGGCTGAGGAAATACTACAGGAGGCTGGAGACCCGAACTCTGTACAACACTGTAAGTACAAGTACTGTAGTGCTGACTGTAGTGCTGACTGTAGTGCTGACTGTAGTTCTGACTGTAGTGCTGACTGTAGTGCTGACTGTAGCTCTGACTGTAGCGCTGACTGTAGCGCTGACTGTAGTACTGACTGTAGTACTGACTGTAGTGCTGACTGTAGTGCTGACTGTAGTTCTGACTGTAGTGCTGACTGTAGTTCTGACTGTAGTGCTGACTGTAGTGCTGACTGTAGCTCTGACTGTAGCGCTGACTGTAGCGCTGACTGTAGTGCTGACTGTAGTACTGACTGTAGTGCTGACTGTAGTGCTGACTGTAGTTCTGACTGTAGTGCTGACTGTAGTACTGACTGTAGTGCTGACTGTAGTTCTGACTGTAGTTCTGACTGTAGTGTTGACTGTAGTGCTGACTGTAGTTCTGACTGTAGTGCTGACTGTAGTTCTGACTGTAGTTCTGACTGTAGTACTGACTGTGGTACTGACTGTAGTGCTGATTGTAGTGCTGACTGTAGTTCTGACTAGTTCTGACTGTGGTGCTGACTGTAGTGCTGACTGTAGTACTGACTGTAGTTCTGACTGTAGTACTGACTGTAGTTCTGACTGTAGTTCTGACTGTAGTACTGACTGTGGTACTGACTGTAGTGCTGACTGTAGTTCTGACTGTGGTGCTGACTGTAGTGCTGACTGTAGTGCTGACTGTAGTTCTGACTGTAGTGCTGACTGTAGTTCTGACTGTGGTGCTGACTGTAGTGCTGACTGTAGTTCTGACTAGTTCTGACTGTAGTGCTGACTGTAGTGCTGACTGTAGTTCTGACTGTACTTCTGACTGTAGTGTTGACTGTAGTGCTGACTGTAGTGCTGACTGTAGTTCTGACTGTAGTTCTGACTGTAGTTCTGACTAGTTCTGACTGTGGTGCTGACTGTAGTGCTGACTGTAGTGCTGACTGTACTTCTGACTGTAGTGTTGACTGTAGTGCTGACTGTAGTGCTGACTGTAGTGCTGATTGTAGTGCTGACTGTAGTTCTGACTAGTTCTGACTGTGGTGCTGACTGTAGTGCTGACTGTAGTTCTGACTAGTTCTGACTGTAGTTCTGACTGTAGTTCTGACTGTAGTGCTGACTGTAGTGCTGACTGTAGTTCTGACTGTACTTCTGACTGTAGTGCTGACTGTAGTTCTGACTGTAGTGGTGACTGTAGTGGTGACTGTAGTACTGACTGTAGTTCTGACTGTAGTTCTGACTTTGGTGCTGACTGTAGTTCTGACTGTAGTGCTGACTGTGGTACTGACTGTAGTGCTGACTGTAGTGTTGACTGTAGTTCTGACTGTAGTTCTAACTGTAGTGCTGACTCTAGTGCTGACTGTAGTTCTGACTGTGGTTCTGACTGTGGTGCTGACTGTAGTTCTGACTGTAGTGCTGACTGTAGTGCTGACTGTAGTTCTGACTGTGGTTCTGACTGTGGTGCTGACTGTAGTACTGACTGTAGTTCTGACTGTGGTTCTGACTGTGGTGCTGACTGTAGTGGTGACTGAAGTTCTGACTGGAGTGCTGACTGTAGTTCTGACTGTATGTAGTGCTGACTGTAGTTCTGACTGTAGTGCTGACTGTAGTTCTGACTGTAGTGGTGACTGTAGTGCTGACTGTAGTACTGACTGTAGTGCTGACTATAGTTCTGACTGTAGCTCTGACTGTATTGCTGACTGTAGTTCTGACCGCCAGTCTGACTGTAGTGCTGACTGTAGTTCTTTGTGTTTACAGGGTGGTAGTGCTGCGTCCTGGGAGCTGATCAGGAAGGAGAGCAGACGACACCTCCATCAGTTGGACGTGTTGGTGGCGTGCATCAGAGCTGCAGTTGCCAGCGGGAGGCGCTGTACGACTTAGCACTGACACCACTGCATAACCTCCAGCGACACGTGTTGTGTTCTGCCATCAGGACGTTGTTTTTCTCTGTGAGAGACGACTCTTAGTTTTTATTGACATTCTATTTATTTACTTATTTATTTATTTATTTATTGATCATGTTGTTGTTAAATTATTTATTTTGTATTTACAGACTCTGAATCTGATTGTACTTGAAAACTTTTTTATAACTGACAATAAAAATATTTATGCAGTTCATCTTTGAAGTGTTGGATGTTTGTAAACAACATGCAAAAAAAATGTGCCAGAGGTTTGGCGAGTGTGGCGAGCGTTGTGCAGGTGGCACAGGTGGCGAGCATTCCCCCACAGTGCGGCTGTCGATGGATGACAGTTAGTCTCGAGTGTTTCTGTGTCGGTCTGTAGTTTGATGCTGCTGCTATCCAGTTTTCTGCACTGTGCACCAACAGGGTCTGGTTGGAACTACCTAGCATTAGCAGTGTGGCTTTTTTTGGCCATTACCACTAACAATGTTGTGCCAATCCAACAGTGTTGCCATGGAAACACTGTGCCCACCCCCGGGTGTCACCCCAGGTCGCCCCGGTGAGCGGTTTTTTATAAACTGATGATAATGTCCGGTTTTCCGTGTGTTTGTGTGGAAGGTCTAAGACTTCCAGCGAGGGGAGAGGGATGAAACGAACAGCCAATGTAGCCTATGTGTGTGTGTTATGTTCAGGTGTGGTCACGTAAATAACAGTGCCCAAGCAATTAACAGGACAGACAATAGGATTTTAATTATTTTTACACTACATTTTCACAGAAAGCTGACCGAATCTGACCCGAGCCCGAATACAATTTATAGCTACATTTTTGACCAAACCCGGCCCGAGCCAGTCGGGACCATTCGGGACCCGTCGGGCTCGGATCGCCACACTCTAGTGTGTGTGTGTGTCCCCTATTGGGAACTATCTGAATTTCTGTCTTTGAGAGATATTATTTTGTAATATAACTGAATTTTCTATCCATACATATATATTTTAAATATATTAAAATGATAAGGCATCTTTGAGTAAACTGCACATAGATACGCTCCCCCTTGATGCTGTGTGGGCACCACCAGCAAAGAAGACCTGTTTCAGGAAAATAAAATGATGACTGTTTTTGTTTAAGAACAACCCAGAAAGTTCAAAGACCAAAGAGTAGACAGACCGACATCAGTCAAACCTTGTGTTCTCTGCAGGGCCGGTATGAAAAATATGTCATCAATCATTTGGATCAGTTACACACTGTCCTGTGTGTGTCCATACGACGTCTCGTGGAACTGTAGTTTTATTTCTGAACATATCCAACCCTTCTCGCTTCAAAAGTTGTTTTAGAGACTGAAAATGACAAAATTCAAGGAAGAAAAATCCACACAGTTCTCAAAATGTAGCCAAATAATTTACAGAACTTCTGAAATAGTCAGACAGCAAACTGACGTGTGTGAGGGCGCAGCTGTAAAATGACGTCATAAAGGAAACAGTCAAACAATTCAGTATCTGACCAAATGTCTCCCCTTCTGTTCATGAGGTATGACATTAACGCATGATGATGTCACAGTCAAGTTGACCTGTGACCTTCATCATTTCATCCTGTAAAACATTTGTGTCAAGTTTTGTCAGAATTAGTGAATGAATTTCTTCAGTTATATGAGGTCACACTGACCTTTGACCACTTAATTCTGATCAGATGATTCTCAGATATGAGGAAATAACTGAAATAAATCAGCAGCGGTGACTGAATTAATTAATGAATGAGTGAGAAATAAATAAATGAACAACATTAAATCTAAAACATTTATTTATTGATCATCTGAATAAAGACATTACATTTGAATAATTCACGTTTAATGATAATTACTGACAGTCAGAGCTCTGCTTCTGTGGTTATTGATTATAAACAATAAGATATGAGGTCATTAATGATCAGTTTGAATCATCAGCCTGTAGTTCGTGTCTGTGGCCTGCAGGGGGCAGCAACACTGAGGTCTTAAACAAACTGGACGTTCTGTTAATACTTCGTTCAGACGATCAAACAAAAGATTTTAACCTCTAAATTTAATATTTACAGTTGCAGAATCCGTGTGTTAAACACAAGGCGGAAGATAAACAGTAAAAAAATTTTTTTTAAATAACTGATAAAAACTTCATTTCTGTCTTCTTAAAATAAACTTGTTTAACATTTTAATAACTGGTTCACACACACACACATCTGACCTTACTGTTGAATTAAAGTAACGAGCTGTAACTTCTCAGCTTCTTCACTTTTCACATTGTTTTTTTGTTTGTTCTTTTTGGATAATGTATTTCTACAAACAAATAAAGTTCCATTTAAACAATAAAATAATCAGTTAATCAATATTAAAATATGTGCAGCTTTCTGGCCAAACTAATATTCTAACTGGTGTAATGACTGAATCTACAGTAAACTGGGATTAAAACTGCAGCTAACCATGATTTTTATCAACCAATAATCAGCTGACTTTTGTTTACATGATGTCATAAGATCATAATAAATGACATCCACGGGAAACTACGAAAACTTTCCGTTATTTATATTTCAGAAGATGAGACCAGTGATTTTTTCCACATTTTAGTAAAAAAAAATGACTTACAGGATTAATGGATTTATGAAATGGGTTGAAAATAAATTTTCTGTTTGATGAATCGACTCACTGTTTCAGCTATGATGAGATTTAAAGAAAGTTCAATAATCAATCAGATGAATTGATCTGGAGTCAAAGTGCAGTAACTGTAACAATGTCATTTATTAGTTTCTTTACTCTGCATGTTTATATTTGTTTGATTATTGATTGTTGCTGTATCATTGTTGAATATACGAACATTTCCTGTAGAAACACTGTGACTGAGGTTTGGTTTGTTCTTTAACTCTTTACTGTCGTTTAAACTCAGACGTGTAGTTACCGTGGTCCTCCTCTGTGGGGCAGCAGAGAGGACGATCGTTCATTAACATTGACTGTAAAATCTCCCTGGCAACAGTGATCCAAACAAGAAAATAGAAGGATGGAGGCGGGGCTTCAGTCTAACCACATGATTGGACGTAGTTTTCAGGGAAGAAGCCCTCGTTGCCATTAAGAACCCCCTCACACCAGCCGTTGTCATGGCGGTGAGTCATGTAGATGATGTCGCCCTTAGCGAATGACAGGTCATCAGGTTTGGAGGCCTCGTAGTTGTACAATGCCTCCACTGGACACACAGGAGAACTGCAGTCATATATCTGTTTATAAAGTTCAATACATCCATATATAACTGTAATATTTGTATTTATACCTGTGATATTTGTATATGTTTATATAACTGTAATATCTGTATCTATACCTGTGATATTTGTATATGTCTATATAACTGTAATATCTGTATATGTTTATATAACTGTAATATCTGTATCTATACCTGTGATATCTGTATATGTTTATATAACTGTAATATCTGTATCTATACCTGTGATATCTGTATATGTCTATATAACTGTAATATCTGTATATGTTTATATAACTGTAATATCTGTATATGTTTACATATGTTTATATATCTGTATCTATACCTGTGATATCTGTATATGTTTATATATGTTTATATATCTGTATCTATACCTGTGATATCTGTATATGTTTACATATGTTTATATATCTGTATCTATACCTGTGATATCTGTATATGTTTATATAACTGTAATATCTGTATATGTTTACATATGTTTATATATCTGTATCTATAACTGTGATATCTGTATATGTTTACATATGTTTATATATCTGTATCTATACCTGTGATATCTGTATATGTTTACATATGTTTATATATCTGTATCTATACCTGTGATATCTGTATATGTTTATATATGTTTATATATCTGTATCTATACCTGTGATATCTGTATATGTTTATATATGTTTATATATCTGTATCTATACCTGTGATATCTGTATATGTTTACATATGTTTATATATCTGTATCTATACCTGTGATATCTGTATATGTTTATATAACTGTAATATCTGTATATGTTTACATATGTTTATATATCTGTATCTATAACTGTGATATCTGTATATGTTTACATATGTTTATATATCTGTATCTATACCTGTGATATCTGTATATGTTTACATATGTTTATATATCTGTATCTATACCTGTGATATCTGTATATGTTTATATATGTTTATATATCTGTATCTATACCTGTGATATCTGTATATGTTTATATATGTTTATATATCTGTATCTGTATATGTTTATATATCTGTGATATCTGTATATGTTTATATATCTGTATCTGTATCTGTGATATAGCAGCAGTGGTAGTGACAGTACCTTTCTCCAGGTATTGGGAGGGAGCGTTGGTGTCGTAGTCCACAGGTGGAGGGAGGGGTGGCATCAGGTCATCAAAACCAACCTCGTCGTCCAATAGGAGAGGAGGGGGCATGGCTGGGAGCTCTAGATCTGGGAGCACACAGGTTCAATGAGTGACAGCTGTGTTTGGCCAATCAGGTTTGAGAAGGTCGAGCTTTGACAGAATGCAGCAAAGCTGATTGGAGCTGATGGTTTCTGTGTTCAGGGCCTGTGTGTGTACTCTGGTGTGTAGTACTACGACTGTACGAGTGTAACAACATGTAAACACGTTAACCACTCGTACAATAATTAGAGTTAATAGTACGTCTAAGACGAGTGCTGCTACTGTCAGTGACAGGACACTGACCAACTGTAGTATGTGTGTGTTTTCTTACCCAGGTGTTCGAGGCGAGCAGGTAAGCAGAGTCGAGGCGAGGAAGAGGAGGAGCGAGGGAGCAGGGTGAAGGAGGAAGAGGAAGAGGAGGGAGGAGGAGCATTGGGGGGAGGGTATGGGGGAGGAGGGGGGATCATCACTGACAGACAGACAGACAGACAGAGAGAATCAGTCAGTACTGACACCACCCAGAAGGAGTGCTCATCTGTCATCACAGACTATCTGTGGATCCTCGTCTCTGTCGTGTTTCCAACACACTTTAGATGACGCCACACCCCCTCTAGCATGACAAATGTTTATGTGTTTTTACAAACAGTTGCCGGCTGAATTTTAGTTGTTTCAGCGGTTACAGAGAAACTTCTCTGATTTTCAACCAGTTCGGTGAGCAGATGGCGTTTGGTTCCTCCTGTGCCACAACCAGACACTCTTCTGCAAATGAGCGAGGAGCTCCAGGTGTTTGATTGCGTTTGTCCTCAACCACACTGCGATGACACAGAGCTGGTTGAAAATTGGCAACGTTTCCCTTTAATACCCAGATCACTATTTTCCACGCTGCTGTAATTGTTAGTCTGTCTAGAAATTTGACACTGACCCAGAGGTTCTGGGGTCCTCTTGGGGGGATCAAAGACATCTAGAACTTCCTCATTGCCTGGAGCCTTCCCAAGGACCCTCTTCCCTCCTTGAAGTCTTCAGGAACCTTCTCAAGGTTCCTTTGAACCTTAAAGCCCACTGTGACCTCCTGAAGTAACCTTAGAAATATTCGATGACCTTGTCAAAAACACCTGCAACCTCTTCAGGAACCTTGAACTTTCTAAAATTACTCAAGGAGTTCTCAATGATCCCCTAATTTTCTAAATGACTCCTGAGACTTTCTTAATGACGACTAGAACTCCTCAATGACTCACTCCTGAAACTTACTCAAGGCTTGTAGCCCTTCCCTAATGAACTGGAGACATCTAAAGGGCCATTTGCACATGAACTCCACTCCTGGAAATTCTTCAGTTGCTCTTAAAAACCTCCTAAAGGGTTCCTACAGCTTTCTCAAGGAACTCCTACTGCCCCTAATATCCTCAAGGACTTCCAATGCTCCTACATTCCTCAAGAACTCCTAGTACCCCTATCTACTACAAGGACTCTTAGTGTCCCTACCATCCTCAAGGAGTCCCAGCACCCATAACTACTACAAGGACTCCTAGTACTCCTACCACTCTAATGAACTCCTCCAATCTCATCCTCCCAACCTCCCCAAATAACCCCTTTCCTCCTCAAGGACTTCTCAAGAATTTCAAGAACTCCTGGATTCTTAATGCAGCCTCCAAAATGATTCTTAGAACTTTCCCAAGGACTTCTAAACTTTCCTCGAGGATCCTTGAAACATCTTCAAGGCCTCAACACTCAAAGTCTTTATTTAGTTTGATTTCGGTTCTTTAAACAAACAATAGACAAAATAAACTCTCTGGATCTCTATGTGTCATCATTTTTCTACTCTACTGAGATTCTACTGGATGACACCGGCGTCCTCCGTTGGCTTACATGATTGGACAGCAGGCAGGAAGAGAGAGCGTGTGTAGCGGTAGCGGGAGGCGGGGCCAGAGCGGACCCTCAAAGAGAGGGAGCGAGTGGTAGGTGGCGAGCGACGGCGGCGACTCCTCCTGGACAGGAGGGTCTCTGAAGAAAAAACACCACAGAAGAAGAAACTGAAGAAAAACACCAGAGAAAAAGAAACTGAGAGAAAAACACCACAGAAGAAGAAACGGAAAGAAAAACACTGGCTTAAATTCACCATGTTTTGTTTGGTGACATGAACTCAAACATGTGAATCTACAGAGTCTGATTTTCACTGTCTTTGGTGCTTTAATGTTCGTGAGTGACGAACATTTAAATTACAGGATTTCTGAGCAGAGTCTGGAACGCTGGAAGAATCTGAACAACAAGATGATGTTTAGTCCTAAAACAGTGGTTTCCAACTGGTGCAGAGTTCAGTCATCAGTTCAAGGTCCAGTTTAACACATCCTGTCACACCTTTGTTTGGACATGTTGTTGAGCTCGTTTGTTGTCTCCGTTTAGAAGTACAGTAAACGTGACCTGACATAAACGTATTACCCTGACGTGACTTCAGCTCAATGATCTGACATGACTCAGGCCAAATTTGGTTTTGTGAGGAGAAGCACTTGTTCTCGGAGCTGTCTGTCTGACTGACATGAAAACAGTAGCTTAAGTGACAGGAAGCACCTTTTAATGTGACCTAGGAAGCTGCAGGTGTGTGAACTGATACCACCTGTTTGTCAGACACTTTAAATCGTCATGATGAACTAATTCTTTGCTTTTCTTGTAAGTAAACCCTCAAATGTGAAACTCCACATCTGAGCCTCTCTTACTTGAAAACAACAGTTTGCTGCATGGAGCACACTGCAGCCGCATGAAAAGGAAGGAGATCTTTTGATCTTTAATTTGTTGTGTGACCTCATCAGAGTCTGAGGAGATGCAGTGACTGATGTCAGGATTCCTCCAAAAAGAACCTTGAAGTTAATCGTAAACTGATTAAGACTATGAAGGATTTTAACATATTCATGTGCACTGCTTTACTGGGAAGTGTAGTTTGGAAGGCTTAGGGTGTTTTCACACTTGGTCCTTTTCAGCCCTCTGAACAGACTCAGAGCGGTGACTCCGCATTTTTTGCGCATATGTGAACACTCCAAGAGAACCGAACTCAGACCACCTCGGGAGTTCAATTCCAGGGCGCGGTTCACTGAACCTCCAGGTGCACTTTGCTCGTTGCTGTTGTATTCAGCCCTCTAGATCACATGCTGCTGACCTGGGACGCTTGAAAAAACAGACGAAACCACGTCAGCCTGTAATGCCTGCAAGGACGCAAGATGAGGAATAGTTTGGTCCACAGAAGATACTGTACGTCTCCAGATGTGGAACGTAGAATAGAGTTAGGGTTAAATGGAGTCCCTTTTATGTTGGTCCACTGTCTGATGACTCAGTTGGGTTTGTTTAAAAAGGACTATGTGTGAAAACACCCTAACACCCATTGATTCCTTGATTGATTTCGTTTGATGTATTTTTCTTAATCAGCGAGGCAAAGTTCAATTTCAATATTTCTGAGTTGGGTTTGGTGCAGTGCACCTAACCCAACCCTAACTTTGATGTTTCATTTCTTCACAAGGACGCCTTGAATTTTTGAACTTGTTTGTTTGAAAATTAGCCAAATTCCCCACTGACACCAGACTGTGTGAAGAACGTTTCATGTTTCATTTCTGTGCTGAGGTTCTGTTAATAAACGGGGCGGAGCTAAATTTTGACATTTCTGAATGGGGTTTGGTTGGTGTGTGTTTGGAGACAGAATCACTTCCTGTTTTCAGTGTTGAAACGCAAACATTACACATCACACTGCAGAGACAGACAGACAGACAGACAGACAGATGGGTACCGTCTACTTCCTGGCTAGGTGGAGGTGGAGGGGGCGGAGCCAGCAGTTCTGAGCCGTTGATAGGCAGTGGGGGGAAGCCGCCATCATCAGAGGGAGGAGGAGGAGGAGGAGGAGGAGAGGGAGGTGGGAAGCTGCTCTCCTCCATCACTGAGGTGACAGAGATGTGATGTCATCGTGATGTCACTCAGTGTGACCAATGATAGATTTACATGTACTTTAGGCAGTGAAGATGAAGACGTTATCATGACGTTTTTGTTTTATTCTCACCTGTCTCGAGGCTGAGGGGGGGAGCCGGCGGGGGAGCACTGTGATTGGTCAGAGTCTGTGAAGGAGGAGGAGGTGGAGGAGGAGGAGGAGGGGGGGGAGGGGGCAGAGCCGCCATCTCTCCTGACAAATCTGGTGGGGGAGGGGGTGGGGCCAAGGTGTTGGTGACCTCATCATCCTGGGCTGGCATTTCATTGGCTAAAGGAGGAGGAGGCGGGGCGTCTTCCAGCAGCGTGGTGATGATGTCACACTCAGGTGGGGCTGGGCAGGTTATGGGGATGATGGGCGGAGCTACAGGTTTCCCAAAAGAGCTGAAAGAGACGGTCATAAATGAAATTTAAAAAGTTACTAAATATGATCAATAATAACGTCTGTGCTACAGAAAGGACTGAACTTCTGCTGCGTTACTGCGACCTTGGTTGGAACCAGTGCTTATTTGACTTCCTGTTGCCTTTCTATCATCTTGAACCAGTCTGGCCATTCTCCTCTGACCTCTGGCATCAACAAGGCATTTTGGCTCACTGGATATTTTCTCTTTTTGGGACCATCCTCTGTAAACCCTAGAGATGGTTGTGCTGAAAATCCCAGTAAATACTCAGACCAGCCCGTCTGGCACCAACAACCATGTCAACCATGTTCAAAGTCACTTCAATCACCTTTCTTCATCATTCTGATGCTGCGTTTGAACTTCAGCAGCTCGTCTTCACTATGTCTGCTGACACCTGATTGGCTAATTAGATATACGTGTTAATAAAGTCAGCGTATAAATATATTCATACGGGCAGATGAGGATTATTACCTGCTGACAGGGGGCGCCACCGGACACTGAACTGGCTCGGGAGGTTTGATGGACCTGAGACACACACACACACACACACACACACACACACACACACACACACACACACACACACACAGAGTCAGTTAAAGTGTGTGATGTGAAACAGGAAGTAGTCGTTAATAGAAACTCAGTAGAATCAGACTGAACCTGTTGGAGGCGCCGTGTTTACGGATGGTTCCTGTTCGGTCTGACTGTTTCCCAGAGACCTAAGTTGGGGGGAGGGACATGAGAGTGTGTTAGTGTGTGTGTGTGTGTGTGTGTGTGTGTGTGTGAGAGAGAGAGAGCATCAATAGAGCCTCTCAGGCCTCAGCAGCTCTAATTAGACTCTCTAAACATTTTCCCACGCTCAACAAAGACCCACTGTCTGTGTGTTACTTTGTGTGTGTATGTGTGTCTGTGTGTTACTGTGTGTGTTCACTGAAGTGTGTACTGTGTGTCACTGAATTAGCAGCCGCAGCAGCAGTAAAATAAAACACAGATTAAAGGACAGTTCCACAGTTTTTTCAGACAGAAAAGCTTCAGATTAAACTCAGATCTCAGGAAACATATTTATAATTACTGCATCTCATTTCACTGAAACATGAGTTACAGGTCAGTTACAGGTCAGTTACAGGTCAGTTACTGGTCAGAGCTTCTCTGTCGCTCTGCAGAGTTTCAGTAATAACAGTGTGATGACACAGTTTTCCTCCATCAGATAACTGCAGGTTTAAAGTCGTCACTCAGCTGCAGCTGCGATCAGATTCTGCTGCTCTGATTTATTATAGATATAATTTAAAACTTCAGTTTGAGACAGGCCTTTAATTCCTCTCACACAAACTGTTGCTCAGCAAAGAAATACAAGAAACACAATCAGACTGTTGATTTAAACCAGTCTGAATATTACTGTAGATAATAAATCAGTTATGAATCATTGATCTGACTCTGACAGACAGACTTCAGAGAGAGTTACAGCACATGAAACACCGAAACAGCATCACTTTATAAAAACGCTTTATCCTGTTAAACACTTTATCCTGTTAAACACTTTATCCTGTTAAAACACTTTATCCTGTTAAACACTTTATCCTGTTAAACACTTTATCCTGTTTAAACACTTTATCCTGTTAAAACACTTTATCCTGTTAAACACTTTATCCTGTTAAACACTTTATCCTGTTTAAACACTTTATCCTGTTAAACACTTTATCCTGTTAAACACTTTATCCTGTTAAATACTTTATCCTGTTAAAACACTTTATCCTGTTTAAATACTTTATCCTGTTAAACACTTTATCCTGTTAAAACACTTTATCCTGTTTAAACACTTTATCCTGTTAAAACACTTTATCCTGTTTAAACACTTTATCCTGTTAAAACACTTTAACCTGTTAAAGACTTTGTCCTGTTAAACACTTTATCCTGTTAAATACTTTATCCTGTTAAAACACTTTATCCTGTTTAAACACTTTATCCTGTTAAAACACTTTAACCTGTTAAACACTTTATCCTGTTAAACACTTTATCCTGTTAAATACTTTATCCTGTTAAAACACTTTATCCTGTTAAACACTTTATCCTGTTAAATACTTTATCCTGTTAAACACTTTATCCTGTTAAAACACTTTATCCTGTTAAACACTTTATCCTGTTTAAACACTTTATCCTGTTAAACACTTTATCCTGTTTAAACACTTTATCCTGTTAAACACTTTATCCTGTTAAATACTTTATCCTGTTAAAACACTTTATCCTGTTAAACACTTTATCCTGTTAAATACCTTATCCTGTTAAAACACTTTATCCTGTTTAAACACTTTATCCTGTTAAAACACTTTAACCTGTTAAACACTTTATCCTGTTAAACACTTTATCCTGTTAAATACTTTATCCTGTTAAAACACTTTATCCTGTTAAACACTTTATCCTGTTAAATACTTTATCCTGTTAAAACACTTTATCCTGTTTAAACACTTTATCCTGTTAAAACACTTTAACCTGTTAAACACTTTATCCTGTTAAACACTTTATCCTGTTAAATACTTTATCCTGTTAAAACACTTTATCCTGTTAAACACTTTATCCTGTTAAACACTTTATCCTGTTAAATACTTTATCCTGTTAAAACACTTTATCCTGTTTAAACACTTTATCCTGTTAAAACACTTTATCCTGTTAAACACTTTATCCTGTTTAAACACTTTATCCTGTTAAATACTTTATCCTGTTAAAACACTTTATCCTGTTAAAACACTTTATCCTGTTAAACACTTTATCCTGTTAAATACTTTATCCTGTTAAACACTTTATCCTGTTAAAACACTTTATCCTGTTAAACACTTTATCCTGTTTAAACACTTTATCCTTTTAAACACTTTATCCTGTTTAAACACTTTATCCTGTTAAAACACTTTAACCTGTTAAACACTTTGTCCTGGTAAACATTTTGTCCTGTTAAATACTTTATCCTGTTAAAACACTTTATCCTGTTTAAACACTTTATCCTGTTAAAACACTTTAACCTGTTAAACACTTTATCCTGTTAAATACTTTATCCTGTTAAAACACTTTATCCTGTTAAACACTTTATCCTGTTAAATACTTTATCCTGTTAAACACTTTATCCTGTTAAAACACTTTATCCTGTTAAACACTTTATCCTGTTTAAACACTTTATCCTGTTAAACACTTTATCCTGTTAAATACTTTATCCTGTTAAAACACTTTATCCTGTTTAAACACTTTATCCTGTTAAAACACTTTAACCTGTTAAACACTTTATCCTGTTTAAACACTTTATCCTTTTAAACACTTTATCCTGTTTAAACACTTTATCCTGTTAAAACACTTTAACCTGTTAAACACTTTATCCTGTTTAAACACTTTATCCTGTTAAACACTTTATCCTGTTTAAACACTTTATCCTGTTAAACACTTTATCCTGTTAAACACTTTATCCTGTTAAAACACTTTATCCTGTTTAAACACTTTATCCTGTTAAATACTTTATCCTGTTTAAGCACTTTATCCTGTTCAACACTTTATCCTGTTTAAACACTTTATCCTGTTAAATACTTTATCCTGTTAAACACTTTATCCTGTTTAACACTTTATCCTGTTAAATACTTTATCCTGTAAAAACACTTTATCCTGTTTAAACACTTTATCCTGTTAAACACTTTATCCTGTTTAAACACTTTATCCTGTTTAAACACTTTATCCTGTTAAACACTTTATCCTATTTAAACACTTTATCCTGTTAAACACTTTATCCTGTTAAATACTTTACCCTGTTAAACACTTTATCCTGTTAAATACTTTATCCTGTTAAAACACTTTATCCTGTTAAATACTTTATCCTGTTAAACACTTTATCCTGTTAAAACACTTTATCCTGTTTAAACACTTTATCCTGTTAAATACTTTATCCTGTTTAAGCACTTTATCCTGTTCAACACTTTATCCTGTTTAAACACTTTATCCTGTTAAACACTTTATCCTGTTAAATACTTTATCCTGTTAAACACTTTATCCTGTTAAACACTTTATCCTGTTAAAACACTTTATCCTCTTAAAACACTTTATCCTGTTAAACACTTTATCCTGTTAAAACACTTTATCCTGTTTAAACACTTTATCCTGTTAAAACACTTTATCCTGTTAAACACTTTATCCTGTTAAACACTTTATCCTGTTAAAACACTTTATCCTGTTAAACACTTTATCCTGTTAAACACTTTATCCTGTTAAAACACTTTATCCTGTTAAACACTTTATCCTGTTTAAACACTTTATCCTGTTAAACACTTTATCCTGTTAAATACTTTATCCTGTTAAAACACTTTATCCTGTTAAACACTTTATCCTGTTTAAACACTTTATCCTGTTAAACACTTTATCCTGTTAAATACTTTATCCTGTTAAAACACTTTATCCTGTTAAACACTTTATCCTGTTAAACACTTTATCCTGTTAAAACACTTTATCCTGTTAAACACTTTATCCTGTTAAACACTTTATCCTGTTAAAACACTTTATCCTGTTAAACACTTTATCCTGTTTAAACACTTTATCCTGTTAAACACTTTATCCTGTTAAATACTTTATCCTGTTAAACACTTTATCCTGTTAAACACTTTATCCTGTTAAAACACTTTATCCTCTTAAAACACTTTATCCTGTTAAACACTTTATCCTGTTAAACACTTTATCCTGTTAAAACACTTTATCCTGTTTAAACACTTTATCCTGTTAAAACACTTTATCCTGTTAAACACTTTATCCTGTTAAACACTTTATCCTGTTAAACACTTTATCCTGTTTAAACACTTTATCCTGTTTAACACTTTATCCTGTTAAATACTTTATCCTGTTAAAACACTTTATCCTGTTAAACACTTTATCCTGTTTAAACACTTTATCCTGTTAAACACTTTATCCTGTTAAATACTTTATCCTGTTAAATACTTTATCCTGTTAAAACACTTTATCCTGTTAAACACTTTATCCTGTTAAAACACAGGAGGAAATAACCCTTAAGAAAGTAAAATGAGGTCACAGCGAAGCAGTGAAGGAGTGAAGGCGTGAGGAAGTGAAGGAAGACAAAGTCTGAAAGAGGAACTTTTACTGCAGTGTCACTTCTGTTCCTGTGGTTCACTGCAGCCGCCAACACTTCCTGTTCGCATCAAGCAGCAGAGACTTCACTCAAAACTAAACTTCTGAACTAGACTTCTGCTTCTGGGTTTCAGCTTCTTCTTCTTCTGTAAAAGAGTCTCCTGTTTAAACTCTTGCTGATTCAACACAGAACTCCATCTGACTGTGATCGTATTTAACCTTCAGAGTGACGTCCTGACTCAGCTCAGTTTTATTTATGAAGCTCAGAATCACGACTATTCTCAGAGGGTCTCTAACCCTCAGCTCCTCGTGCACGTCGTCACATGACTGTGTTCACCAGGTGCACCAGGTCAACCTTCAATTCACAACCTCCGGTGGAGGTTCTGAATTGCTGAGCAAAGACAGCAGAAACTCTGACACACCTGTTGGATGATGTGTTCATGTGTGTGTGTGTGTGTGTGTGTGTGTGTGTGTGTCTGTGTGTGTGTGTGTGTGAAAAGTACCTTCATGCCGTGGCCCAGGCCGTCCAGCTGCTGGTAGTTGATTGGTCGGCGGCTGTACGGTGGGCGGGGCTGTGTGCCTGCGGGAGGCTGAGGAGGAGGGAGGATCTTGTGGCTACGTGGGACTCGTCTCACTGCCGTGAAGACGCCGATCTCTCTGCGGGAAACCTTCTCTTTGTGCATCTCCACCGTCTGACGACACAAACACACGCTGTGCGTCAGCGTTTAAACACGAGTGTTGATTATGTTTCCAACACGTCCTGTCAGCTGTAACATCACCTGTGATAATGTTTCATGTGTAACTTCAGACACAAACCAGACGAGGGAACAGCTCCAACACTCCAACTCTTCTTTCTTTACACACTTTCTTAAACTGAAAAATATTAATTTACCCTTTAAATCAAAGTGTAGAAAATTACACAGTTTAACTCCACCTCCGAAACACTTCTGTTTTAATGTGGTCGTGTAAACTGCTGCTTGGAGTCTGATGTCCCTCTCTGCTCGTCTGAAATAAAATCACTTCTGTAAACAGAACTAACTGTGTCTGTAACTCTGAGAAGCTCCTCAGATATCATGTTCATGATGGGATGGACGAACAGACAACCTGTGTTGTTCCTGTGTTCCTGTGGTCCTGTGTTCATGTGGTCCTGTGGTCCTGTGTTCCTGTGGTCCTGTGTTCATGTGTTCCTGTGTTCATGTGTTCCTGTGTTCATGTGTTCCTGTGTTCATGTGTTCATGTGTTCCTGTGTTCATGTGTTCATGTGTTCCTGTGTTCATGTGTTCATGTGTTCCTGTGTTCATGTGTTCCTGTGTTCCTGTGTTCATGTGTTCCTGTGTTCATGTGTTCCTGTGTTCATGTGTTCATGTGTTCCTGTGTTCATGTGTTCCTGTGTTCCTGTGTTCATGTGTTCCTGTGTTCCTGTGTTCATGTGTTCCTGTGTTCCTGTGTTCATGTGTTCCTGTGTTCATGTGTTCATGTGTTCCTGTGTTCCTGTGTTCATGTGTTCACATGTTTCAGATGGGAAGACATTCTGTGTAACACAGGTCACATGTCACAGGACTCTGGCTGTGTTCGAAACCGCATACTACATACTGCATACTACATACTACATACTGCATACTGCATACTACATACTACATACTGCATACTGCCATACTACATACTGCCATACTACATACTACATACTGCCATACTACATACTGCATACTGCCATACTACATACTGCATACTGCATACTACATACTACATACTGCATACTACATACTACATACTGCATACTGCCATACTACATACTGCCATACTACATACTACATACTGCCATACTACATACTGCATACTGCATACTACATACTGCATACTACATACTGCCATACTACATACTACATACTGCATACTACATACTGCCATACTACATACTACATACTGCATACTACATACTGCATACTACATACTACATACTGCATACTACATACTGCCATACTGCATACTGCATACTACATACTGCCATACTGCATACTACATACTGCATACTGCCATACTACATACTACATACTGTATACTACATACTTAATCAACAGACAGTATGCAGACCGTTTACACTATAGCATACTAAATGATAACCCACAATGCATTTCGCTCCTGTCCGAGCCGAAATCAGCCGGCCTGAAGCTGATTTCACTTAAGCTCTAAACTCTGTAAATATATAACTTTAGCAACATTTGAAACATTTTTAGGCGAGAAAGTAGCCGTTTAGATCCACAACGTGTTCAAAATCTGACCAAATACCAGCTATTTACAATTTTGTTCGGACGATTTCGGAGCTACTCAAGCTAGCCATAGTGAGCAACGCACTTCCGGTTATTTTCACAAAATAAAACACCCGATGCCCTTCTTTATACAGAAAACCATAACGATAAAATTTGTGCTTTTATTTTGAAAACGGGAGGCGAACCTACCCTTGATGTAGCTAGCTTGAAACCGCCGTTTTGACCGATCTCGTCCCATTAACGGAATTTGACCGTTCAGAATGCCTCACTGGAGAGTCTTGTCCGCTCACTCAACCACATACAAGCCGTCACGTTGCTAAAATAATTCACAATTTACTCACATTTGTATGGTTGTGGCTGTGGCGTGTCCATTTTCCGGCCAACTTCTGTCTCTTTTGTCCTGTTCGCGGCAAGGAAGTGATCGATGATGTCACGTTACGTTGCATCTTGGGTAATTTGAGTGTGAGTAGTAGGGTCATGATGTATACTCAACATTTCTGGCAAATCTAGTATGCATCCGGGAACTTCTCGCATACTCAAAATCGCATACTGTGCAGTGTAAACACACTACATACTCAAAGAGTTAGTATGAGTAGTAGGTAGGTATGCGGTTTTGAACAGACCCTCTGTCTTCTGATTGGCTGAGAGTTGCTGCTTAAACTTAAACTGTCCCCAGTTTGTGTTTGTGTGAGAGCGGAGGAATGTCCCACCTCACTCTGCCTCTGATTGGCTCACCCTGACATCTTCGCCCTGACTCTAACCGATCCAACCAACAGGCAGTGATCACCACGATCACTACATTTCCCACAATATACGTGGGCTGTGTCCTCCTCCATTAAACATAAAAATGACTCTCATACCGACTGATGGATCATGACCTCATGTTGGCAGCAGGGTCACAGGGCAGAGCTCACCTGACCAATGAGGTTGATGGAAGACTCCATGTGACGCAGCTGATTGGTCTGAGCATCAAGAAGACTCAGCACGCTACTGGCCAGACTGCTGATCTGGTAGGCGACGCTGGCCAGTGATTGGGTGGTGAAGTTCTTTGTTTCCTCCAACGCTTTCATGCTGCCGTCACCTGACTGACACACAGAGACAGGGCAGGTTAGCTTAGCTTAGCACAAAGACTGGAGACAGGACAGGTTAGCTTAGCTTAGCACAAAGACTGGAGACAGGGCAGGTTAGCTTAGCTTAGCACAAAGACTGGAGACAGGACAGGTTAGCTTAGCTTAGCACAAAGACTGGAGACAGGGCAGGTTAGCTTAGCACAAAGACTGGAGACAGGGCAGGTTAGCTTAGCTTAGCACAAAGACTGGAGACAGGACAGGTTAGCTTAGCTTAGCACAAAGACTGGAGACAGGAAACATTAGCTTAGCTTAGCACAAAGACTGGAGACAGGGCAGGTTAGCTTAGCTTAGCAGAAAGACTGGAGACAGGGCAGGTTAGCTTAGCTTAGCACAAAGACTGGAGACAGGATAGGTTAGCTTAGCATAAAGACTGGAGACAGGACAGGTTAGCTTAGCTTAGCACAAAGACTGGAAACAGGACAGGTTAACTTAGCTTAGCACAAAGACTGGAGACAGGACACATTAGCTTAGCTTAGCTTAGCACAAAGACTGGAGACAGGAAACGTTAGCTTAGCTTAGCACAAAGACTGGAGACAGGACAGGTTAGCTTAGCTTAGCACAAAGACTGGAGACAGGACAGGTTAGCTTAGCTTAGCACAAAGACAGGACACGTTAGCTTAGCTTAGCACAAAGACTGGAGACAGGAAACGTTAGCTTAGCTTAGCACAAAGACTGGAGACAGGGCAGGTTAGCTTTGCTTAGCACAAAGACTGGAGACAGGGCAGGTTAGCTTAGCTTAGCACAAAGACTGGAGACAGGATAGGTTAGCTTAGCAGAAAGACTGGAGACAGGACAAGTTAGCTTAGCTTAGCACAAAGACTGGAAACAGGACAGGTTAACTTAGCTTAGCACAAAGACTGAAGACAGGACACATTAGCTTAGCTTAGCACAAAGACTGGAGACAGGGCAGGTTAGCTTAGCTTAGCACAAAGACTGGAAACAGGACAGGTTAACTTAGCTTAGCACAAAGACAGGACACGTTAGCTTAGCTTAGCACAAAGACTGGAGACAGGGCACGTTAGCTTAGCTTAGCACAAAGACTGGAGACAGGGCAGGTTAGCTTAGCTTAGCACAAAGAGTGGAGACAGGACAGGTTAGCTTAGCAGAAAGACTGGAGACAGGACAGGTTAGCTCAGCTTAGCACAAAGACTGGAAACAGGACAGGTTAGCTTAGCTTAGCACAAAGACTGGAGACAGGACACGTTAGCTTAGCTTAGCACAAAGACTGGAGACAGGGCAGGTTAGCTTAGCTTAGCACAAAGACTGGAAACAGGACAGGCTAGCTTAGCTTAGCACAAAGACTGGAGACAGGACACATTAGCTTAGCTTAGCACAAAGACTGGAGACAGGGCAGGTTAGTTTAGCTTAGCACAAAGACTGGAGACAGGACAGGTTAGCTTAGCTTAGCATAAAGACTGGAAACAGGAGTAAACTGTTAGCTTAGCATGTTGGGGCAGTCGTACTAGTTGTTATAGCAGCAGTACTAGCAGTCAGTGGATGAGTACGAACCTGTACGTAGTTGTTGTAGCAGTAATCGGCTACGTTCAGCAGGTTGTCGTAATTCTCCAGCAGAGCTTTTCTGGCGTTGGGAGCTTCCTCCATGATCTTCATCACTTCCTCTTTAAAGTTCTGCTCCTTCATCTCCGATCTGCAAACAAGATTTATTATTTCATGTTCTGTCTCCTGAGAACCCGTGTGGTCAGTGGCCCTACTCTGTTCCCTCAATCTAAGTTTTGTTTCAATGTTCCCTCGCAGTCACCATCCTTTGTAAAGGATAACGTTTTGCCGTCGTTCTGCCGACTAGGGCTGCGGTCTCCTGGTCAACTAATCGATTATTTGGTCGCTATGCGCTCGGCCGTCCAAATTCTCATTGGTCGAATAATCGCGTGTTACTGTCACAAGGAGAAAAGTGCTACAACAACAGCTTTCCAGGATTAATCCATTATTTCCTGCGGCGGGGGGACAGGCTAAGTTACCTGTGAAAATGGGGCTGTTTTCAAAACACCCCCGTTGTTGACAGAAAGTTGAACTCGCCCACCCTCACGCTCAGCGTCACAGTGACGCAGACCTCCTGTCTGTCTCTGTGAGCTGAAACCATTTCCCTCAGTGGAAACAAAGCTTTGATTTACTTTAATTTCACAGATAAGAAACAATAAATTGTGAAGACAATAAAGCCTCCACACACTGTGTGTGATTTATGCTGGCTGAAATATGAGCAGAGGAAATCTCTGCTAGCTGCTAGGCTAATTTATACAATGTTAACGCCATAGACTTGTGCTAATAACGTTAGCATGTTGTATTAGTGGGGAAATGTGTCCAGATAAAGACAAGTGTTTGTCTGTGAATGCTGCGAGTTATAGTGAAGCTGATTTGTGTTTGAAACTGTCTCTATTAAGCCATGTTTAATGTGTGTTTACTGTGTGTTTACTGTGTGTTTAATGTGTGTTTAATGTGTGTTTACTGTGTGTTTAATGTGTGTTTACTGTGTGTTTAACATGTGTTTACTGTGTGTTTACTGTGTGTTTAACGTGTGTTTAATGTGTGTTTACTGTGTGTTTACTGTGTGTTTAATGTGTGTTTAATGTGTGTTTACTGTGTGTTTAACGTGTGTTTACTGTGTGTTTACTGTGTGTTTAACGTGTGTTTAATGTGTGTTTACTGTGTGTTTAACGTGTGTTTACTGTGTGTTTACTGTGTGTTTAATGTGTGTTTACTGTGTGTTTAACGTGTGTTTACTGTGTGTTTAATGTGTGTTTAACGTGTGTTTACTGTGTGTTTACTGTGTGTTTAATGTGTGTTTACTGTGTGTTTAACGTGTATTTAATGTGTGTTTAATTCAGCCAACGCACTGCAAATGTTCTGCTGACATTCTAACGTTCTACTGATGTTCTGCCAACGTTCTGCCGATGCTCTGCTGACATTCTACTAATGTTTTGCAGACATTCTGCGGACATTCTTGTTATGTTCAGCTAAAGTTCTGCTGACATTCTGCTAGTGTTCTGCTGATGTTCTACTGATGTTCTGCCAACATTCTACCGACATTCTGCCGACGTTCTGCTAGTGTTCTGCTGACGTTCTGCTGATGTTCTGCTAGTGTTCTGCTGACGTTCTGCTGATGTTCTGCTAGTGTTCTGCCGACGTTCTGCTAGTGTTCTGCTGACGTTCTGCTGATGTTCTGCTAGTGTTCTGCTGACGTTCTGCTAATGTTCTGCTGATGTTCTGCTAGTGTTCTGCTAGTGTTCTGCTAATGTTCTGCTAGTGTTCTGCTGACATTCTGCTGATGTTCTGCTAGTGTTCTGCTGATGTTCTGCTGATGTTCTGCTAGTGTTCTGCCGACGTTCTGCTAGTGTTCTGCCGACGTTCTGCTGATGTTCTGCTGACGTTCTGCTGATGTTCTGCTGACGTTCTGCTAATGTTCTGCTGACGTTCTGCTAATGTTCTGCTGATGTTCTGCTAGTGTTCTGCTAATGTTCTGCTGACATTCTCAGTAGTACCTATCTAACCTCAAACACAGCTGTAACACCTGATATATATTTAGATTGCTTCTCCCCAATTTCTCTTCAAGAATTGACCGCAGTGATTTCTTCATCTAAATCATCAACGTGTCTCTTAGACCCCATCCCAACTAGGCTACTCAAGGAGGTCTTACCTTTAGTTAACACCCATATATTAGATATGATCAATATATCCTTATTAACAGGCTATGTACCACAGTCTTTTAAGGTAGCTGTAATTAAACCTCTACTAAAAAAGCCCACCCTGGATCCAGAGGTGTTAGCCAACTATAGACCAATATCTAATCTTACCTTTATGTCAAAGATCCTTGAGAAAGTAGTCGCAGACCAGCTGTGTGATTTTCTCCAGGATAATAATTTATTTGAGGAATTACAGTCAGGATTTAGAGCGCATCATAGCACTGAGACAGCTCTAGTTAAAATTACAAATGACCTTCTGATTGCTTCAGACAAAGGACTCGTCTCTGTACTTGTTCTATTAGATCTTAGTGCAGCGTTTGACACTGTTGACCATGAAATTCTGTTACAGAGACTGGAACACCTAATTGGCCTAAAAGGTTCTGCACTAAGCTGGTTTAAATCTTATTTATCTGATCGTTTTCAATTTGTTGACGTTCATAATGAATCATCCGTACGTACTAAAGTTTGTTTTGGAGTTCCACAAGGTTCTGTGCTTGGACCAATCCTATTTATTCTATATATGCTTCCTTTAGGTAACATCATTAGAAATCACTCTATAAATTTCCATTGTTATGCGGATGATACACAGTTGTATTTATCGATGAAGCCAGAAGAAAGGGATCAATTAACTAAACTTCATAATTGTCTGAAAGACATAAAAACCTGGATGAGCACCAATTTCCTGATGTTAAATTCAGACAAAACTGAAGTTATTTTTCTTGGCCCCAAACAACTCAGAGACTCTTTATCTGATGACATAGTTTCTCTCGATGGCATTGCTCTGGCCTCTACCACTACCGTAAGAAACCTCGGAGTAACATTTGATCAAGATCTGTCTTTCAATTCTCATTTAAAACAAACCTCACGGACTGCATTTTTTCATCTGCGTAATATTGCAAAAATTAGGCCTATCTTGACCCAAAAAGATGCAGAAAAATTGGTCCACGCTTTTGTTACCTCGAGGCTGGATTACTGTAACTCTCTACTATCAGGTAGCTCTAGTAAATCATTAAAAACTCTTCAGCTAATTCAGAATGCAGCAGCACGTGTACTAACAGGAACTAAGAAACGAGATCATATTTCTCCTGTTTTAGCTTCTCTGCACTGGCTCCCTGTAAAATCCAGAATTGAATTTAAAATCCTACTGTTAACTTATAAAGCTCTAAATGGTCAAGCTCCATCATATCTTAGAGAGCTCATAGTGCCTTATTATCCCACCAGAACTCTGCGCTCTGAGAACGCAGGGTTACTCGTGGTCCCTAAAGTCTCCAAAAGTAGATCAGGAGCCAGAGCCTTCAGCTATCAGGCTCCTCTCCTGTGGAATCATCTTCCTGTTACGGTCCGGGAGGCAGACACCGTCTCCACATTTAAGGCTAGACTTAAGACTTTCCTCTTTGATAAAGCTTATAGTTAGGGCTGGCTCAGGCTTGCCTTGTACCAGCCCCTAGTTAGGCTGACTTAGGCCTAGTCAACCGGAGGACCACCTTTAATGCACCGGGCACCTTCTCTCTCTCTCTCTCTCTCTCTCTCTCGCTCTCGCTCTCTCTCTCTCCCTCTCTCTCTCGTATCCTATTACTGTATCTATTTTACTCGGCCATTCTGGATGTCACTAACTCAGTTTCTTCTCCGGAGCCTTTGTGCTCCACTGTCTCTCAGGTTAACTCGTATTGCAGCGGTGCCTGGATAGTGTGACGTGTGTGGTTGTGCTGCTGCCGTGGTCCTGCCAGATGCCTCCTGCTGCTGCTGCTGCTGTCATCATTAATCATTAGTCATACTTCTACTGCTATTATAGACATATGATATTATCATACATGTATACTGCCTGATACTAATATATACTTTCAACATATTGTACCACAGTAGCCAGAACTATAACGACAGTATTATTACTTTCATGAATGTTGTTGTAAGCTACAGTCATTACCGAGGATGTCATACCGATTACTGTATTGTGTCATACAGATTACTGTTAATTTGTTATGCTGATCTGTTCTGTACGACATCTACTGCACGTCTGTCCGTCCTGGAAGAGGGATCCCTCCTCAGTTGCTCTTCCTGAGGTTTCTACCATTTTTTTCCCCCGGTAAAGGGGTTTTTTTTGGGGAGTTTTTCCTGATCAGCTGTGAGGGTCTAAAGGACAGAGGGATGTCGTATGCTGTAAAGCCCTGTGAGGCAAATTGTATTTGTGATATTGGGCTTTATAAATAAAATTGATTGAATTGATTGATTCTGCTAATGTTCTGCTAGTGTTCTGCTAACGTTCTGCTGATGTTCTGCTGACGGTCTGCTGATGTTCTGCTGACGGTCTGCTGACGTTCTGCTGATGTTCTGCTAGTGTTCTGCTAATGTTCTGCTGACGTTCTGCTGATGTTCTGCTAGTGTTCTGCTGACGGTCTGCTAATGTTCTGCTGACGGTCTGCTGATGTTCTGCTAATGTTCTGCTGATGTTCTGCTAGTGTTCTGCTGATGTTCTGCTAATGTTCTGCTGATGTTGTGCTAATGTTCTGCTGATGTTCTGCTGATGTTCTGCTAGTGTTCTGCTAATGTTCTGCTAGTGTTCTGCTGATGTTCTGCTAATGTTCTGCTAGTGTTGTGCTAATGTTCTGCTGATGTTGTGCTGATGTTCTGATGACGTTTTGCTAACGTTCTGCTGACGTCATGGGTACTTTAAAAACCAGGTAATCACTCACCTGTTCAGGTGTTTCATAACTTAATTCACATTTTGTCTTTCCTGTTTGTGTAATTAGATTCTTTTTAATGTCCTGTGTAAACATTTGTTTCATATCTCAGGTCGTCAGTTTCTGTCTGAAATGAAAGTTCAGCCATTATCTACTCAGCCATATGCCGAGGGAGGCTCAGGGGAAGTTTTAGAGTCCTCACATCACTTGCAGAGATCCAAGGGGAGAGGAGGCACCGCCTTCATGTGTGTTCACATGCTTTCGCTGGTCTCACGCACAAGCGCACACACGTGAGCGTGGTGCCCAGAGAGGCAGTCAGAGCTACAGGCTACAATGAGGCTAAAAACAGAGTTCACATGAGGTTTATCCAAACAGCTTTTTATGTCGGGGCTTCAGGACACTTGGATCACTACGGACGAGCAGTATGGAGATATTTTGTGGTTTCAATTATGTGTTTTTGGACGTTTGAATCTGGGGCGCCGTCAGCCTCCATTAGGTGGAGTTGTGTTGCTACCTCCTCTCCCCTTGGATCTCTGCAAGTGATGTGAGGACTCTAAAACTTCACCTGAGCCTCCCTCAGCATATGGGTGAGTAGATAATGGCTGAATTTTCATTTTTGGCTGCACTATCCCTTTAAATCCATAAATAATAAACACAACAATAACACATATATTAAATATCAGTCATGTATTAACGACGTTCAATAAAGCAGTGTGCTGTACTTCATTTTGTGCTGCTGTGCACCTGAACCTG
The DNA here is from genome assembly GCA_035609425.1 of Epinephelus awoara. Lineage (NCBI taxonomy): Eukaryota > Metazoa > Chordata > Actinopteri > Perciformes > Serranidae > Epinephelus > Epinephelus awoara. The sequence goes on from CM069311.1 coordinate 453,450, forward strand.
TCCTCAACCTGTTCTCCACCTCACACACACACATAAGGACAAATATAAATGAGATGTTGAAAAATTAATCTGCAGCACTGACTCTTGTTCCTGCTGAAAAAGTTGTGATGAGACAGGAAGCATCAGCTCTGATGTGAGCACGAGCCCTCACCGACATTCACCTGCAAATTATGGTTTCAATATCCTGCACGTGACGCGGCCGCGGCGCCTTTTATCTCATTAAGGTCGATTAAAGAAGAAGAACAAAGAAGAGAAGAAGAAGAAAGAAGAGAAGAAGAAGAAGAAGAAGAAGAAGAAGAAGAAGAGAGCGGAACTGAACTTTATAAACTCACCAGATTCTGCAGAGAAAAATTATCCGCGGGAAAAGTTCAACTGTGAAGAACAAGCGGAGACTCTGGCCTCTGTCTGTCCCTCTGTCTGTCCCTCTGTCCTGTCTGTCCCTCTGTCCTGTGAGTCCCTCTGTCCTCTGTCTGTCCCTCTGTCCTGTGAGTCCCGTCGCATCAACCTGCTGCTCAACTTGTTTCTGCAGCAGCAGCAGCAGCGACTTGCAGCCAAAGATCGTCTCTGCTCCTTCAGATGTCTCACCCCTCGGGAATACTGGACTGTCCTTTCGGTCTCATGTGTTCAGGAGTCTGGCCGCTGCCTGGAATCTATTCAAGGACCCATGCAATCTATTCACAGCTCCCCTTCATCCTGGAAACTCCTTTAAAGACTCCTGGAATGTAATCAAGGACCACAGAAGGAACCTCTTTACAGAGCAGCAAAAAATCTGTACAGGTACTGAGACCTAATTCAAGGACTCCTTGAATGTTGCAAAAGGCAAACATTAACCTCACAAGGATCCTGAAACACTTGTAAATATCTGAGTCCTTTTTCAAGGAGTCCTTGATTCCTTATAGAGATCCCGGGGATCTCTTACAGAGACTCAGGGAGGCCCCTGTTAGTATCCTGGAAACTCTTTAAAGGACCTGGAAATTTGGAGGACTACTGGGGCCAATTTCAAGGAGTCCTAGAAAGTCTCATGCACTATAACATCCCTTGATGTACCTTTAAAAGCCGTTATCATCCTAGAAATTCTCAAGGACCCCTGAAATCTGAAATGATCCCCTGAACTCATTTTGCAGAGTCTTGGGGTCTTTTCAAGGACCCTGAAACCCCTGAAGACACGAACAGAATAAAAATAATCCCAGATTTTTTAAAGACACTCTAAGGGTCCTTGAAATGGTCACTGGGGTCCCTGTAGACTGAGAGAGATTCCAGAGGGTCTTAAATATACTTGTGAAAGACTCTGAGGGTCATCGTAAGATCCTGGAGCCCTGTAAAGGACCCTGGAACCTCCAGATGGTTTCCAGGACCTCTCAAAGTTCAAACAGGCCATCGGCAGCAGAGTGACAGATTTTAGCTCAGAGTGAGACCTCCTGTCTGTTTCTGCTCAGCTCAAACCACTTCCCGTCTGACGTCACAGAGAATTAAACTTCATCAAGTCCTGAAGTGACACTGACTCAGTTTGTTGTGTGATGCTGCGCCCTGCTGGCGACCTGACGTCACACATTAATGTCATTTATTCATTGATTAATTAATTCATTCTTCATTCATTCATTCATTCATTCATACCTCAGACAGATTTTAATTGTGTTTATTTAATCAGTCAGCTGTTATTAATAATAATAATATTAATAATAATAATAATAATAATAATAATAAATGTCTGAGGTTAAAAACACGAACATGTTTTATTCACATCAGAAAAAAAAGTTACAAGTATTAAAAACCATCAGAATGTTCCCCGTTGCTCGGGGCGACCGGACATCACTTGTTGCTCGGTGCGACCTGACATCACTTGCTGCTCGGGGCAACAGGGTTCCAGGGCTGTCTCCGTGGACCTCCATCTTTGTCTTTCTTGTCCAGAGGCCTGAGGTGACAGGACAGGACCAGGTCTCTGACAGACACACACACACACACACACACACACACACACACACACACACACACACACACACACACAGACACACACACTGAACCTGGAACTCATTCAAGGACCCTGGAATGTCTTAGAGGAGTTACTGTAGCTTTTAATATATCCTGGAACTCTGTAATGTCTGTATGGACAGAGTCCAGGTCCTTGTAGTGCCTGGTTCACAACACACAACATGCCTGTCGTTCCCACAGTCTCGGTGTCATCAGCTGATGGTGGAGTCAGACATGACACACTACATGATGGTGCACGACCAATCATCACTGGGCGTCTTTCACGACGTGTGTGATGTCATCAGGTTATTCTTGTCCTATTATTATTATTATTATTATTATTATTACCTGTCACTGTTTCTGTTCATGTTCCAGCTGAACTGTTGCCATAGTGACATAACAAGTGTCACCAGGTGGGCGGAGCTACATTTGAAGTACCTTATACAAACTATGACAGTCACTGAATCCTGCACAGGAAGTTCCTGCAAATGTTTCACAATAAAAGCCTTTTTAGAAAATGAAGGGACTCTCTCCACCAAAGTTAAAATGGGCTTTTAATTTGAAACAGAACAGGAAGTGTTGAGTTTGAAATGACGGCGCGATACATTAACTTTATGAAGTGAAAGGGGAGCAGATAAAAATGTAAAAATATAAAAACACAGAGAATAATAAATAAAGGGATGTTGTTATCCTACAGTTTCCACGGCAACAGATCGCTCTGTGTTCCTATTGGTCAAAGTGACGGCTGTGACGAGAGAAGCCGAGAAGTTGGATTATTGTGTAGGACACTCATTGTTCACGAGCCGGCTGTGTTGGGCTGATGCTGTGTAGTGTGTACCAGGCATAAAGCACCCTGGAACCTTCAAGGACCCTTCAAGTGTCTTTGAAGAAACTCAGGAACCTTGTGAAACATCTTGGAACTCTTTCAAGGAGCTGACCCTGTAAACTCTGATAAGACCCCTCACTTGTTTAAAACATTCCAGAGCTGTGTACGAAATCGCACCCTATCACGGATATAGTGCACTATATAGTGTGTTCGCCATTTTGTAGTGTTGTTCGAATTCTCCGCTGTTAATTTCATTCACTATATAGTGGACTATAAAATACCCACAATGCACAGCAAATGTGAGTGAACAAACGATGTACCCTACATTTTACTCCTGTATACCACAATGCAATGCAGTCGTCTTTTGCCAGAGGAGAAGAAGAACAACAACCGCAAAGAGAAAAGAAACTAATAGCATGCTAGCCGGTAACGTTAGCTCACGGGCTAACAATAGCCACTTAGCCCACACGAGCCAGGTAGCTTGTAGCTCGTGCACTATCGTGGCCTATTACAGCTCACAATGCAGACACACAACCGTAGCTGACAAAACCAAACGTCCACACCATTGACTTTCAACAATTTGTTGACAAAAAGTACAACCACCATACAGTTCGGTCATCCTTGAAGCGCCCGGTTTGTTTACATGATGCTCGGCGCATCCACTTGCGTCGCAGAAGTATGCGGCGCAGCTACAGACGCAACGACGTTCAGAAAATTTCAGTTAGTGTCCGAAATCTCGTTCAGTCGCTCCCCATGTAGTGCACTACATAGTAAACACGAAATAGGGAATAGTGAGTGAGTGAGTGAGTGGACGGTTTCGAACACAGCTCAGGAGTGTTTCAAGGACCCTGTAATGTAGAAGACCCTTGAGGCCTGGAGGTCCTGGAGGTACCTGAACTGGCTGTAGGAGGCGACTCTCTGACTGACAGCTCTCAGTTTTGCTTCATTCTCTCGTTGATATCTTCGCTCAGACTCAACCACCATCTGCAGCTCTCTCTCTAGCGCAGAGAAGTCGATTACATCACGCTCCGACCTCGCCATCACCTGATGATGTCAAAGTACAGACAATTAGCTCCCAGGCTGTTATTTACCATTAGCTTCCAGGCTAACCTCACAGAACTAACCTTTAGCTCCCAAGCTAATCTCACAGAATTAACCTTTAGCTCCCAGGCTAACCTCACAGAACTAACCGTTAGCTCCCAGGCTAACCTCACAGAGCTAATGGTTAGCTCCCAGGCTAACCTCACAGAACTAACCGTTAGCTCCCAGGCTAACCTCACAGAGCTAATGGTTAGCTCCCAGGCTAACCTCACAGAACTAACCGTTAGCTCCCAGGCTAACCTCACAGAACTAACCGTTAGCTCTCAGGCTAACCTCACAGAACCAACCGCTAGCTCCGAGGCTATCCTCACAAAACTTACCTTTAGCTCCCAGGCTATCCTCACAGAACTTACCGTTAGCTCCCAGGCTAACCTCACAGACTTAACCTTTAGCTCCCAGGCTAACCTCACAGAATTAACCTTTAGCTCCCAGGTTAACCTCACAGAACTAACTGTTAGCTCCCCAGCTAACCTCACAGAACTAACCTTTAGCTCCCAGGCTAGCCTCACAGAACTAACCTTTAGCTCTCAGGCTAACCTCACAGAACCAACCGCTAGCTCCGAGGCTATCCTCACAAAACTTACCTTTAGCTCCCAGGCTGTCCTCACAGAACTTACCGTTAGCTCCCAGGCTAACCTCACAGACTTAACCTTTAGCTCCCAGGCTAACCTCACAGAATTAACCTTTAGCTCCCAGGTTAACCTCACAGAACTAACTGTTAGCTCCCCAGCTAACCTCACAGAACTAACCTTTAGCTCCCAGGCTAACCTCATAGAACCAACCGTTAGCTCCCAAGCTAATCTCACAGAACTAACCTTTAGCTCCCAGGCTAACCTCACAGAACTAACCGTTAGCTCCCAGGCTAACCTCACAGAACTAACCGTTAGCTCCCAGGCTAACCTCACAGAACCAACCGTTAGCTCCCAAGCTAATCTCACAGAACTAACCTTTAGCTCCCAGGCTAACCTCACAGAACTAACCGTTAGCTCCCAGGCTAACCTCACAGAACTAACCGTTAGCTCCCAGGCTAGCCTCACAGAACTAACCTTTAGCTCCCAGGCTAACCTCATAGAACCAACCGTTAGCTCCCAAGCTAATCTCACAGAACAAACCTTTAGCTCCCAGGCTAACCTCACAGAACTAACCGTTAGCTCCCAGGCTAACCTCACAGAACTGACCGTTAGCTCCCAGGCTAACCTCACAGAACCAACCGTTAGCTCCCAAGCTAATCTCACAGAACTAACCGTTAGCTCCCAGGCTAACCTCACAGAACTAACCTTTAGCTCCCAGGCTAACCTCATAGAACCAACCGTTAGCTCCCAAGCTAATCTCACAGAACTAACCATTAGCTCCCAGGCTAACCTCACAGAACTAACCGTTAGCTCCCAGGCTAACCTCACAGAACTAACCGTTAGCTCCCAGGCTAACCTCACAGAACTAACATTAGCTCCCAGGCTAACCTCACAGAACTAACCTTTAGCTCCCAGGCTAACCCCACAGAACTAACATTAGCTCCCAGGCTAACCTCACAGAACTAACCTTTAGCTCCCAGGCTAACCTCACAGAACTAACCGTTAGCTCCCAGGCTAGCCACACTGAACTAACTGTTAGCTCCCAGGCTAACCTCACCGAACTAACCTTTAGCTCCCAGGTTAACCTCACAGAACTAACTGTTAGCTCCCAGGCTAGCCACACTGAACTAACTGTTAGCTCCCAGGCTAACCTCACCGAACTAACCTTTAGCTCCCAGGTTAACCTCACAGAACTAACTGTTAGCTCCCCAGCTAACCTCACAGAACTAACCTTTAGCTCCCAGGTTAACCTCACAGAACTAACTGTTAGCTCCCAGGCTAGCCACACTGAACTAACTGTTAGCTCCCAGGCTAACCTCACCGAACTAACCTTTAGCTCCCAGGTTAACCTCACAGAACTAACTGTTAGCTCCCAGGCTAACCTCACCGAACTAACCTTTAGCTCCCAGGTTAACCTCACAGAACTAACTGTTAGCTCCCCAGCTAACCTCACAGAACTAACCTTTAGCTCCCAGGCTAGCCTCACAGAACTAACCTTTAGCTCCTAGGCTAACCTCACAGAACTAACCTTTAGCTCCCAGGCTAACCTCACAGAACTAACCTTTAGCTCCCAGGCTAGCCCCACAGAGCTAACCGTTAGCTCCCAAGCTAACCCCACAGAGCTAATGGTTAGCTCCCAGGCTAACCTCACAGAACTAACCTTTAGCTCCCAGGCTAGCCCCACAGAGCTAACCGTTAGCTCCCAAGCTAACCCTACAGAGCTAACAGTTAGCTCCCAGGCTAACAGTAGCTAACAGACAGGTGAAGATTAGATTCAGATCCAACATGTTACCTGCAGCAGCTTTGACTCCTCGTGCTTCTGCTCTCTGTGTGTTCAGCTGTTTTTAGGATCCTTGTTGGTCTCATGCAACAAATCGTCTCCATGACGACGGGTTGCCGGTCGGCGCCTGCGCAGTGCAGTGTGGTCACCGCGCGAACAGAGGACCGAGCAGCGGGTAAAATGGAGCTGCCTTTGTTTTTAAATGTGACGTCACTGCTCTGATCCAGGATCGATATCAGGCTCGTTGAAGTTGAACTGAGTCTGGAGCACAAACACAGACTGTAGTGTGTCTATGGTGACTACAAGCTGTTCCAGCCATAGACAGATATACATAGACATATATATATATATATATATGTGTATATATACTGTATGTATATATGTACATACAGTATATATATACTGTATGTACATATATATATATATATATATATATACTGTGTAAACTCAATATACCAATACAAAACATAGTATAGCATATTAATACATTTATTAATATGTTTTAATAAAGAAAGTGTTTGATTGTTGGTTGAGTTTATTTCTCACACACACTCACTCTCTTTTATACCCACAGCCATCAGACTTCATAATTCTTTGTTAAATAGATGATCTTACAGACTTCTTTGAAATTTCGTTTGGGGATTAATAAAGTTCTTCTTATTCTTATTACACTGACTGCTGTGATCCCTCAAAAGTAGTAAAAAAAAAACCATTTTCAAAATTTACATAACTGAAATTAATTTTGGTATTGGTATTATAAATATGAAAATGGGACTGTGGTCAAGATAATTTGAAAAAAGATAGAGAAGGATGAGCAGCAGGGGATATTTGCAGCACAGCTGGTGGAAAAGTGAATACGTGCACAAAGGTGTGCTATACATAATATACTATACTATGTTTTGTATTGTGTATATTGTGTTTATACAGTATGTTTATAAAGTATATACATATACATATATATATATATATATATGTATATGTATGTATGTATAGATAGATAGATAGATAGATAGATATATGTATTCCACTCTGGGGTTGAGGTGAATAAAAGAACTGTGTTGTGACCTAAATAACATGCTGTTGCTATCTGCAGAGAGTATTAAAGCATGAAAAACCGCATTTTTAATGTACAAAAGCATCCTGTATCATAACTACAAGTGTGCCGTTTGTAACAAACCAAACCGTGTGAAAATCAGTTGAAAATTCAGTGAGTTATCTATTTTACTTGTGCATACAGCTCCTTCCTCAATAGAAGTGAATGCACTGTGGAGGCGAAGCGAGACCCATCCAAGATGGCGGCCGGCTAGGACGTCGGCTCCTACTTGGCTCCAATAGGCAGCGGCATGGTTCCAGCAGCCTTCAGTCCAGACAGGAAGTCACACACAGACACACTTCCGGTCTGATATGATGTCAATTCATTAAAAAATGATCAGACCCATAGATCAGTTTGTTCTCAGTCTCCAGTTGTTTTAATTATGATATACTAAAATGTTGTATCTGTAGTCATGGTTCATGGTTCATGTTTGGAGGCGGAGCCATGGCGCTGCACCTTAAATGAGATCATAGGTGTTTGAAATGAAAAAAAGTCTCAGTTTTTCACTCTTGTCGTACAAACTCTTTATTTTGTACCAAATTTAAAATGAGACATAAACGTCACAGTTTTAACATCAGGTCATGTTGTTGTTTTGTTTTGTTCTGACGGAAGCGTACGTCACACACGATGTGTTCAGGTCAACAATAAAAACACGTTATTACTGTATCATCATCATCATCATCATCATCATTATTACTATTATTATAGACTGACTGAAACAGGAAAGCACACACACACACACACACACACACACACACACACACACACAGACATTTCCTCTGAGCTTATGTAACTTCTGGTAACACAGGAGGTATTTCCTGCTGATGGCTGGGAGGGGGCGGAGCCTGGAGGTGATAAGGTTCATGAAGTGAAACTGACTGTAGATCAGATTCAGACGACGACGCCGTGAAGACGAGTCAGAGGTGAGTCAGAGAAAGTTTCAAACCAAGTTTCTACACACAAGGTTTTCTGTCAGACTGTTACAGTCCTGATCCTGATCCTGATCCTCAGCACCAGCATCAGGATCAGGATCAGGATCAGGATAATGAAAGAGTTTCCTGTGTCAGACTGAGCTGCTTCCTGCATCACACGGCATATTACAGACCAGACAAACTGCTGGGAGTCTGGTTTTTAGAGAAGTGAAACAGCGCTCGCACCTGCAGCATGTCTCGTCCTGTCAGACAGAGTGTGGCGAGAACATGTGGCGACACTAACAGGGCGGGCCACGTGTCACCGCCTGTATCTCAGGTTGTTTATAATCAGTCGACTCTGGACGCCGCTGCTCTTTGTCTTCCTGTTGAGCTGACTTTACATGTGAATGTTTTCACAGCCTGACCTTTGACCTGTGGACAGACGGAGGCTCCTCTCATCTGGTGTCTGTTCTCTCCTCTGACTGGTACGTGAACACTTCCTGATGATGTCACAGGGTGTGACACCTCTGTGTGGATCAGGTTACAGCTCTGACTCCAGATCAGTGTGAGTGCTGCGTCTGTAACTGCAGCTCAGGGGGCGTGTTTCCTGTGTGACATCATCACCTTACTACTGTATGTGTGTGTGTGTGTGTGTGTGTGTGTGTGTGTGTGTGTGTGTGTGTGTGTGTGTGTGTGTGTGTGTGTGTTTTAAACACAGGTAAAACAGAGAGTGGCGATGACCACGGTGTATCAGATTCTGCTCAGAGAGCTGAAGGAGCTGCTGGACGATCAGTTCAGAGAGTTTAAGTTTCACGTGAGGGAGTGCGTCCAGGCTGACAGAGGTTTTCAGGTGATCCCCTCCTCTGAGCTCGCCAACGCCGACAGACCCAAGATGGTGGAACTGATGGTCCATCACTACAAGGACCAGGCGGTGGTGGTGACCCAGGCGGCGTTACGGGAGATTGGGAGGAACGACCTGGTGGAGAATTTAAATCGGGCCAGAAACGCAGGTAGGTCATGGTGTCACCTGAGGAGATGGTCACATGACTCCTCCTCCATAAGAGAATAACTGACGTCGTATTTGATGAAACAACGTTCAGACTGAATGAGTTTATTGTTGTCACGATACGATGTTACCACGATAACATCATGACACATTATCACAACACATTAGCCATGATATGTTATTGCGATCTTAAACATGTTACGATATGCTCAGAATTACGAAAACGTATGTCGCAATATATTGTGATTTATTACCTTTTTTCAATGTAAATTTTCTCACAGAGGAAACTTTTTCAACGTGTTTTTATTGAATAAGATTGAGTTTAAAAAAAAAATTAAATTGCAGCAACATAAATCTCATGGACTGAAAAAAACCAACAGATTTTATTTTTCTAATTGGTTTAATTTGTATTAGCCGTATTAACAATCTATAAAAATGTAAAAAGCAAAGATACTTGTGTACGTCTGTGTATCGGTACAATATTACCACACAAAATATCCCAATACTTTGTTGCACTGATTTTATCCCTGCCCCATCATCACTTCATAATGTGCAACATTCTGTTAGTTCATTAAAGGTTGTTAAACTAACACAGGTGCATTTTCTGTTCTGTTGAAACTAACTTTTAAAACACATGTATGAACTGCACTGAAGTGTCCAGTTTGATTTCAGGTGAAGTGAATCACCTGTTCATCACCTGTCGGTGTGTCGTATCTTCAGTCTGTGTGAATGTTCTGCAGCACATCACTGACAGTTTAACCTCTGAGACTGATTTACAGACACTCACAGATGAGACATTCATGAAACCATGTCAGACACAGTGACTGCTGGACAGTCGTTAGTAGAGTCAGTTTCTGCGTCTGTGCTTCAGGAAGCAGTTCACCTGTGCTCTCACCTGGAGCTTTGGTTCAAAGCCGACAGACGGGACGCTGTTTGTAGAAATGAGTGTTCACTCATTTGATGAATGACTCGTCTGATCTGAAACTTCTCTCTCTCCGCAGGTCCCATGCAGTTGGACCACGGTAAGATTTCAGCACCATGAGACTTGAAAATCCATCCCAGAATATCTGAAAGCACTGTCTGATCTTCTGTCTCCATCTGTCTCTTAGCAAATTTGCAGTGACCTGTGCTTTTGACCTCCTCCTGATGTGGACATTATAACTCTTTATGCTATGCCACCTGACTTCCTGCTTTGCGCCCGTCCTAATTACTGCAGCCACGAGAGGTCGCCGCCTCATGACATACAAAAAAGAGGAGGTAGAGTCGAACCAAACTACCTGAGATCTCTGATGACAACTGATAACGACCATTTAATGGGCTGAAAACATTCCAATTTTTGGGCATGGGGCATTTTATTTTTATATTTTGGACTTCTGGTTTTAATATTGTTGTAAAAGCATCTATAAATAAATTGGATTTATAAAAGTCACAGTTTTCAGTTTCTTGTGTCAGGTGTGACGTAAGTCAGAAGTTCAGAGGAGGATTTTATATGAGAGTTACTGTCAGGAGACAAAACACTCGAGAACACTGACGTAACGATCAGGTTTATTTTTATTAAAGCTCAGTAAAATACCCTCTTATGTACAGACTTTAATCTGCTAATCTTCCAAGTTAACTTTGTTCTATATCTGTAATACATATAAACTCAATACTATAAAAACATACAGCATTGTACAGATTAACATTTCTATAATTCATCTGATAAACAGCAGTAAAAATGTTCCTGTAAATTTCATCCCTTAAAAAGACACTAAGATTTCTGTAAATCCTCTTTTTCTGTCTTTAATAACTCTGAAGTTCCTCAGGGAAACATCCTGGGTCCTCCAAACTTCCTGTTAAAACTTATTTAAATTTAGAAAAACACTTTATAAACCCTCTGTCTTTGTTCTCTGTCTTTAATGACTAGATCGAGGATGTGTTTAGCCTAGCTTAGCACAAAGATTATGATTTTGTATTTGAGTTGTCAACAGTCTAGAACACTTCATCCTGTATGTGACTGATTTTGATCTAGTGCTTAAGGTCTTGTTCTTTTTAAGCTTAGGTAAGACATATACTTGGTATCTACAGATAGGAAAGGACTTTTCTGTGCAAATCTGTGTTCTCCAATGTCAGTGAATGCAACACAGACTGATGGTTGTTGCACTGGTGGATACTGGGAACACATCAGCTCTTATTTACACACTGAGACTCTGTGAACACATGAACACATACGTATATTAGACTAATGTGTGACTGTGGAGGATCCAGTGACCGTCTACATGTAGAAGCTAAATCTGATCTGACAATCGGACACTGATGCCTGAACAGCTGCAGAGTTCAGCAGCAATAAAGACGCCACCGGCTGCCTGAATATAACACAGTGAGCAGGTACTACTCGAGACAATCAGCATTAAGCCTGGACCTCGTTGTTGATCTTTGAACCTCAGACTGATTTTAATGCCCTCAGTCAGACAGTTCTTACATATTCATCAACTACCGTAAAACTTCTATTAGAAGCCCAGGCTATTATTTGCTTAAATCACTGAACTGTATTTGAGACAGGCCTTTCATTCCTCTCACACAAACTGTTGCTCAGCAAAGATCAAGAAATACAATCAGACTGTTGTTTTAAACCAGTCTGAATATTACTGTATAGAGAGGGATCCCTCGTCAGTTGCTATTCCTGAGCTTTCTTTCGTTTTTTTGGGGAGTTTTTCCTGATCAGCTGTGAGGGTCTAAAGGACAGAGGGATGTCGTATGCTGTAAAGTCCTGTGAGGCAAATTGTGATTTGTGATATTGGGCTTTATAAATAAAATTGATTGATTGATTGAACATGAGTCTTCAGATAAGAAATCAGTTATGAATCATTGATCTGATCTGACTGACAGACGGAGCATCAGAGAGAGTTACAGCATGTGACACACCGACACAACTCCACTTTATCCTGTTCAAACAATCCTCACAACTTGGATTCATTGTTATACTGTAAAAACCCTTTTGGTTCTTTTGCTGTGAGGACCCTCACAGACTGAGGGGTGATCCAGGAACAGACACAGAATCTGAGGCAGACAACGACCTGCTTTATACATCTGAATAGCTCCAATAAAAATGAACTGATGGTAACAGACCTGGGGTCGTATTCACAAAGCGTCCTCGTGCTAAGAGTCGCTCCTCGTGATGAAATTCTAAGAAAGTTCTTAAGATTGTGACCCACAAATGGGTGTGTCTGTGACAACCAATCACATCTGTTAAAAGAAAGCACCACACCTACCAACAGGGTCGACCACACCTTGAGAGTTGCTCTGAGAACTTTCCTAAATCACTCCTGAGGTCAGACTCCTTACTACAAGTTTTTAGTCTAAGTTAGGAGCTCTCTGTTTGTGAATACGGCCCAGGCCTCTAATAGAGACAGGCCTTTATTTGTCTACATGTGTAGCTACACCAAAAAACAACAACAACAAACAAACAGGAGAACCCAACTGGACTTTACGTTTTTAATTTGTTTGGGAACTGTAAAAAGATCCCATGTTCCCTCATTCTTCTGTTGACGCGTCATGTCTGAATGGGAACAGTCTCATGTTTAAGTGGGCAGTTTTAAGTCAACAGGCGGCCGATGGTGAGCGTCTCACTCAGTCTTTGTGGTGTGTCCCTCATCAGCCCCCATTGACTCTTTTTTGGGGGGCTGATTCAGCATGTTGAATCAACATCAGAGCCCGTCAGTGAATGACCTCCCTCTGACTGTCGGCTGAGCTCAGGTGAGGAGCAGAAGAGCGTCAGTGAGGAGGAGGAGCTAAAGTCCAAAACCAACTTGTTCCATGAGGTCAGATTATTTTTCTCTTCAGCAGAAACGTTTCCTGATGGTTTGTGTTCTTGTTCACTGGCGCACAGTAAATATGCTCTGATTGTGTTGTTCATGTGCTAAGTGGCTAACTAGCATCAAGACGCTCTTCCTGTTTCCCTTTTTTTCAATAATGAATACAGACGTCCGCCGTCTGCTGCTGTGGAGACTTGTTTCCTCTCAGCAGGAGCAGAACGGACGTGCTGATTGGCCGTCAGCTGGAGTCTCTGAAGGTTCCGAGATATTTTATGTGTTTAAGTTGGTCTGAAGATCGGTTGCCATACTCCAGTTTGTCTTCAGACACAAGAACTCTCTCCTCTTAGAACCAGTCCAGGGTTCTAGGTGGTTCCACCGGGGTCGTTTAAGGCTCTGTGGTTTGGTGGTAAGACAGAGGTGCCGTTCAGCCAACAGACTGCAGGTTTAATCCTGTGAACTTTAACGCCCACAAGAATTAGTGAAAAACAAAGTAAAAAAGGATGTTTGGTTCCAGAGTTCTACAAGGTTCCAAAATGATCTGAGACCTGTGTGAATAGTTCTCACTCTCAGTGTGACGTTGGGTTTGGGGTTTTATTCAGGTGCAGAGTTGGTGTGTTTGGTTTGGTGTATTGCCTTGAAAACAAAGTGAGGATGTGGTTAAGGTTTCAGAACCGGTCAAGGGTTCTAGGTGGATCCACTCAGAGTATAACATGGTTTGGTGGTCTGCTGATGAGAGAATTATATACTCAACAGGTTCCATGTTACACACTCCATTAATTTATATGTCCACAGATTGTAGAAAGGAGGAGAGGATGTTTGGTTCCAGAGTTCTTTAAGAGTTCTTTAAAGGTTCCAGATGAACTTGTTGGAACATTTTTCCACAAAGGGATAAATTTGTTTTTTTTAGTGTCTCTGTTTGGTCGGTTTCCTTGATGGAGTAGTGAAGTTTTCAGACTGAGTTCTACATAGCTCCACTCTGGTTCTTCCCAGATTCTTCAGAGTCCAGAGTTTAATGAAGGTTTCACTAAAAAAAGTATTATTAATCAAAGTGGTAAATTTGGGGTTTGAAGTTGCCAAAAAGTGTTTTGTCCGTATCTTCCATTGAAACATGACCCACGTTTAAGGTTTCTAAACCAGTTCAGGTTTTTAGGTTGTTCCACTCTGGTTCTACGAGGATCATTTCGTGCACAGTGTCTGTGGAACTTGAGTGTCTGTTGAAGTTCTTTGATTCAGACATTGAAGCTGTTTGGTTCTAGAGATCTTTAAAGGTTCTAGAAGGATCTTGATTTTGTTGATAGAGTTCTTGCTCAAAAAGGTCTTTGGGTTTTAATAAGCCAAGGAAATATCTTCTATTTGGTTTGTTGAAAAAAAAGAAAGAGAGAAAATCTGCTGTCAAACCATTCCATCGTTCTAGGTGGTCCCACTCTGGTTCTACGTGGCTCATTGGAGGCACAGTGGTAATGGGGGGCAGGTTCCAGGTTCAGTCCTCAGTGAACTTTGGTCTGAGAGGAGGTGATGATTGGTTCTAGAAGGTTCTCTGACACAGTGGAAGATCTTTGGCGAGTGTGGTGAAGTTTGGGAGAGATCCTTTCTGAAGGTTCCACAGGAGGTTTCTCCTAGCTCTGGGAGAAGATGGTCTGGAACTCGTTGAGCATGAGCTCCACTATCTGGCTCTGGAACACCATGTGGATCGTCATATTGGCAGACTCGGTCTGTGGGCGGAGCAACGTGGGGCCAAAGACGATGGCGACACTCTGAACCGACATCCTGTTGGCGTCCTTGTTCTCGATCACCCTGCAGAGAGACAGAGAGAGCGGTTCCTGTTTCAGTGTGAGCAACTCACAGGGCAATGGTCAATTCTTAAACAACTAGTACGTCCTCAAAACTGGACAACAAACCACACGTTCTTTTGTTCTTCATCATGTGAACTGATCACTGTCACCTGAAGCTTCCAGGTGTAACGGCCAGACTGTGACATCACATCCTGTCTGTTGTTGTGGACTGAGGACAGACGTGTCGGTTTAGTCCTGGTGTGACTAAAATGTCTCCAGGCTGGGTCACAAAGACAACCTGTGACAGACTGATGTCTGAGTTTATCAGGTGCCATCACGTCTTCACCATCACCAGTAAGACCAGTTTGAGAAACACAGGAAGTTTCTGGAGACGTGATTGGTCAAATGTGTTGCCGTACCAAACTACAAACATTATTTATCATAAATAAAGTTTCAATCATCTGATCAGGTTTTGTCCACTCTTGTGTCAGCTGCAGACTGAGGCTGTGGTCGGAAAGTCCCTCCTATCGTCTATTCCTAATCAGTATTCCTTAACCTCGGTGGGAAACGTCACGAGGTCAAGGAAAGATGAGTAAGAGAATTCATAAGGACTTAGGAAAAGAGAACCGCGGAGCTGAGGAAATCCGACCGCAGTTACGCTGGGCTACGTCATCATGCGACAGCGGATGCTATTGACGTAGGTTGACTGTGGTGAAACTACAGTTTAGTTTAGATGGACTATAAAAAGCGCATCTCAGATACTCCGCCCCGTGCCAACTTACCATGTTGCTTCATGCAGGCTATATAAACGTGGACAGCACCGTGAAAAATATGACTTAATTACTAACGTCTGAATTGAAGTAAAAAAGATAGATAGATAGATAGTCACACAACTGAAACGCTGAAAATGGTTGCTCACACTCACCCTCCTGAATCACTGTGATTATTTATGACAAATGTTTAAGTGTATGCAAGAGAGGCAAATATGTTAGGCTTACAAATCTACTACTGTATGTATCATCCTTAAGTTGCAAACATGTTGAATTAAAAACATCATCTAAATAAAAACGTTTCATATCCCTTTTTCTTGAAACACAAACTTCTGTGTTAATATGCCAATCAATCATCATCTGTCATTTGCTTACAATAGTTTAAAAACGACCACAAAACTCAGTAAACACCTTGAAATGTTGACATCATTGTGCCTTGAAGTTATTTTTTATTTTATATTTTTTATTGTGTTTATTGGATCTTCCATTATATTAGTGACAATAACAACACAGAGAAAAAAAAAGAAAAGAACAAATAACAAGAGCATACATAGGGATGAAGGTGCACCTGTGCAATAAACAGTATATCTTCTGACTATGGACAGGTTTTCTGTGTTTGCTGATGTTCGTATGCAAGAAATGAGTAAACTATTCAATTAACAGAGAGAGCAGAAAGGAAAAAGGGGGGGGGGGGGTAGAGATGTGGGAGCTTTATTCTAAAGTGTTTGGGTGAAATTCAATTGCGTAATAGTCTAAAAAGGGCTGCCTCGCGCTGAAGAGGTGCTCCAGCCGCACACGTGCCCATGTGAGTGCAGAGATGTCTACATCTGTGACTGAAGAAAAATTAATTAATGATATTGATAAAAGCTGGCAATTCAACAACGCTCAAGTAGTGACATGATTAATGCACACTGAGCATATCTTACACCACAATGTTAACTTGAATTGGGTAATGTTACAACAGTAGCATGACGTTTATAGTTCGCATGGGTTTAACATATTGTTGAGAGTTTGGAACATATAATGTTATGCATATTATCAAGTTATGGCATGAGATGGGCAAAGCTTCATGTAACAGTGACTTAATGATGATCTCTGTGACTTTTCAGTCATGTTGACAGCCAGTTGTACTTTTTCTTTTCCTTTCGTCGCTTCTTTCGTTCTTCCTCTTCTTCTACTTCTTTGGGTTTATTCCTTTGTCTCCGTGAACGGTCGGTCGCTTTAAATATTGCTCCCGCAAAGCATTGTGGGATTAAATTATCTCCTTTCCTATCGCTTAGAAAGGTTCGATGGATCCTATGCTAAAGGAGATCTGAAAGGAAGCACTGAACCTCCTTTCCTTAGTGTTTAGAGAATTCGAACAGCTCTTATCATGGCGGCCACTAAATACTTCCGGGTCATTTTACTCAGCTAGGAACCTTCCTAAGCAAAAAAGATTTTCCGACCGCAGACGGACTCTGCAGAGATGCCTGCCATCTTGTTTTTACATGGATTAGTGTGTTGTCGTCTTACTGCCACTAGATGGCACATAAAAGTAGGGGAAGAAACTGATCTGAGTTTTCCACTTCCTGTCAGCTGTTGGAGGTTAATAGTTAACCCCTCGTTTATCCTCCGCAGTCACACACCTCATCAGGAACAACAGAAGAAACCTTGTTAAGCTAACGTCAGATATTTCCTGATCTGATCCTCTCAGGTTCAACACGCTCTGAACTGTGAGTCTCTGCAGGTCAGTCCTCCCCTCTGGATTCTACCGGATCAAACAGTGAACAGACTTCAGGTTGTACGAAGCCTCAGGGTGAACTCACCTGCGCAGGTGCCTGAACAGCAGCTCCATGGTGTCGTGGTTCGGCAGAGGCAGAGAACGAACCAGGTCCTTCATGTAGGAGACTCTCAGACTGTAGTCTGGAACTTCTGCACAGAAACAAACACACACAGACGCTTCAAACACTCTGACACTTCCTGTTCAAGACCGAGCATCACGCCGTTATCACGCATCGCTGTCGTGTATGGAAGGTATGATCATGGAGGACGGAGCGGACTCGTCTTTAAGCAGCTGAGGTTAAAGGCTCCTTATCGATGCCTCAGGCCTGCACAGAATCGACGTTAGATCTGTGTCACACTTCATCCTCACTTTGAGCCCGACACTGCAGCTGCTCTCTGACTGCAAAACCAGAGCATGATTAGAAACGCCCGGCTCTCAGCTGATCTAATAGCTGATTGGTTTAGTGATCAACACCAATGAGGCTGAAAACAGCACTGAATCAGCGTCTGTAGCAAATGGACGGGATGGCTGATGTGTGCGACCGGCTGCAAGCAGCTGTCAGCAGTTAGCAGCTAACTCAAACGATGAGGTCCAGGAGCTCCTTCCCCTCCGAGCACAGGACAAGATCAGCCGCCATATAACAGGGACACTACATGATGTTACTGACATGTGATGTCATTGTTATGTTGATGTCACACCGGCATGAATAAAACAACTGGTGCGAGTGAATTTGAGGTAAAGTCAACATGAAGACGTGATTAGACGCAAAATGCACAAATTCAGCAGTGTGATGTCACATCAGGATGTGATGTCAGTGTTGGTGTCATGTGAACAGGTGTGATGTCAGTGTTGGTGTCATGTCATTAAAGAGATGCAGAAAAATTGGTCCACGCTTTTGTTACCTCGAGGCTGGATTACTGTAACTCTCTACTATCAGGTAGCTCTAGTAAATCATTAAAAACTCTTCAGCTAATTCAGAATGCAGCAGCACGTGTACTAACAGGAACTAAGAAACGAGATCATATTTCTCCTGTTTTAGCTTCTCTGCACTGGCTCCCTGTAAAATCTAGAATTGAATTTAAAATCCTACTGTTAACTTATAAAGCTCTAAATGGTCAAGCTCCGTCATATCTTAGAGAGCTCATAGTGCCATATTATCCCACCAGAACTCTGCGCTCTGAGAACGCAGGGTTACTCGTGGTCCCTAAAGTCTCCAAAAGTAGATCAGGAGCCAGAGCCTTCAGCTATCAGGCTCCTCTCCTGTGGAATCATCTTCCTGCTACGGTCCGGGAGGCAGACACCGTCTCCACATTTAAGGCTAGACTTAAGACTTTCCTCTTTGATAAAGCTTATAGTTAGGGCTGGCTCAGGCTTGCCTTGTACCAGCCCCTAGTTAGGCTGACTTAGGCCTAGTCTGCCGGAGGACCACCTATAATACACCGGGCACCTTCTCTCGCTCTCTCTCTCCCTCTCTCTCTCGTATCCTATTACTGTATCTTTTTTTACTCGGCCATTCTGGATGTCACTAACTCGGTTTCTTCTCCGGAGCCTTTGTGCTCCACTATCTCTCAGGTTAACTCGTATTGCAGCGGTGCCTGGATAGTGTGACGTGTGTGGTTGTGCTGCTGCCGTGGTCCTGCCAGATGCCTCCTGCTGCTGCTGCTGCCATCATTAATCATTAGTCATACTTCTACTGCTATTATAGACATATGATATTATCATACATGAATACTGCCTGATACTAATATATACTTTCAACATGTTGTACCACAGTAGCCAGAACTATAACGACAGTATTATTACTTTCATGAATGTTGTTGTAAGCTACTGTCAATACCGAGGATGTCATACAGATTACTGTATTGTGTCATACAGATTACTGTTAATTTGTTATGCTGATCTGTTCTGTACGACATCTACTGCACGTCTGTCCGTCCTGGAAGAGGGATCCCTCCTCAGTTGATCTTCCTGAGGTTTCTACCATTTTTTTTCCCCGTTAAAGGGGTTTTTTTGGGGAGTTTTTCCTTATCCGCTGTGAGGGTCTAAAGGACAGAGGGATGTCGTATGCTGTAAAGCCCTGTGAGGCAAATTGTATTTGTGATATTGGGCTTTATAAATAAAATTGAATTGAATTGAATGTGAACAGGTGTGATGTCAGTGTTGGTGTCATGTGAACAGGATGTGATGTCAGTGTTGGTGTCATGTGAACAGGTGTGATGTCAGTGTTGGTGTCATGTGAACAGATGTGATGTCAGTGTTGGTGTCATGTGAACAGGTGTGATGTCAGTGTTGGTGCCATGTGAACAGATGTGATGTCAGTGTTGGTGTCATGTGAACAGATGTGATGTCAGTGTTGGTGTCATGTGAACAGATGTGATGTCAGTGTTGGTGTCATGTGAACAGGATGTGATGTCAGTGTTGGTGTCATGTGATCAGGATGTGATGTCAGTGTTGGTGTCATGTGAACAGGATGTGATGTCAGTGTTGGTGTCATGTGATCAGGATGTGATGTCAGTGTTGGTGTCGTGAACAGGTGTGATGTCAGTGTTGGTGTCATGTGAACAGGATGTGATGTCAGTGTTGGTGTCATGTGAACAGGATGTGATGTCAGTGTTGGTGTCATGTGAACAGGATGTGATGTCAGTGTTGGTGTCATGTGAACAGATGTGATGTCAGTGTTGGTGTCATGTGAACAGGTGTGATGTCAGTGTTGGTGTCATGTGATCAGGATGTGATGTCAGTGTTGGTGTCATGTGAACAGGATGTGATGTCAGTGTTGGTGTCATGTGATCAGGATGTGATGTCAGTGTTGGTGTCGTGAACAGGATGTGATGTCAGTGTTGGTGTCATGTGAACAGATGTGATGTCAGTGTTGGTGTCATGTGAACAGATGTGATGTCAGTGTTGGTGTCATGTGAACAGGATGTGATGTCAGTGTTGGTGTCATGTGAACAGATGTGATGTCAATGTTGGTGTCATGTGAACAGGATGTGATGTCAGTGTTGGTGTCATGTGAACAGATGTGATGTCAGTGTTGGTGTCATGTGATCAGGATGTGATGTCAGTGTTGGTGTCATGTGAACAGGATGTGATGTCAGTGTTGGTGTCATGTGAACAGGATGTGATGTCAGTGTTGGTGTCATGTGAACAGATGTGATGTCAGTGTTGGTGTCATATGAACAGATGTGATGTCAGTGTTGGTGTCATGTGATCAGGATGTGATGTCAGTGTTGGTGTCATGTGATGAGGATGTGATGTCAGTGTTGGTGTCATGTGAACAGGATGTGATGTCAGTGTTGGTGTCATGTGAACAGGTTCGATGTCAGTGTTGGTGTCATGTGATCAGGATGTGATGTCAGTGTTGGTGTCATGTGAACAGATGTGATGTCAGTGTTGGTGTCATGTGAACAGGTGTGATGTCAGTGTTGGTGTCATGTGAACAGATGTGATGTCAATGTTGGTGTCATGTGAACAGGATGTGATGTCAGTGTTGGTGTCATGTGAACAGATGTGATGTCAGTGTTGGTGTCATGTGATCAGGATGTGATGTCAGTGTTGGTGTCATGTGAACAGGATGTGATGTCAGTGTTGGTGTCATGTGAACAGGATGTGATGTCAGTGTTGGTGTCATGTGAACAGGTGTGATGTCAGTGTTGGTGTCATGTGATCAGGATGTGATGTCAGTGTTGGTGTCATGTGAACAGGTGTGATGTCAGTGTTGGTGTCATGTGATCAGGATGTGATGTCAGTGTTGGTGTCATGTGATCAGGATGTGATGTCAGTGTTGGTGTCATGTGAACAGGATGTGATGTCAGTGTTGGTGTCATGTGATCAGGATGTGATGTCAGTGTTGGTGTCATGTGATCAGGATGTGATGTCAGTGTTGGTGTCATGTGATCAGGATGTGATGTCAGTGTTGGTGTCATGTGAACAGGTGTGATGTCAGTGCTGGTGTCATGTGATCAGGATGTGATGTCAGTGTTGGAGTCATGTGAACAGGTGTGATGTCAGTGTTGGTATCATGTGATCAGGATGTGATGTCAGTGTTGGTGTCATGTGATCAGGATGTGATGTCAGTGTTGGTGTCATGTGAACAGCTGTGATGTCAGTGTTGGTGTCATGTGAACAGGTGTGATGTCAGTGTTGGTGTCATGTGAACAGGATGTGATGTCAGTGTTGGTGTCATGTGAACAGGATGTGATGTCAGTGTTGGTGTCATGTGATCAGGATGTGATGTCAGTGTTGGTGTCATGTGAACAGGATGTGATGTCAGTGTTGGTGTCATGTGATCAGGATGTGATGTCAGTGTTGGTATCATGTGATCAGGATGTGATGTCAGTGTTGGTGTCATGTGATCAGGATGTGATGTCAGTGTTGGTGTCATGTGAACAGGATGTGATGTCAGTGTTGGTGTCATGTGAACAGGTGTGATGTCAGTGTTGGTGTCATGTGATCAGGATGTGATGTCAGTGTTGGTGTCATGTGAACAGGTGTGATGTCAGTGTTGGTGTCATGTGATCAGGATGTGATGTCAGTGTTGGTGTCATGTGAACAGATGTGATGTCAGTGTTGGTGTCATGTGAACAGGTGTGATGTCAGTGTTGGTATCATGTGATCAGGATGTGATGTCAGTGTTGGTGTCATGTGAACAGGATGTGATGTCAGTGTTGGTGTCATGTGAACAGGTGTGATGTCAGTGTTGGTGTCATGTGAACAGGTGTGATGTCAGTGTTGGTATCATGTGATCAGGATGTGATGTCAGTGTTGGTGTCAGAACAGGTGTGATGTCAGTGTTGGTGTCATGTGATCAGGATGTGATGTCAGTGTTGGTGTCAGAACAGGTGTGATGTCAGACTGACGGATGGCGGCGATGAACTTGTCGAAGCAGCTGAAGGGAAACAGCGGCTCTGGAAGCTCCCGCAGGAAAAGTTTCAGCGCTCCAGTGATCACGTGGATCTCCTCCCACTGTCCATCCTCCAGGTCCAACTGCTCCTCTGCAGGGATGACCACAGGGGGGGGACACAGAGACAAGAGGGGACACAGAGACAAGAGGGGACACAGAGCTTCAGTTAGAAAGAAACCAGCTGCTGCAGAACAGACAGACAGACAGACACACACACAGACAGACAGACACACAGACTATGAGGGGTCAAACGTTTCACCCAGCCACACTACAATGCGTCACTTGCGCCTACTTAGGACACGTCAGATGTGATCAAACCGCGTGAGTGCATGCCTACATTTTACATAGGGTTACTATGGAGACACGAGTTTTACACACACACACCCGCCACACACATGACTATGAGGGGACACGCTCACACGACTTATCAGTACACGTGCACAGCGCGTTACAAATGCCACACATACACTACACTTACTGTACGTGTGCGTGTGAATCTCGCACACACATAGTGCATGTACACATCATTAACACTTGAACGCGTCAAATAAGCCTATTTTAGCAAACTGTCTGTCTCCATAGTTTACACGTGCAGGCAGGTGTGTGTGTGTGCTTCGCAAGAGTGGAATGAATACATGAATCAAGCCGCTGCACACATACGCGTGCGTATACACACGCATGATTTTTTTAATCTTTATTTTATCCTCACAAATCAGAGCTACT
>CM069311.1:476530-484030 GCA_035609425.1 Epinephelus awoara
GTTGACCTTTGACCTGTGTTGTGATGATGTACTTCCTGTTCCTGTGTGTTCAGGTACATGTGGATCAATAAGCCCAGTAAGGTGCTGTCACCTGAGTACCTGTGGCAGGACTTCAAACCCAGAAACCCTGAAGTTCACGTCATCAGGTTCTCTGGAGTCATTAAAAACTACGCTGAGATCCGACCCAACGTTTGAGACTCTGGACCGGATCGCAGCAAAGTCATGGTTTGAAAGGGTTCAGAGAAACTACCTGTACACACCTGAGCTTACCCTCAACCCACCATTTCACCTGACCCCTGGCTGTCGGCCACAGACTGAACCCCACAGAGATAACGCAGCACTTCCTTTTGTTACCCAGTGTCACAGCACAATCCGTCCCCCCTCTCAGGTCCTGAACCTCTACTGAGCATGTGCAGCTCACTGAACCTCCGAGGCTGTCGACACTGGACTCTCTCTGACCTCCTTCTTCTTCCTAAACTATGAACCTCAGGTGACCCACACTCAGCACTGTGCCTGAATGCATCATGTGTGAAGCTGATGCATGAGTAAAGCTGACGTCCGCGTCGCCACTTTTCTTTTTGTTTTGATTTTAACCTAATTTTTTTTAGACCCTCAGGGAAAATTTTGAATTTTCTTGTATTGTTGTTACCCCGCAAGCTGCTCAGTCAGCACTCCCTTAACCACCCGGCTTTATGCAAATGAATGCACAGTGATGTAATCAATATGCAAATGAGTGTATTTAAGGCTGTGCAATTAACCGTCTGGTGATCACGGGTACCAATTTGAAGTCAAAGGATTTAAAAATGAATGAAAAAGAGGGTAAATGATTTTTGGTCACGGACACCTGGAGATGTTGCTTGGTCTTCTATGGAAGCTGCGCATGTGCAATCCCGCCCCCTCCCCTGCTCTCCTCTATGTAATTGTATGACATCATCTGTCAACTCAGAAACTTTTGGTGCTCGTGCTACTTTCACTGGAAAAGAGTTAGAAACACTGACTGTTGATGATGCTAAGGCTAGCAGGCTAACAGGAAGTACGCATAAGGAACGTAGAAAGCTAACTCTGCTAACGATACCAGGTCAGTGATACCAACATCATGCGTCTGCAATTTTGCAGATTTGCGTTCCCATTTTGGAGATTTTTAAAATTTGACGATAATTTTGAACAAGAGGTTTTTTATTTTGTTTTATTTTTTTAAACAAAAATTCCCTTCAAATTTTGGTTATTTGTCTTTTTGCTCTTTTTTTTTATTATTGGTAATACATTTTTTTGATTGAAACAGGAATAATTGTCCGTGGATGTGATGAACACTTCTGTCAGAAAACCAGATATGATCTTGAAATAATGATATTTCATTAAAATCACTGTATTCTACGTCTCATTTCAGATTTGTCCAAAAATAAAGCGTTTGTACAACAAAAGTGAAAAACTGAGAAGAACAGTCCCTTAGGGTTAGCGCCTCAGATAGCCACAGGCTAACTTTAGCTAAAGCTAAAACAAAATGTCCTCTCTCTGTGGTCTGAAATAGACAAATGAACCAACAAGTGAATGATGTCATCTTCATAATTCAGTTTGTTTTTTCAACTTAATTCAATAAAACATGAGCTAATGCTAACTAGCTTAGCATAGTAGCTGCTTAATGTAGTTAATCTAAGAACCTGAAGATAAATTATAAAGTAAAATCTTACTCCTTTTCTGTGAAGATGGTCAATGTTTAAGTCATAAACTCCTGGGCGTGACATCAGTCCTTTGGGCGTGTCACAGCTGAGGGGGCGGGGTTATATCAGTGCTGCTGGAGCTGATGTTTTGTCTGCAGCAGTTTGTGTTAATAAAGTTTAATCAGTTTAATGAAGGGACAACACAAACAATGACGATGATGATGATGACAACTACGATGATGATGATGATTAATGAAGGGACTAATTAGTGTGCAGTGATTAGCTTGTTAGCTCATTGATGCTAGCTCAGACTGTTGTAATGAATGCTGCGGCCTGTAGAGGGCGCTGTCATCAATAAAACATGTTGGTCTGTTGGACGTGTCACCTCACAGTTTTTCTGCTCATCTGAGCGTGTGCAGCAGCAGTGGCAGGGTCTGCCACAGGTTTGTACCGGTTTGTACCCGACAAGTTCCTTTTAGGTGTGATTTGTTTTGACTAGAAATGAGACACATATTCTTGGTGTGATTGTGAGTTGTGAGTGTGATGCAGTGTGACATTTTGACACAGTCAGTCTACCTGCACATTAATGCTGTGAATGGACTTCACATTCACACAGTCTGCTTCATTGTGTGAAGGAGCAATGATGAATGTGGGCTCCATCAGTGCAGCCTATCACACCGGAAACCCTAAAAGAAATTAGAATGACTGATCCCAGTCTGAGGTTGCAGCACCATGTCATTAACTGAATATGATTTATAATCATACATTTTAACTGATTTCTGCATCATTCACCTGCAGTGCTGTGGAGCTCCTCCTTGATGACCCTCACAGCTTTATGTCCAGGGACACAACACAAGAGTTTAACAGACGTTTCAGAGCTAGAGACACTTTCCTCACAGCTCTGCAGACAGTGGCCGCACTGATATTTGCTGCATCTCCCATATTATACACAAAACTCCCGTTTGCTAAAAGACGAAGAGCAACACAAAGAATCTGGGTAGATGAAAGTGCACGTCCACAGTTGGTGACGTTGGTTACGTCACGACGGATGAGGTCATGGATGTAAATGATGGACTGTGATGTGAAACGGTACCGTTCAAAAAGAAAATGTTGTGGAAATGATAATACGTCAACTAACTAAGTCCCTCCTCGGTAGCACTGCCTCTTCGTCCACAGGGTCCTCCAAGAATGGACATGCCATGGTCGAACAAAGTAGATTTAGAACTAGAACACACTTTAGGATCCGACTTTACCTTGAGGACAGATGATCAAACTCGCTGAAACCTGCGCCACATTAAACGAATGAATGAATGAATCACACTGCGTGTGTGGCGTGAGAGGGAGGAGACAGCTAGAAACTCGAGGTTCATTGAAGAAAACCTGCTCCCAACCAGGTTAGGTTCACAGAGTCAGACCACAGAGCGTTTTTATTCTCTCACAGATCCACACTGGTCAGAGTCTGAATTATTTAATCCTGCTTCATTAAACGTCACTGAAGGCAGGACTCATTATTCACCTCACAGAGAAGGTAGGGTTTCCCCAAAATGTTGAACTGTTCCTGTAACGATAATAAATCAGGATGAAGTCATGAAGCACGACTCATAGGACAAAGAGACACGCGGCCTCTCATTTTGACTTCAGTCTGATTTAATTATGTTGACATGTTTAACACACCTGGAACTTCCTGTCGTCACTCTCAGTGTTCTGTATAATGTTATTTTATTTTGATATTAAATCAAGTTCAAACTTTATTTAAAGTGAACATAATGTGTTCAGAGATCTCTGTGTGAAACAAACCTCTGAAACATTTTAACTAGAAGAGAATTTTTAGAATTTTTATTTGACAAACGTCTAAAGAGTCCGATTGTTTCCCAGAGGTCAGAGAGAGCTGGGTCTGATGAACGGCTCCACCTGCTGGACACAAAACAAACTGCAGCTGAAACATGTTGAAACATCAGAGCCTCAGATTCAGAAGATAAAAACATTAAGACGACGAGAGGAAGAGAAAACAGGCTCTGTCAGACTGATCTGAGCCGCACGCACCTGCTTCAACACACCGTCAGTAAAACCAAAGAGACGCGTGAAAGCGGTCTGGTGAGTTCAGGTGCAGCTTTTAACAGGAACTCTTTGATCAGTTGGTCTTTGTTACTTTCAGGTTACTGTTGTTGCCTCTGATTGGCTATTGTTCTCTGTGTGTGTCTGTGTCTGTGTCTGTGTGTGTGTGTGTCTGTGTGCAGGAGCAGATATAATGTGTGTGTGTGTGCAGGAGCAGATATAATCTGTGTGTTCAGGATAAAGTTGTGTTTTTAACAGCAGCAGCTGGTCACATAATGATCCACCGCTCCTGGCTCCACCTCCACACACACACAACACACACACACACACACACACACACACTCCATCCATCCATCCATCCATCCACCCATCCATCCATCCATCCACCCATCCATCCATCCATTCACCCATCCATCTATCCACCCATCCATCCATCCATCCATCCACCCATCCATCTATCAATCAATCAATCAATTTTATTTATAAAGCCCAATATCACAAATACAATTTGCCTCACAGGGCTTTACAGCATACGACATCCCTCTGTCCTTTAGACCCTCACAGCTGATCAGGAAAAACTCCCCCAAAAAACCCCTTTACCGGAGAAAAAAATGGTAGAAACCTCAGGAAGAGCAACTGAGGAGGGATCCCTCTTCCAGGACGGACAGACATGCAGTAGATGTCGTACAGAACAGATCAGCATAACAAATTAACAGTAATCTGTATGACACAATACAGTAATCTGTATGACATCCTCGGTAATGACAGTAGCTTACAACAACATTCATGAAAGTAATAATACTGTCGTTATAGTTCTGGCTACTGTGGTACAATATGTTGAAAGTATATATTAGTATCAGGCAGTATACATGTATGATAATATCATATGTCTATAATAGCAGTAGAAGTATGACTAATGATTAATGATGGCAGCAGCAGCAGCAGCAGGAGGCATCTGGCAGGACCACGGCAGCAGCACAACCACACACGTCACACTATCCAGGCACCGCTGCAATACGAGTTAACCTGAGAGACAGTGGAGCACAAAGGCTCCGGAGAAGAAGCCGAGTTAGTGACATCCAGAATGGCCGAGTTAGCAAGATACAGTAATAGGATACGAGAGAGAGAGAGAGAGAGAGAGAGAGAGAGAGAGAGAGAGAGAGAGAGAGAAGGTGCCCGGTGCATTATAGGTGGTCCTCCGGTAGACTAGGCCTAAGTCAGCCTAGGGGCTGGTACAAGGCAAGCCTGAGCCAGCCCTAACATTCATCCATTCATCCATCCATCTATCCATCCACCGATGTCGTCACAACAGAAACAACCGTCATTAAGTGACATTAATGTTAAGTCAAGATGTTTAACATTAAAAATGATCAGTGTTTCTCTGACACTGCTCGTTGTTGGGGAGCTGCTGATTATGAACACATGAATGTCTCTATCTAGAGTCAGTGTTTGGTTTGTCCGTTCTGGGCTACTGTAGAAACATGGCGGTGCAACATGGTGATCTCTGTAGACAAGGACCTGCTGCCTGTGGAGATATGAACAGCTCATTCTGAGGGAACCAGAACACAAACATCTGGAGCTTCACGCTCTCTGATGATAGGACGCACTTGGCTGATGTCACCTCGTCACGTCGTCAGGACGTCGTCCTTCATCACCTGAATGTTTTGAATCAAACCAACATAAACACAGTGAGGTTGTCTACGAGTGTCCTCACAAGTCCAGTACAACAACCGAGTGTGTTCTGCAGCTGATTGGATGTTTTCTGAAAATCAGGAAAAAAAGAGGAAAAGAGAGGAAGTGCTCACAAAGACAGGAAGCTGAAATAAGACACGTGTGTTACTGTGTGTGTGTTACTGTGTCTGTGTGTGTGTGTGCGTGCGTGTGTGTGTGTCACAGTCAAAGTTCAGGCCTCATAATCTTTGTCAAACATTCACTTTCACACACACACACAGTAACACACACACAGTATCACACACAAACATTAAAACAACAGTGTGTGTGTGCAAAGACAATCAAGGTGCCCTCACACACCCAAACATCCTGAATCCATTTATGACGTGTGTGTGTGTTACTTTGTGTGTGTGTGTGTGTGTGTGTGTGTGTGTGTGTGTGGGCGGAGAGACATGATTTCATTTCAGGGCGAGTGAGCACCACTGAAGAATGAGAATGAGAGAGAGAGGAGGCAACTGAGCGCGCTCAGATCAGATCAGTCTGCAGTCAGGAGGAGCAGGCAGACGGAGGAGCAGACGGAGCTCAACAGGAATCGAACCTGTGAACAGACGTTCATTAACAGACGACAGGTTTGATTTTCTTCTTCTTGTGTTTGTGTTCAGATCATTTCTGTCAATTAAAGAATTAATGTTTAGTGTGTGATGAGAGTCAGCGAAGAGTCTGAGACTGAAGATAAAGTCTCATCCTCATCATCATCACCATTATCATGGTCAGAGACACTTTGTGGATCCTCAGGAGGAAACTGTGGTTTGTTACAACAGTGTGTGTAAAAATCTTAACCGGCTTTTGTTGGGTCTGCAGATTAAAGTCCTCTCAGATATTTGGGATCAGAGGAGAAACTGAACAGGAAGAAGACTTTACAAACATGACGTCCTCGTACACTGGGTTTAAAATTTATTTCAACACCTGAACGCAGTTGTGTAAAAACTAAATCACAAATAATGGACCAAATCTAAAGGTCATGTGATCTGTTTGTTTTGTTGCTCCATGATCAGAATGTCCCGCTGTCTGTCGAGACACTTTGTCTCACCTGATTGGTCGTTGTGATTATATGACAGCAAAGTCCAGACGTCCCTGTTGACATCTCATCTTGTACCAAACTTTATCAAACATGAATTAAGTCTCAACCATAACACGTGATCAGGTTTTGTCCATTTCTTTTGGATCAGCTGCAGACTGACTCTGCAGAGATGGCCGCCATTTTGTTTTCACATGGATCAGTGTGTTGTGATTCCGCCTCCACTAGATGAGACAAAAAGTGTCCATGATCGTTGACGACAGGTCTGAGTGACGCATGACGGATGTGATGTCATCATCTGAGGACATTAATTGAATCTTGACAGAGGAAGAGGTCAACACGTAAACATGTCATTAGTCATGTGACTGTACAGAGCAGAGGACCCGGGGCAGAGCCCTGTGGGACTCCACACGCTGAATCGTTAATGTCACCTGACACAGATCAGTCACACGTTCATTCAGACCGACAGGTGAGTTTGTGTTCAGAGTGCTGGTCACGTGACTTTAATCAAATCAAATCAAATTTATTCATAAAGCCCAATATCAAAAATCACAATTTGCCTCACAGGGCTTTACAGCATACAACATCCCTCTGTCCTTTGGACCCTCACAGCTGATCAGGAAAAACTCCCCAAAAAAACCCTTTACCAGGGGGAAAAAATGGTAGAAAACTTTAGGAAAACAGCTGACAAACACTTCCTGTTTTCTATCATCAGGCGTCTGTCATCACCTGTCTGACATGTTGTTGTTGTCATCCTCCCAGGTGTACATCTCCATGGCGACAGATGTGTGTGTGCTGCTAAGCATGTGGGTCGGTGTGTGCGTGGCGTTCAACCTCGACACGTCGTTCCCGCTGCTGAAGACGGGCCGAGACGGAAGTCTGTTCGGACTGTCGGTGGCTCTGCACCAAGACCTGAAGACCGACCGTTACTTGTGAGTAACACCTGTGTGTGTGTGTGTGTGTGTGTGTGTGTGTGTGTGTGTGTGTGTGTGTGTGTGTATGTGTGTGTATTCTCAGGTGTGTCCAGGTAAATGATTG
>CM069311.1:7314030-7564030 GCA_035609425.1 Epinephelus awoara
AACTTAGACCTGTTGTCCTCATTCATGGACACTTTTTGTAATGCTAGTAAGAGCACAGTACACTAATCCATGTAAAAACGAGATGGCAGCCATCTGTACCAAGTCAGTCTGCAGCCGATCCCGACACAAAAGGGGACAAGGTCCAAAACCTGATCACATTTTATGGTTGAAACCTGTTTATTCATGATTAAAAAATTTTGTAGTTTGATATGGCAACAAATTTGACCAATTTTAGCAAAAAGCAACAAGCTAAGACACTGTTAATTAGGAAGTACTCGTTTGAGGACACTGGGACTTTATTATCGTCGACAGTGTTTAGTTTTTTATACTTGTCAGGTCCTGTTGATCCCAAATAGCTTGAAGAAATTAGAAATGCATACCAAACAAAAGTTCAGGTCTCAGGAGGATATAACAAGGAACAAAGCATGAAATCCAAATACAAACCTCCTCATTCCACTAACCTCAAATAACAGTCAGTGGGACGGTTCTCCCTCTCCAGCTCTAGAAGTATTTCAGAAAGTGGCCCCCAAACCTTTTGAACATTTTTATCTGAGTTACAAATTGAGTGGCGTATCTTTTAAAGATTAAGGCAGAACATAATGTCCCCCGGCCACTGGGCATGTGGGGGCGGGGCAGCATCCCTTCACCAGATAAGAACTGCCCGTCTGGCCAGCAGAGAGGCAAAAGACAGTGTGCTGCGTTGGCTCTGAGTCAGGTACACATCATCCTCTCCGGTGGTGCCAAAGAGGGCTATCAGAGGACTGGGTTGTAGATCAAAGCTGAGGATCGAGGATAATGTTTGGAAAATGTTGCAGTATTTTTCAAGGCACGTCCAGTACATGTGAATTGGAGAAGCCTTGCCTCTTGAACATTTGTCACAACTGGTGTTGACATCTGGGTCACATAAAAGTCTGGCTTCAGACAAAGGGCTCTGTACATGACTTTTTACTGTAAAAGACAGTGGTGAGCACAGAGAGATGAGTTAACCAGCTTGAAGATAGAGTCCCACATAGAATGAAGTGTTTAAATCTTGTTCCCAGGCAAGATTCATGAAGAAAACTTTGTTTTTGTCATATGCCCTCACGGTTAATGGAGAATCCAAAAAAGGCGAACGTACTCGATGAATCGATGTAAATGGCGTCAGCGTTTAACATCAGCAAAAATTTAACATCCTTTTTCAAACTCTCACACAACTCACGGAGTAAAATCCATGTCTCATTTGTCCGGTTTTATGCTCAGTGCTTCCCAAACACATGCATTTTCACAAAACACATCAGTACAAACAGTCTCATGCGCGGCCAAGCAGCAGCTTCCATCTGGCCACAGAGTTAGGATGCCAGCTTGCAGGACAAATAGGCAGAAACACTAATTTGTCCCAAAAGCCACTGGCTTCTTAAATGCGAGAAAAACATGTTCTTCACAAAGTCAGGGTAACACGTGGTCAGTAATTGATATACAAATGATCATTTTGGGGGGGTTAAGTATTCCTTAAAAACAAAATTAGACGCCCCAAATCATAGTTATCCAAACACTACGCCTCTTAAAATCTCAAATTGCCGGTTCGAGTACTTTAATACTTTAATCAGGGTGTCCTGATAATAGAGAGCTTCCTCTTAAAGGCCTTCCCTAATATAAGTATTCTTTTAAGTACAGACATCATTTTGATCGTCACAGAATCGTATCCACGAGTGATGCATGGATCAGCTCAGATGTCATCCAAATCTACATGGACACACAAACCATCCACCCACCTGAATAAATTATTTTCTAGATTTAGAGATCTGCAATCACATGGACATTTCACTCCCTACTACCAGTCCCTGTAGGCTATGTTGCTTTTAAATTATGTATTTTATTGATGTATGGGTGTTGATTTAAACAGTTTACCTAAACAATCAGACAGGCTGCTTTCAGTTATTATAAATGTTTACATGCACACAGTAATGTCACTTTGGGACATAAAAACTGTAGTTATAAACTTGAGAAAGGAGACAGACTTGTATTTTCTGAATTAATAATTGTGTTCTTCTTGTGTAAATATGCACTTACATTTTGTGTTCCAGTGGTCGCTGCAATTATTTGATAAACTCAGTATCATTAAAGGGACTCTTTGCTGATTTTCATGCAGCTTTGTATCATAATAGTATGTGAAGCTTTTACTCAAACTACAGCTTGTACCTCCTCATTTTTGTACACCTGCCACCGTGGACACAAAAGAGTATAGAAGTGGATCTGGAGAGAGAGAGCCGCCACCCATTTTCTCTCAGATCAAATGGTAGAGGAGCTAATCAAATATAATCCGAGATTCTGGCATTTTGTTGCCACTTTCTCGCCTAAAATGTTTTCAGAAACATATTTTAGTGCACTGTTTAACTGTAATTCGAGAGCATTTGTAAACGACCAGCTGCCATATTGTTTTCAGATGGGTATCTGGCATGTCGTCACCCACCAGTGGGAGCGTTTATTGGTCCGGGGCGCCGCCGAACGTTCTGTTAGTTGTGGGTTTTCTACCTCTCAAGCAAAAACAAATGTCCCATCCCCTTTTTCTCTGTTTCCTCTGATCATGTAGCACCGATGTCAAAAGTTTGTCTGCTGCATAGACATCCTGGCTTTATATTTAAAAAAAGCATTTTTCCACCCGTGAAATACATTTTAATTGAAATGGTCATTTTTATTACCCAACCCGTCCGATCCGGGGACTAACCAGCTGTAACTGCAAACCATGCATCACCAGTATCCACACACACAAACTCAGAGTGTAAGTTCACCTTGACTGCTGGCTCAGGATCAGCTCCCCTGTGGTCGCTCTTAATCTTAACTATTAATGGCGAAATAGAAAAACTGACTCCAAACAGTCCCTGAAGGGCCACATGACCCTCAACAAGATACACACACACACATATATATCAGACGGCACTGGACACTAACTTGCACTTTTCTTCCTCTCTTTCTCCCCCCTGCTGTTGTCAGAAGGTGACTGTGTCCTGGGTGAGAGGGAGAGGGCTCACGCCATCCTGCTGGCCTGCCGCCACCTGCCCATGCCCCTGCTAACCCCACCCGGACACCGCGCCCGCCTGCTGGCCGAAGCCAAGCGCACCCTGGAGCGGGTGGGAGACCGACGGTCCCTGCAGGACTGTCAGCAGATCCTGCTGCGCCTCAGCGGGGGCACGACCATTGCTGCCTCCTGAACGCACACACACACACACACACACACACACACACACACACACACACACACACACACACACACACACACACACACTAGGGCTACTCACAATTCAATGAACTCTGTAATTTGCTGTTATACATTCAAAGACGTAAACAGGCTCATCCGCCAATATAACTGTCACCCATTCACACACTCATCCTGAGCGAGGGCCATGAATACAAAGACTTTCCCTCAAACCGCCGCACACAGACAGCTGCTGTCTCTACTGTCACAGCTACATCTGTCAGCCCTGCATCCACACAAACACTTCAGGCTACACATTTGCTCCTTTGATGCTTAGCTTCATTGTTGCAGCACAATCTCGCCACCTTCTGGTCATAAATGGTACCACGCGGGCTCACTGCCTCATTCCTAACAATGCTACACAACAAGGAAAATCAGGTTAAATAGGCCCCAAAGGGAAAAGGGACCATTATCTAATAGCTGTTTAAATTAATGCAATGCGGCAATGCATTGATTAGCTGTAGGATACCGAGCTGTACAATCATTATTGGCACACAGCAATGTGAGTGCTACAATAACTGTGTAATGTCTCATTAAACTTGCAGGCTTCAATTAAGGGGCGTCGGGGTGTTCAAGAGCAGACAGCCGAGGTCTGTTAGGCATGGCTGTGCTGGAGGATGCAGACAGATGGACTGGCTTGCTTTTGGCCATACAGTGCTGAGTAGTGTCTCTTCTTATCTACCTCATACACTTTACAATGCTAGCGTTGTACTGTGGAGCAAAATAGGATACTTAAGCACCGCGTCAGTCATCCTGAATTTGAATGACCATTTGAAGTGATGCGTCATTCAAATACAACCTCGCCGGGCTGCTGTATTTAGACGTAAGGGTGCAGCATCACAGCAATTTAGGAACTTCAAGAATGACGGACATCTACAGCTGATATGCTCCTTACAATCAAACCAGGAACAGTTAACGAATGATTGCATTTGCAGAATATCTAAAGAGCAAAGAGGAGCAGCCAGTCGTGGGCCAATACGTTTAAAAAAATGCCTACCTACACTCACACACTCACACAGACTCATATACATTTTAAATTAATTACATACAAACTTGCAATGTGATTGTATATAGGTTGTACATAGGCAGATAAACCGAAGTAGATTAAACAGGAAGTACTTACTTCTGCTTGAGACGCACATTAGAGGGAGTGATGCAACATGTAAGATGGCTTCCTGTCAGAGTCTGGACCTGACATGGTCACCCTTAGATCAACTCCACCCAAAGCATTTTTCATTATCGAACACTCACCTGCTGTGGCTTTGCAATGCGGCTTCAGAAATTCACTCAAGGCAAGTTTGTGTACGTAGCATGTTTGAGCAACAGCGCAGTTTGAAAAGCATCAAGACAATGTGAGAGGCAAGTCTTTTTTTTTGTTTGGTCTGCTGCTCAAGAATTTTACCTGCTACTTTTAAAATCCATGCACTAAATGAAGGAAGAACATTTAAAGGCATGGTCTGGATTTTTTTTGGAGTGGGTTTGTATGAGATACTGTCAGTGTAGATGGTGGTCGGTACGCTTCCAGTTTGGAAAGGCAGGCTTGAGTTTGACACGGAAGCTAATGAATCTACGTATGGGGGGCAGCAACAAAATGTATTTAGCCACCTAAAACAATCTATATCAGTTGAAGTGTACACTATATTGACAGTATTTTCACGGCTATACCTCAACGAGGCGGCCGTTAACAGCTAAAGTTCCCTATCTACGCTCTCGTCGAAGTCACCAGACTCCACAGACAAAAGCAGTTATTTTAACTCACTAACACAGAAGCTGCTGGTCTGACACTGCTTCGATCGGTCAATTAATTAGTGTTACTGTGTGACTGGTGAACCAACTCTTTTAAACGCCAAAGTCACACAATACCACACACTGAAAAAAAGAAACTGTTCAGGGCAGCGGTAGACGAGCAGCTCCTGTATTCAGCACATTCAAATCAATGTTTTTCTCAATGGAGTCTGGCTTTGAGGAGAGAGATGAAACTGCTCCATCATGTCTGACATTGAGGTAAATCAGTGAAAATATTCTTAATACAGCATACTCTTACACTGATAATGATTTTTATAGGAGTATAGCAGTAGTTTGCTGAGCTTTCATCTTGGACTCCAGCCGCCTTCTCCAAACTGAGGGCATCCTGACAGACATCTACTGTATGTAACATACTGTCTTTGGATGACCTCATACAACCCCACTTCTAAAGGAGGTCTGAACTGTCCCTTTAAATCACTTAGGCATGAAGAATGCTATAAATGCAATAAAGAATGCTGGCGTTCAATTTCCTCAAAAAAGATTTACATGCATGACAAATTCGATTGGGTGTACGATTTACACCGGAGCTTTCAGAAGTCAAAGAGTACTGTACACATGCAGCACTATGAGTACATTTGAACTCATACAGAGAATATTTAGAGTTACTGCCAACGGCGCAGCTTTTACAAGGCAGTTGCGAGCGATTTTCAAATGTGTAGCTCCATCCAATCGTACGCTAACTGTACTGAGTGTTGCACGTTTTCTGTCTGACGCAGTGTGCTGATGATTTTACCTGCCACCGCCGACAGTTTACCTATATTTGATAGGTGGCAGGTGCTAATTTCAGACCCTTAGTACAAATAAAAGCAGTCATTGAAGAGCCAAGAGAGCAGGAAACACAAGAAATGTGTAAAATACAAGAATAAAGGTTACATTGCAGTGTAAGAAATGAGTAAATATTTGATTTGATAAAAAGCAGCGCAGACAGAAAAGTCTTCAGCCTTGAGTTAAAAGAACTGAAAGTTGCTCCAGATACGTCGTGCATAAAAACTGAATGCTCCTTCTCCATGCTTAAGCAGAACAGCAGCTTGATTTGTATTCATGAAGGTTTTCACAGCAGGAAAAAAAAAGCATCAAAACATCCATAAAAGTGCCTGCTGTCCATCCTTGGAAGCCAGCTTTTCACCCTACAGGCAGAGAGTGTCAGATACTGAAAAGATGTCGGGTGGTGTTTCATTCTAAGACAAGAAAACTGGGCTGAACGCAGTGAATTAGTGCAGATTTCTTGACGGTGATGTGCACCTTTGATGTGAAGCTCTCAAGCAAAATGGCCTTGATGTAATGTAAAGAATTATTTTATTATGTTTCATCATATTTGGAATGATGGAGGAGTTGTGTCCAGTTCACTTTTTATTTGTAATTGACTCACACATGAGACGGCACTTCTGTCATTCCTGTTTCTGTGCTCTGGTTTTTCTTATTTAATGGTTATGTAATGTTAATATAAATGCTTTTTTCGGGAGGGGAGGGCGGGGGCAGTTTTGCAGATATGTCATTGTTATTGTTTTATATCGACAAAAGCAGCCTGGAGTCAGAAGCTGTCAGAAAGAGAATCTCTTAATAGGAAGATGTGTATTTTATTCATGGCTGCATTTAAACGATTAGCCTGATGTGCTAGACTCACTTTTTATTTGCTGTTTTTAAATACAAACACATTTTATTAGAAAATGTCCAGGTCAACCCAAGATGAATTTAGCGACTTAAATATTCCTGAATGCTTTTATGAATTTAGATTATTGTTTCCGATTGCGCAGAAGAAGAAAGTAATGCTCTGCAGCCGTCGAGTTTCAGCTATCATTATAATTATGTTACAATTTTATTTTTTCTTTCCCTTTGATGTGTTTTATTGTCTGACTTTCTTTGTTCATTTTGATGTTTTGTAATAAAACAACACATGACAGTGGTTGGTGTGTCGAGTCTCGCGCTGTTTTTTGATTTTTGATAATGTGGGACGCACAAACACACACTGAAAGGAAAGAAACATGAGAATGTGGGTGTTGGCTGGAAGTTTATTGGCATCTCGATCGCACTCTCTGTGTGGCCGAGTTAGAAGAACTGAACACCTCAGTGTAAATGAAACTCACCCAGCAGCTCACAGAGAGAGAGGCGGCATGCCTGGATACATACTGAGCTCCTGCCAATTGGAGGAAGTGTAAAACAGCTGATTGTCAAAGAGGTGTTTGAAGAGTCAGAGCAGTGCAAGTACCAAATTAGAAAATATCAAATGTAGGAGTGAAGGGAGGTTGCAGGCAGTCATATCGTACAGATCATCTGACCTCATTTGAGTGGTATCATATTCATCCATAGTCAATTTATCTAAATCAAATCAAATCAACTTTATTTATATGGCACTTTTCATACGACAGTAACACAAAGTGCCTCACAGAGGTTAAAAACAGCAAAGATCCAAAACAGAAAAACAAAGAGAAAACCCAACCCTCCCTCCCCACATAGAGATGCGTAAATATACACATACGCACACATCTAGCTCTGCCACTTTTGGGGCCACTCTTGCAAATAGTACAAGGCCAGGAGCCACTTTTCCAGCAAACAATAAAAATATTCATCAGATAAAATGAATAAAGGAGGCAAATCCAGTCACAGCACCCCGCACAGGTCAGGTGTACGCAGAGGTGTTTTTAGGATTTGAGAACATTCAGGGCTCAGATCTGACCTCTGTAGGGGACTCTTGGGGATCCTTGTGTAGCACTTTTAAAACAAGGTGTATTTTTATGATCTTTAAAATGAAATCTGACACCTTATTTACAGTCAAGGTACCAAAAAAATCCTAGTGTGAATCTTTTTATTTTCAGTGTGAATTAGAAAATGGTGGGTGGGCAGGTGCATCCCATGTGGGCTGAGTCCTTTGCAGCGGGTTGATTCCAACTTGTGGCTCTTGGCTGCATGCACCCCCTGCTCCCACCTTTCCTGACAGTCATAGGCTGTCCTATCAAAGGCAGAAACACACAAAAATAATATAATAATGTAATGTGTGAATGTTTTGTGTCTGTTATTTTGCTTTTGTGATGTTATTTGTCCTCATTTGTACTTGCATCTGAAATTTTTTATTGTGCTGCCCATCATGACCAGGCCAGGGGTGTCATTTATAAAACAATGTGAAGGATCCATACTAAATAGTACGAATGAACAAAAGCCAAAAATGATGAGTGCCAAAAATTATTGGACAATTTTTAAAATCAGGCTTCCACCTCACCATCTGGGTCACCTATTACACCTCTCCAAAATGTCTGCAAGCATGGGTCAATATTTCTCTCATCAAGTCTGTTTTTATAGATCACAACTTGTGTGGGAAGTGGCGTCTTGTGTGTGGTTATGTTTATAAATGAGACCCCAGAACTCCCCAGCAGAAGAGATATTGTATCTCAATTGGATGTGTGATAAAAGATAAGGAATAAATTGAAAAATAAAAAAGACAGGGTCAAATACATCACGCTATTAACAGATAATGCAGTTTCCACAACAAAAGCACCTCTCTAAATCAGAGTATTTCTTTTCAACATAGGGGAGTAACTACATGTAATTAAATTTCAAAATAAATGTACCTGTGATCAGTTGAAGTTGCTGAGGAAAGAAATATGTAATTAAATTACAGTTACTAATCAAAATGTTTGTGATTACAAAGGAGTTACATCCTAATATATTATTTTCAGTAAAAAGTTTATATGTAGAATAATCTGTTGCTCTACATCTTTCACCTCCTTTTGGCATGGCCTGTTTCCAGACATTTTTTGAGCTTAATTGCCAAGTTTACAGCATTCATAAGAAAAGTAATCAAATGTAATAATTTACTTAACTCTAATGAAGTAATTAAATCATTCCGTTACTTATTACATTTATAACAGGGGAACTAGTAATATATAACCATGTAACAATTATTTTACGCAAAATGTCATGTAAGGTCTGACGCGACATAATCATCTATGGCGTGCGGAACCGTTTCAGACTTTTTGTACGTGTTTCTAGTCGGACATCTTTAAATAACGGGCTCGTCTACACCAGAAGCCGGAAGTAGTGTGTGGTAAACTCACGTGTTCAACATGAAAAATACAAAAAAGCACAACAACACGTCCAAAAAGGGTAAATTCAAGCCGGGCTCCAAGAAGAGAGAAAACAAATGCATCGTCATGTTTGACGACAAAGACAGACAGTAAGTTTATCCGCTCATATCAGGGTTTTATCGTATCGTAGATGTTAGCTAGCATGTTAGCGTTAGCCGTCACTGTTAGAACTTTGCATCAGGTTAGCGTTAGCTTTCTGTAAACTGTTTTTACTCCTTTTGGAAAACACTGTAACGTTATTCACAATATGTTTTACGTAAATATTTTTAGGACATAATTAATTCAAGCAAGTGTAGACATTGTGTAAATCTCACCATGTTTAAAAGTATATACCGTTAAGTTATGCTTTTTCTAAACTTCACAACACTTAAACCATCAGAAATTCAAGTTAATCACATTCTTATGACTCTGCACGTGTAAAAAATATTAACCTTTGAAGCAATGTGATGGTGTCATGAGCTATGTTATTATTTCACTCATGAATACTGTTTATTTTTTGATACTGACCAGCAATTGTAAATATGAATTTTCAATAGAAAGAAAGCACCAAACAAAGCTTGATTTTATTATGGGCCCTAAAAGGTTTAAAATGTCTTAAACTCAATTTTATAAATATTAGGCTTTAAAGTAGTCTTAAATTTGAATTTCAATCAACCAATCAATCATTGTTTACTCAGGCAGAACTGACTGAGCATTAAGCTCTTTTACAGCAGTGCCCTGAGTTCACATTCAGTGGGCTAGAAGGATACAAGTATATAATAGTAATCACAATAAATTGATGAAAAAAGTTTATAAAAACAAATAAGTAGAACAATAAACGGCAATTAAAAAAAACAGTAAAAAGACAGAAAACCTAAATAACAAGAATGAAGTCTGCCATACAGGACAGATGTGTAACAACAATTTGTGAGGTCTTGATTGCCACAAACATTTTGTCTAATTTCAGTCACCCATAATTTAATTTCATTTTGTTAAAATGATTCAAGCTCAGTTCTGATGTTACAAATACCACTGAACCTAATACTGTCTATTTACTTTATACTTGCAATAACCTGTTGTAGGGCTGGGTGATATGTCATGAAAATTATATCCCAGTATTTTTAGGCTATATCTTGTTACACAATATATGTCTCAATATCTATAAATCTCCTCAAAAGCACTTCATTATTGTCAGGACTGGGAGACAAAATTGTACATAACAATATTTCTGACCAAATACCCTCTCTGATGCAAAACAGTTGTTCGGATGACTTTTGTTTTGTTTTGTTTTGTTTTCAGAAAATATTAACACAATAACAACCAAGTGGGTTAAGGCAGATAAACTGACATCACTTAACAGTTACCCGGCCTTTAAAACAAGGGGGGGAAAACACCATTTATGCCATACCACAGTACATTGATATCCAAAATGTAAGACGATATATAGTCTTATATCTCGATAACGATATAATATCTTCATAATACCCAGCCCTAACCTGTTGGCAAAATGTAGATTAACCAAACTCACTGTAATAACCATGTTCCTACAGAAAACCTACCTCTGCATAGGACTGCATTTCTACTTACCTTTATACTTACCTGCAATGCTTGAATAAGAAAAAAAAGATGTTTTGTCCAGAAGTAAGTCTTAAATTTGGTTAAAAATGAACTTGTTTTACTTACTTACAGTTACTTACTTAACTGTATTTAATGTCTCCATCTGCTGGTGGGTCATCACGATAAGAGTATGCATGCATGATATGATGTTAATTCCAAAATAGAAGAGACTTGATGATCACTTAAATTAGGGGGGGAAAAAAGTGGATATAACGATATCAGTTAACGGTTATTGACCAAATAATAAGGTGTTAAACATCAGCATTATGTTCAGAAGTATTTCTAACATTCTGCCCTCCTCATATGTATAATTAGGGAGGAATTCTAAAACACCTATCAAAATGATGTAGTACAGGACAACACCTCTGCAAACTACAACCTCAGTAATAAATATTACATTTGCACATTTTTGACAATGTCAACAAAAACTGAACATTATAAACTTCATCAAGGTAGAATTTACAGCAGAGCTGTTGCATGGTGTGTGTAATAAATTGGCCACTGGATGCATGTATCTTTTATGCTACATAAACTTGCTGAGACTTAAAAACGCTGCTGGTCTCTAAAGTTTCTTCCTCTTCTGCCCTGTCAGGGAATATTTAACAGGTTTCCATAAACGTAAGGTGGAGAGGAGGAAAGCAGCAGTGGCAGAAATACGAAAGAAAATCAAAGAAGAGCAGATCAGAGTCCGAGAGGAAGTAAGTGTGAAGTAAAATGGTGCAGAGACTTTGTGAGCACATAAGTAAAGGATGTGCCAATGATGTGTTTTGTCATCTGCTTTCAGAGGCATAAGGAATACATCAAGATGCTGAAGGAGAGGGAGGATGCTCTCGGTGGGTTGAAAGCCAAATTTTACCGCTGGTTATTTGCAGCACTTGAGAATCTGTGCTTATTTTTTTTCCCCCTCACTTGATCCCATCTCACAGAGGAGGCTGAAGATGATCTGGAGGATGTGATAACCGGTACAACAGAGTCTGTGCAGTTCGATCACCCCAATCACACTGTCACCGTGACAACCATCAGTGATCTCGACCTCACAGGGGGTCACCTGCTCGGACCCGCAGCAGATCAGGTAAACAGGAAAACCTTAATTCATCTTAACGACATACAGGTGTGTTTTTCATCAGGCTAAATAATGTCAGTTTTACTGCTGTTTATATTCACCCAGTTGCCAGTTTATTAGGTACACCAAGTGCAAACTAATAAAACAGTCCTGCATGATTGTTGTAATGTTCAGTTTATGTTGAAACTGTTGAAGAAAGGTGGCGAATTAACTGTTTGATTTTGGGCATTAGACTGCATTAGTTTTAGCTCAGTGTTCCTAATAAACTGGCAAATTAGTGTCTCGCCCTGTATAGTCACTCTGAAAGTAATCAGTACTTCAGTATTAAGGAGGAATGATACTGATGGCAATACACCTCCATTAACACTGAGAATCTTTGCTTTTAAGGTGAATG
Organism: Epinephelus awoara; assembly: GCA_035609425.1. Lineage (NCBI taxonomy): Eukaryota > Metazoa > Chordata > Actinopteri > Perciformes > Serranidae > Epinephelus > Epinephelus awoara. Next base: position 7,326,201 of record CM069311.1, read on the forward strand.
GGGACGGTGAGGATGAAGAAAAGGGAGAGGAGGCAGAGAAAACAATGCCAAGAAAAGCTGGGGATCCTATCATAAACAAAAAGTAAGTTATTAATCATACAGGTCGACATGAGCGTTAAGGGTGTGTATCCCCGCAGCGCTTAGGTGAGGTAGTCAAAAGCTAGTGACCAGGCGTCTCATTTATTAACATTGCACTCGCACAAAACGAGGCCAGAAAGAGGCGGACGCAGCTTCCCACGCAAAAGTTATGATCCATTAAAACACATATGATGGGAGAAACTCTGACCCATGCTTACAAACATTTTGGGGAAGAGAAATTAGTGACGGAGATGGTGTGGTGGAAGCCTGATTGTAGATATTGTCAAATATCTTCGTATGAATCCTAAGCATTGTTTTATAAATGAGACCCCAGGTGCCAGACCCGAAGCGTTCAAGAGACACAGTGCCAAAAAAACACAAATATAGGGAGAAGTGAAACGCCGAACAAGAGCGAATCAGGACTTTTACTTTCACTCTCTCTGGTGAGCGTGTTCACGAACAGTCACCAACGATCCTGCATAGTATACCTTAACATGACGCAGATCAAGATAGAATCTTAGTCTGACGATGTTGTTATTAACGTACCTTGCAATGTGTATTTAACTTGTACTGATGATTTATTTATGATGTCTGTCTTTTATGTTAAGGACTACAGATGGAAATTAACTTTCCTGCTAAATCTGGTGCAGCCATCTTTTTATTTCCCTGGAATAATTAATGCCACTGCACGCTGTCCTGTTATAAATTAAATAAACTAAACTAAACCAACAACATTTACTTACTCACTACTACTTTACTACTTACTACTTTACGTAATACCAAGGTAGCAGCTACTCGTCCTGGCGTTCACACAAGCAAAAAACAAATGTAAAATTAAAAATTCAAGGCAAAAAAAAAACCCAACATACAACAAGAAAACAGGAAAACTACAAGACAGTAATCAAAAAAACAAACAGAAATAATCAAAAAATAAACAAAAATAATCCGAAAACTTGCTTGGATGTTCAGAGCAGAGGATCAACTGTCTGCTGTTGAAAAAAAGAGTTATTTTAAAATTGGTCTTAAATTTAATTTTGAGTGGCATTAAAAATCTTGGAAAGACCATTATCTAACTTGCCATAAGCTGTAGGTATCCTGAGTTGAGTACTTTGGTCAGACTTCACTTATTATTCTCTAAATGATTTGACTAACTGATGGACAGGTAACCTGAGTGGTGCTTCATGTGCTACACACCCCAACAACACAGCGGTGACATTACAACTGTCTGTTTAGACATGTCTTCAGTTTGTCTGCCGGTCATCCTCCAGCCCTTCTCAGCCCAGCTGCATTTCTTTTTGTCCTCTCCCCCACTGCTACAGGATCCGCGCCCTAACTGCGTCGCTCAACACTGTCACCAGCAAGCAGCAGAGGAAATGGAAGCAGAAAGGCCGAGGTGGCCGAGGTGGCCGAGGTCGTCACACAGACAAGAGACAGAGTGCCTCAGAGGGTAAAAACAGAGCCGGGAGGACCAGCAAGTGGCAGAGACGTCGACATACCGGGAAAAAGGTGCATCATAAGGAGTGAAAGAGCGTGTTTGAAAATAGAGACTTGACTGAAGAGACTGTGAGAGTCCCACACTCGAGCAGATTGGATTTTGGAGTGTTTGTGCTCCTGTGTTTGAGCAGGAACACAAGCTGTTGGACTGTCTATCATGACATCGCTCAATATTTCCACTCTACCTGCCTCTTGAAATCTTGTATTGGACTGTTTTTGTAGTGTTATTTCCTAAACGTTTATAAACTGAACTGTAAATTTTCATTCAATAAAAGATTCATCTTGCTAATAAGTGACCCTGTGATGCAGCCACCTCTGTCAGCGTGCTCTGTGTGGAATGTTTTCTCGCTATTGTTTAATAGGAAACCTGACGCTGTTGTCAACATCCTCTCTAGAACATCAGGAAATCAGCCCTTGGCTCTGCGTTTCCTCACAGCTCAGTGTTACCTGTGTGTCTGTGAGCTAAAGGAGAACCAGCCGCTGTGTGTCCTGCAGCTGATTCCTTATTCGAGAACCTTATACCACAATGCTCTGAATGTACGTTAAACCCCCACCTCACCAGTGTTTATTTATTTACGTTAACCTGAGCCAGCGTGTGCCAGCTGTCACTACCTGCATGAGCGTTTCATTTCGCTTTCTAAAGCCCATGATATTTAATACAACCGCTCAATAGAGGAACCGGCAGGCCACTGGCTCCATGTTGGCTCCAGGTCCACGTGTGCTTCAGGGTCTTTCGCTGTGTTAACCGAGAGCCGTCATGGCCGTCACAGATGCTTCAGTTTCACTCATTGTCAAAGCAGCCAATCAGATGAATTTGAGGGTTTGGCAGCTCAGGAGGGTAGAGAGCATGGGGGAAGAGGAGGCATGTGCCTGATGGGGGTCTGATGGGCAGTTTGTCCTCGGACTCTTGATGACTAAGTGGAGCTGACAGCAGGAGCATCTTATCAGGTAATGCTCATTATCATATTTACATCAAAATAATATTTCCATTTTTCATTATCCTGCTTTTTACAGCCTCAATAGCTTCACTTGCATTTATTTCTAGTGGCTTTGGTGCTTGTAAATGCTGTTAGGTTACAGTGCATGTGTGTTGTGGTTGGTAGTAACGCTACTCTGCAGGGCGCTTTGACAGTGCTCTGACAGGATTGTGTTTAGGATTGTGTTTCACTGTCCTCCAGTGTGATTAGTTATCACCTGCCTTAACAGTTCCGCTTTAGATCTTCCATGAACCATGAAATAAAAGATCCTCTTTAGTATTCAGTCAGAGCCGCTGCTCTGTGTTTACACCTGTCTCCAGTAATGCAGCGTCAGAACATAACACCATACAGGTTTTTATTTGTTCTCAAAAACCATGCTAGTCTGGCTTTTTCAAATTTCATCTTTGTTGTGGATGATGCTCTTAGAATGTTAATTTTGAGCATAACACTAAACTTTTAAAGTAAAGTGAGGTGCAAGACAAATTTCTATCAGAAGTCCTTCATTTAAACTCATGTTACTATTTGCTTTATACTCCATTGTGGCACTGCTCCTTGACCTTTTGCTTCCCAGGTTTCTCTGAGGGATGCGATGATTGGACGGGCTCCCCCTCCGGACTCACCATGCCAGTCTCCGGCGATGAGCCCATCTGCCCCAAGTTCCAGCCCAACATCTTCGACCCCTCCCGCTGCCACGACTGCCTGCGCCAGAGGCACCTGCACGCCGGCGCAGGGGAGAGCTTGGCCGAGGCAGCGCCACAGCAGAAATCCACTGGGGAGACAACAATTGGGACTAAAACTGGGACAGAGGCTGGGATCGGATCAGGAAAGGGAGTGCTGTTAACACCGATCCCATCCCAGGCGGAGGAACGAGACACCAGCAGCAAGGTGAGAAAGAAGAGAGGGCCAGAGAGGAAGAGGGAGGGGGATGAACAGGGCGGGTAGGCAGAATATGTGCTGAGTGATGGGAGCAGCTGTACCTGAAGATGGGCAGGAGGGTGAGAGCAGGAGAGGTCATAGGTGAAGTCAGCAGAGTGCTGAGGTTAAGGGGATACAAACTACCGCATGGCTCGACTCAGACTGAACCGTCTTGAAGATCAAACATAATGTGAAAAGTTTCATTATATCATCTAGAATAGAAAACAATCTGTTGATGTAGAACAAACTTCACTTGACTCCAGCCAGTGTTTTTCTTGGTTTGTATAGGAATCACGTCTCCTTGCACACAATTCAGAGGTCATGTATGAGTCTTTCTTGCTTGTGAGAAAACTAGGAAAAGGTCAGAGAGTGAGAACGAGAGGCGACGAGGAGGAGCAGGGTGGAAGCAGTGGCTCCCATTATAAATTAACGAAGCTGGATCACTTACCACCCTCTTGGGAATCACTTGTAATATTAGACAAAGGCGCAACATACAGATACATACAGGCACATTTCTGTACAGTATAAAAACTGTCCCTGCTTTATTCTATTTATCTGGCTGTCAGGACATAACCACAGCTGTCTGGTTATAATCTCGTACACAGTGGATCATGAGTTGTACCTACCAAGTTCCACTTGTAGTTTTCTGGAAGTTGCAGAGGTAAATGCCAGTCACTGACATATACAGACAGTGAAGTCACAGTTTTATATCCTTTTTAAGACGTCTTAAGGCGCAGAGAAGGCTTTATAAAAATGTGATGAAATATTAATGAGGAAAGCCGCGGGCCAGGTCGAGTTACAGAGGTGTAACCCTAATCGAACAGCAGACTGAACATGTGAGTGTGTGTCAGAGAGGACAGAGGGGACAAACACTCTTCGGCTAACCCTCAATTTAAGGAGATGGAGCCGGACAGACGGATGTAGGATTTTTATCCACGTGCATTCCTCTGACTTAAAGACTGTGTGTATTTTTAGTGAACCTGTATGCTGAGAAAGCTGATATCTGTTAAGGTCTTTGGTGTCTTTGTTTGGAGATACAGTCCCCGCCACATCAGTGCCTCTTCCTCTGACTCTCTGTGAGAGAGTTGGGGTTTTCTGCAACGTTGTGATTGGCCAGTGTCTTACCTTGTCATCCTATCAGGAGGATTCTGACGCTCTGTCAGTGGTGAGCAGCTACTGTGATGTCAATGGAGGCCGTCTGGGTTATGGGGAGAGCTCTTTGTGCATCCTGAGCCCCGACTGTGAGCTCTATATCTGCGACGGCGACGACGACGACAGCACTGACAGGTAGGGGTACCAGATGGTGAAAATAAGTCTTTAGAAGAGCTAGAATTGTAGAATTTAATGTAAATGTTAATGTTTTAGTGAGATCGATTGTCACCACATTTGTTCTGTTCACCATGTTCTCCGACCTAAAACTTTTGTGTTGCCTGATGCACTTAGATTGTTACTAAGGCTGGGTATCAGTTCTCGATACCTTTAGGGTATTAACCGAAATATACCAAGTAATATCGAAACTTCTTCTATCAAAAGTGCCTGCATTTGATCCTTTTTGTACCCCGTCACTGCAAGCATTCTTCGATTTAATGCGACGTGTGATTGGCCCACTACTACAGTGTCACGACCTGTACAGTCTGTAGCACGGTGACAGACATGGCCAAGATATGCCACCAATACGTTAAGAAGTATGGCCACATTACTTGACGAAGTTTTCAAAGAGGTATCCAACAAAGCACTCCATTGGTATTGGTATCACTTTAAGGGTACTGGTATTGTTGAAGGTATTTTATTTTTTTAAACAACACCCAGCCCTAATAGCTACTCTATGAAATCATTCTCCGTCTTCCTTCGTTTGCCTCTCACCTTTCTCCCCTCCTCCCTCGCCCTCCACATTCTCCATCTCTCACCTTTCCATCTCTACTCTCATCATTCTTCTCCCATCTCCTCTTCCACGTAGCTGTCGTGACCAGAGCGACTACCAAGAGTTCAGTGGCTCCGTCAGCGCAGAGGACGAATACCTGCCGATCCGTCGCCACTCGACCAAACTCGACATGACCCGACTCGACCCGCCGCCCCACCGGCCCAACCCTCGGGCCTGGATGGACGAAGCTCGAAGCAGAGACAGTTTCGGTAGACAATCAGGTACCTGAAAGCTGACCTCGTATATTGTTTGTCAAGTGCTTCATTAATTTCTTGGCAGATAGGGAGAGAGAGTTGGAAGAAATGTAGCAGCACAACCCGATCTCTCATTTGGACACGTCTTATGAGTCCTGCACACCAGTCTTCAGTAAACCTATGACTTACTGCACTTGACCAATCCATATCCAGTTACAGCCAAAGGTGTTCTTTACTTGGCAATACTGTTTGATGTCACCAGCTGAGGTGTCCCAGAGCAATTATCAGTAATACAATATAGCTCGGTTTGTGTCAGGAAACCTCAAGTAGTTGCTCTGTAGTTGATCTTTGATGTGTGCATCTCTTATTTCTGCTACTCCTCCTTCTTTCTATTTCTGTCACACTGTGTAACTTCTCTTTTTATTCCAGGGTTAAAAGAAGACAGGCAGAAGCGGGAAAGTGGGTACTTCTCCCTGGGGAGGTCAGCGGGTGCCCGTTCACTGCGTGACACCAGCCCGCCTACTCCTTTCCGCCATTTTGAGAGAGGACATCCCATCTTTAACAGCAGAAACATAGAGCCCAAAGACACCATTCCCTTCAGAAACCCTAATCTTGGTGTGGCCTCTGAAAGGCCGTTGCCGGAGGCTCTAATTGAGGACTTGGATGTTGAAATCCCACCTCCTGACCCCTATGAAGTTGCCGTTGAGGTTGAGGCACAAGTCGGCCCCCGCTCTCCGAGTCCTACTCCTTTTAAGATAGCGGAGTCGCTGGCCTCAAGTGGGCGGAAAGGTTTTGGCGGTTCATCTGGCCGGGGAAACCCTTCTTCTTACTCCTCTTCCTATCAACAGTCAGGACGTTTTGAGTCCTCGAGGCAAGGCTCGGCTCTGCAATCTCGCTCTTCTTCTCCCTCACGTGGAAACTTACCATTCAGACGCAGCGAGTCCACTGCTTCCCTCAGCAGGCATAACTGTGACGGGGGAGGGTGGTCTCAAGGGACAGAGCCAGGATCCAGAAGCTCTTTACAGGGTACACATGGGCGCCGTGTTGAGTCAGGAACTCTGCCAAGAAACTTTAAATCATTTGCAAGTTCATTTAAATCCCAGTCCAGCAGTGTTTCTGATTTTAGGAGTGCCTTGAGGAAAACCGAAGTTAGTGGTTCTTTGAGTGGTCGGGGGCGTGACAGCAGAAACTCATCTCCCTCAAGGAGGGACTACAATCCTTCAGGCCAAGTGTCTCTTCGCAAAACTGAAACTACCAGCAGTTTGCCAAACAGACATGGGAGCGACAGTCGTACTTCATCTCCATCTAGAAGAACTTCTGACAGTCACAGAAACTCACCCCCAAGGAGAAATTACAGCTCGTCTAGCCAATCCCCCCTCCATAAGTCTGAATCAATTATGTCTCTCAGTGGACGTAGTCATTATGGACGCTGTGGCTCCCCCATAAGAGAGGGCTATGACATTGAAAGCCAGGCTCTAATACGTAACCAAATAGCTAAGAACGAACTGAACGATCAAGAAGATGAAAGCCCCACAGTGTCTCCATCCAGACGAGGTTACGACACAAGTCAGTCCGTGCTCCGAAAGACTGAATCAAGCCCTGTCGGTGGCAGTCGAAATCGCGACAGCCGATGTTCCTCTCCTGGAAGGAGAGGCTATGAAACCTCTACTCAGTATCAACTTAGGAAAACAGACACCAGTAGTTCCTTACATGGTCGTCGTGAAAGTCGCAACTCCTCCCCTTCCAGGAGAAGCTATGAAGCTCCTTCTCAGTCTCTGCTGCGCAAGTCTGAAGTAAACAGTTCTGTCAGGATTCGTGATAGCCATAGTTTGCTGCCCTCAAAGAGAAGCTATGACGCTCCTGAACAGCGCTCTCTGCGGAAAACAGAGACAAGCAGCTCCATCAACAGCAAGAATCACAACAGCCGTAACCCCTCTCCTGTTAGAAACAGTGATCCGCCAGGCTACTCAATCCTCAGAAATGCCACTAATGGAGAGTCCAGCCATTCCTTTCAGAGAAAAAACACTTACCATGACTCCAAATCTGACTCCAATCGCTCACAGCGCTCGTGGCGGGAGTCAACTCATTCCCTGCGTAGTTCCTCATTATCTCGTGCTGCTTCGCCCTCCAGACAAACCACAAATGGCAGCAGAACAGCTTTCGTCACCTTGGATACACCCAGGAGCCCTGGCAGCATCAGATCTGGGGTTGGTAGACATGGCCATGAGGATCGCTGCCCCTCCCCTAATGAGAAGAGGCACTCCCACCGCACACGGAGCCCTTCTCCTTCACCTCAGATTCGGCTGAGGAGGGAAACCTCCTCTCAGAGCTCCATGGAGTCGTCAGAGTCGGGCCAGATGTCGGTGGGAACCACAGGACGTAACAGGGAGGAATATGCCATGATAGCTGATGTTCCAAAGGTCAAAATCATCCATCAGAGAGAAGTGCCAGGCCATGTGGGGCCGCCTCAGAGTCAGCAACCCTCTCGAAGACAGGAGCTCTTTAAACCAGCCAGGTCAGACTCATATTACACCACAAAGAATGGGAGGAGTGGTGTTGGCAGCATATTAAAACACACTGTAAAACAGGCCAGGTACTGTACGTTATATGGTATTGAAAGGTCCAATATTATAAAAACGCAGATTTCCATGCCTTTTTATTATAAAGCAGACAAACCAGGGATGTCAGTTTCAATTAACAATAAGCTCATGCTTGCTTGCTCATAACAAGGCAAGGCAAGGCAAGGCAAGTTTATTTGTAGAGCACAATTCGTACACAAAGTAATTCAAAGTGCTTTACAGAAGAAGAAAATGCATTAAAATCACAATACAAAATAAAAACATAAATAATCATTATAAAATGAACTTTTAAAGAGAAGAGTGCAGATAAGATCCTTTCAGTCATATGCACAGTGAAATAGAGCTGTTTTGAGCCTAGATTTGAACATTGTCAGAGTAGAGGCCTGTCTCACATCTTCAGAAAGACTGTTCCAGATTTTAGCTGCATAAAACTGGAACCCTGATTCCCCATGTTTAGTCCTGACTCTGGGCACCAGCAGGAGGCCGGTCCCTGAGGTCCTCAGAGTCCGAGATGGTTCATATGGCACTAACATGTCAGAGATGTACTTTGGTGCTAGGCCGTGGAGAGACTTGTACACAAGCAGAGCTGCTTTAAAGTCTATTCTCTGAGCCACAGGAAGCCAGTGTAGAGACCTGAGCACAGGACTAATGTGCTCGTACTTCCTGGTTCTGGTCAGGACCCGAGCAGCAGCATTCTGGATGTACTGCAGCTGTCTTACGGCCCGTTTGGAGAGGCCAGTGAGCAGGCCGTTACAGTAGTCTAACCTACTAGAGACAAATGCATGGATAAGTCTCTCCAAGTCAGGTTTAGACACTATACCTTTGATTTTGGCAATGTTTTTTAGATGGTAAAAGGCTGCTGATGTTATTGATTTGATGTGGCTGTTAAAGTTCAAGTCTGCAAGTGGTAACCAAGTGGTATTTTTTAAGAGAAAAGAACAAAAATTATTTGAAATACAAGACACCTTACCTTTTAGTCCAGCGCTCTGTTGACTCATGGAGCTGTAGTGCCACATTTCATAGTTCTATCCATCCAAAGGGTGGTAAATTTTAATGTTTTGTGATGTAACGTTAAAGGTCTCGCGTTTAACTTTTTTTCTGTTGGCTCTGTTGACAGACTGCATGCTGCACTAATGTTCACTGTGGCCACTGCACACCCTCTGGTCCCACCAGTTGGCTAAAATAAGCTGAGGCTGCTCTGCACTGCGCACCACCCATGTGGGTAGCTAGCCCTCTGGTCTCCCCCCAAGTATCCCCAGTGAGTAAGTGGCTTGATTTTGAGCTGCAAAACCCATTTAGCATTGTTAGCAACATTAGCACCACTAGCCCTGCGGACACTGCTAATGGTGCTAACAGAGCTATCAGTGGTAACATAGCAAATAAAGATAAATGGGGTTTGTGGCTTAAATCAACCTGATTACTCAGCAGGGTGACTTGGAAGAAGACCAGAGGGTGGGCACCATGTTTCAACAACAACGCTGGTGGGTTGTAATGGCATTACTACGGCTAATTGCCAAATGAGCAGCACATCTAGTTGATGCTAGCTCCCACCAGACCCAGGTGGAGGGCAACACAGTAAACTCAAGAGTAGCAAAATTAACCCACAGGTCAAAGATATTCTCAAGTAACAGCCGGTTAACAGTCAACCATTGACATCACTAATCAAAATGCTTAGTCTAACGCGAAATGCGCACAACTCTGCCTTTAAACAAGGATGTCCATGAACGCTGTGATGTCACAAGATAGAAACTGCTGCAACAGTGCTATTACAGTTATTCCCCCGGCAATGATAAGAGTGCAGAGACAGCGAGAGTGACAGGAGGGGGCTGAAAGAGACAGCTGCTAAAATGGAGCGTTTTAGATAGTGTGAGTACAGGTATGTCAAGACAGACAGTAAGAGGAAAAAATGTATTTTTTGAACATAAAAGCTTGAAAGCATGCTGTAATGGAAATCCCCCCAAAACAACTATGAACTTAAAAATGAGTATAATATGGGACCTTTAATGGTGTGAAACTCCTTGTGGTGCACCTACACGGCTTTGCTTCTTCCACACCATCAGATTAAATGAATTTGACCAAATTCGACACACTGGTGACCTGTTTGTACGGTTTCAGCCACTCCCTGAGCAAGCATCCCTCCAGAGAGTGGGAGGATACAGGGGACACTGAGAGAGACTGGCACTACAGTGGCAGTGGGTATCTATCCCGAGCTCACTCCACCACCTCATTGCAGGTAGGCCGGGTGGGGCGAATGAGAGTTTTATTACAGGATGAAAAGAGCTCAGTAAGCTGTGTTTTTTTTAACTTTTGATTTAGCTGTCAAAACCCATTTGTTATGAGAGTAACCTTGATAAAAACTAAACATGACTGTCAGAATATTACATTTAGTAAAACTCACTGACTCAGACGCATATTGGATTTTTGAGATTTCAAAGCATAGAGACAGTGGGAGCAGAACAGAAGGGGCTGGGAATTAAGCATTGAAACGCTCTGGTGGTGTGTGTGCACTGCATTAAGGGGAGACACCGCAGGTGAACAGGGTCAAACTTTTAACTAATATACATCAACATTAAACTTTCTCAGTTTTTGTTTATTACAAATTATCAGAAATAATGTTTAAATATGCAAATGAGGTTGTATCCAATTAAATTAAATTTGACAGTTTTTACAGAGGTAATTTTGGATCCCATTTTATTTATTCATTTTTCGTACCACTTATCCTGTTGGGGATTGTGCTTATCCCAGCTGACACTGGGCAAGAGGTGGGGTACATTTAGAGTTGCCAATTAACCTGCATGTCTTTGGACTGTGGGAGGAAGCCGGAGTCCCCCACCCTGGGTTTTGGACCCTCCACCCCAGGATTGAGCCAGGAACCCTCTTGCTGTGAGACAACAGTGCTAACCACTGGACCACCGTGTCACCCCGATTTTTAATCTCATTTTATCTCTCTGTTTATCAGAAAATACTGTCAACGGCTTTAATAAAAGTTTTCACCATGTTTTTAATCATAAAAACTAAGAACTATATAACATGTTTTATAAATCAGGCTATAATATGTGAACAAACCCCTCCGCAAAAGCCATCAGAATATAGATAACAATAAAACTAGAAAATTTTTGTATGTAATTTATACTGAGGTTGAGATTTCTGGCCTTTACATGTACAAGATATATATTGTAAAACTACATACATACGTAGACAAAAAAATTGTTTCACCACGAAACTTTCCTCGCTGTTAAGGTTCTGAAATGTTATGTTTAAAATATGCAAATTACATATTTTATCTAATCATATATGTACTACTTTCATAAATTTCCAGAACAGAAATTTTCCACATTGGATGAAGCCAGCTTTTTAATTTTGTCAGCATATTTTAGTCAAAGAGGGAATTTTATTTATATTTTATAACATGTTGTATAAATCAGTCTACGAATGACATATTCACATGGAAGTCACCTGATGGTCGGACCATCAGCCAAATAGACCACATTATCATTAATGCTAAGTGGTGTAGGTCACTGCAAGATGTTAGAGCATACTGGGGTGCAGATGCCCACAGTGACCGCTGCCTAATCGCTGCCACCATCAAGCTGAAGTTAAAGAAGCTGATCCCACAAGGCCAGCGACAGAAGAAGCTACACATTGCTAAAAGAAAACAAGGAGTTTGTGTTGGAACTTTGAAACTGCTTTAGCACACCAGATGCTGCCTCTTAAGTGGAAGAAGAACCCACCATAAACAGTAAATCTAAAACAGCATTAAAACAGGCTTCAAACAAAAAGGGGCCAAAGAATGGATATCAGCTAACACACATGATATATGAACAAACCCCTCTGTGAAAACCTTCAGACTATAGATAGGAATAAAATATGAATGTTTGGTGTATGTAAGTGCAACTGAGTTGGCAGTTTCAGGCTCAGAGTATCAGAGTATAACTAATTGTGAGAAATGGCCTTTAAAGATATGAACTGTAATATTCCATGTATTTATAGACCAAACGTTTCTATGTTTGTCTTACAAGTTTTCTGAAATTTTATGTTTAAACATGCAGATGATGCATTATCAAGTCAAATATGCTCTTTTGCACACATTTCCAGAGAAGAAATCTGACATAAAAAAGCACCTAAATGTGTGTTTGGACATTTTCTTTCGACAAGTGTAAAAGAAGACATGTTATGGAAGCAGAATAGACTAGCTGTAGTGTCTCCCTTTAAGCACCTTTTCTCCCTAACGAAAATAATCCATTGCAGTTGAATAGCAGCCCTGTGGTTTCCACCTGCATAATATGTTAATGCGTAACCACATCTTCCACATACCATACACCAGATCTGAAATAGTGTGTGGATGTGAAAGAGAGGAGGTTTCTGTGTGTACTCAGCCGGACGTTGATTATCTCCATAACTGCAAACTGGTCCTTTCCAGAGGTCTGGCAGTCCCACGGCAGATGAGGGCAGTTCATGGAAAGGTAACCACCACAGATCAGAGCAAATGCAGGTATGTGATAAAGCGTGTTTACTGTAAATGTTCTCTTGCTGTACGTATGTGGGAATGACCTCCCTTCCACTGTGGAGGGCGAAGGTACAGTTCATTTTCCCAGCGCTAATATTTGCAGTGAGCACAATAAACCTGTTGCACACATGTTTCAAAACAAGTTTACTGCCCTTCAGTCTATTTAAATATCTCTCTGTTACATATTTACCAGACATGCTGGAAGCTTGTCCAGCAATCACACTGATCCTGTCTTTAATTGTAAAACTTTTACACACTTGGCACCCTAACCTGCCGGAGTATCTGCAGCATATCTGCAGTTAAACTGTTAACGGCTGATGGCTGTGTGTCTATACACTTCACCTACACCCTACAGGCATTTCATAAGACTGACTGAGCTTTGTCAATTGTGGTCTGCTGGGGCATGTGTTGAAATTCCTGAACTGAAACCAATAGCTACCAAGAGAGGATTTTGGAGGGGGGAGTGCCACTGTGTTTGCAAGCCCTAAAGATTTTCAGTCAGGGAAATATAGAAAGGGAATTTGTGTTTATGAAGTTGGGGTGCACCAAAGTTTTCCAGGACCCCCAAGATTTTAAAGAGGTTTGGTCCCTGAGAAAAGGGAAGGAGTGGGACCTCATCTAAAACAGCCACTTTTATATGTTTCCTTGTGGTTGTGGGTGCAGTCATCTGGAGTTGTGTTGTTCCTGGTGTTACCGGGGACCCCTCAGGACCCCCTCAGGACCCCCCTCAGCCCCTGGAGGTCCCCGGACACCGGTTTTTAGAGCCAAGCACCGTGTGGTTGTTTTCTCAAACGATCTTCGCGGATCCGCCCAGGAAGTGGCAGACAGAGCAGCAGAGAGAGCACCGCGCAGGCAAAGACACAACCCGAGGCAGAAGTGTAACGTCAGCTTCTCACAACTTATCAGAAAAGTTGTGAAATTACTACTTTTAGCCACCAAGAGTTTCTCCGTGTTTCATTTGAGTGAACGCACTTCCCCCTTAAGACTGTGCGGACTATCTGCTGTGGACGTTGGCGGTTCGCTTGATTAAGTTAACATGGGGGATGAATGGCGGGGTTTTATCTAATTTCGTCAGTGTCCTGTGAGAAAGTTTGGATTTTCCCGAGAGTTTTAGCTAAACTGAGACGTTAACTTGAGCGGAAGGAGGGTTTTAGCTTCGTGAGCTAACGGTACTTTTCTTTTGTCTTTATTTTACCCTCTCTGGATCCGGTTATCATGACGGTAAGTTGAACGCTGTTTTGTTTTTCCTGTCACTCCTTCCTGACTGTATTATCACGCAAATACATATTTGTGTCATTTCTTATTAACTCTGGCTCAGAAGCTAGCCATTCGCGCATTTCATCTTGGTTTAAATGTGTTTTAATAAAGGCTAATGCTAATAGCCTAGCTTGTTTTAACGGACTTTTCTGGTTAACGTTAGTTTGGCTCGAGGGGTGTGCACGTTCCAGCCAAGTGGGCAGACATGCCTCCAGCTTCACCGCTAGCTTAAACCTGACATATGTGATCGTTTCCAAACACGCATTTAATTTAATAATTGTATTTTTCTGTTCCTGCGACAAACATAATGCTGGTTTGCATGTGTGCTGCACTCTCATCTGTTTACCCTGTGTTGTTTACAGTAGCAGGAAGTGTCATTAGCCAGCAGCTTGTACTGTATGTGTCAGTTTTTACAGCCAGCTGTGACACACGTCCTCTGTTTGCACAGCTAAGACAACCTTACACATGTTTGTAACACAGCCAGTGGTGGGTAGGGTATTTAAAAAGTCTATACCTAAGTAAAGGTACAATTAGTCCAATAAAAATGACTCAAAGGTGAAAATTACTATTTGAAAAACCAACTCAAGTAACATTTAAAAAACCCCTACTTACTTACTTACTTACTTACTTACTTACGCTTACTCCTTTTCTAGAGTGTTCTGGCCAAGACAGGCAGCAACATAGTTACAGACAGACAACATAGGACAACCATACAAAAAGGAATATACAGCTCCAACACAAACAATTTATAACACCTAAAGAGATTACTACAATGAAAACCCCATTAGTATGATAATATATGCTACAAGTGAACCATAAAACCACATAATTACAAAGACCAGCTAAAATAATATGGAAGTTACCATCCATTTTAATAGTTTTTTAAGGTGTGCAGGTTAGTGCGAAATAATGAAAACCAAAACTGCACTTGTTGATACACTTTTTAGGGGCTGTTCTTTATTTATCAGAGGAAGTGGTAGCTTGGGTGTGACTTCATTTTTTTTTACTATTTTGACCTTCCCTGAGGCTACAAATACTTTTCCTTGAGCCTCTCTTAGTGACTGATGAAAAATGTATGAGCCTTCCTCCATCATGCATGAGTCATTAGATTTTTAAAGGTTACCCTGTTAGTTTGTTTGTGCAAACAGTACATTTTTGGCCAAATTTGATATGAGACATGTAGAATAATGTGATTGTGATGAGCTGTCACTATTTTAAGGCTGAGATTTTGTTTGGCTTTTTCAGACTGAGGCATTCGTCGCACATGATGTGTCCAAAGACGTGCAGCTATTTAAAAACCCAAATATAATTTGTGTTTCTATGGTTTCTTGCTGTGATAAATGGTGTAATTTTGGGAATTTTAAAATATTTTCTTTATTTAATAATCCATATCAAAATAACTATAAAATATGGCAATTTAAAGCTGTAGACCCCTCCTCTAAGCCAAACTAAGAAAAGACAAGTCCCCTTCCAGTGCTTGAAAAAATATTTGACATGATTCCACCTTTTTGCACCACCTCCTTAATAATTAGAATACAAATACAATGACCAACAGGTCCCTTAATGAAGCAGAGCAGGTATGCTAATCAAACAATGAAGGAAAGCCTATACAGCTGAGATAGAAACAACTTTCCATTCTCCTTCTCTATCTCCTACCCCTCTCTTCCCTATTCTAACATCAAAAATGAATGTAACACATACAAATTAACATAGCTAGCATGAGCTCATCAAATAGATTTTCACCTTGAGTTACTTTGTTTTGTGTTTGTAGAGTAGGGCTGCAACTAATGATTATTTTCATTGTCGACTAATCTGTCGATTATTTCTTCGATTAATCGACTAATCATTTTATCGAAAAGTGTGTTAAAATGTTGAAAAATGTCGGTCTGTCTCTCCCAAACCCAAAAACTATGTCATCTAATGTCTTGTTTCGTACTCAAGCCAAAGGGTTTTAGTTCACCGTCACGCTGCAGTAAGAGTATTTTGGGGTACTTTTGTAGTACTTTTCTATGGAAAAAAGACTCAAACCAAGTAGTCTACAAAAATAGTCACCGATTATTTTGATAGGCTAATCGTTGCAGCTCTATTGTACAGGTTAAAGGGGAGTTTTTAAAAGCAAAGATGTCAGTATTTTTGGAAAGGACAGCAAACACTTTGTTATTTAACTGTTGTCTTTAGCCATATGTAATCAGGGAGTGTTGCTTGTGTTCTGGGTTTTGCCCCGTCATTGCATCATGGTCAAAAGACAGGTGGTGCTCCTCTTTTTTTCAGGTACCTGACAACTTGGCATCTGCGGTAGTGGTGCTCTTCTCCCAAAGTCAATCCCCACATTTAGAGCAGACTTGAAGTCACAAAGGTGTAAATGGCAAACGTAGTGAAGTAAAAAATAGATTACTGGTTCAAAAATATATTTTAGTAAAGGGTAAAAGAACAATTTAAAAAAAGGAACATGTCCCTTTAAAAAACTACTTGTTTACTCATGTGTTACTTGTAATGTGTGACTACCCACCCCTGAAAACAAATAGGAGATATTGATTCTTCAAACAATTGTCATGCAGGACCTGTCATCACAATGAGAGTACACATTAAGCAAACTCCTCTTCACACTGTTCAGAGAGGTAATCTATTCAACTCAAGAGCAACAAGTAAAGAGAAGAGGCATACATGCTGTAATAAGCCTAAAGGCTGACCAAACAATACTCTTCTATAGTGGTGGGAGACAGGCGTCAGGAAGAATGGACGTTGTCTCAAACTGTCACCAGTGTTTGACCCTCTCTTGCTGACCTTTCAAGCAAGGTCGCTGATCTGAGAGCACATGACAAGGAGAAGCACTGTCGCATCACGGTTATTCGTAACAGATGATGCCCTTTTTACTGGGTTTTCCCGTGGCTGCTCCCTGACCTCGCATACGGGCATGTATTGACTGGATAACCTGGAACTTCCGATGAAGTCTGACACATCATAGCTTGCTCACAGTAGTATGAGTGTAGATCCTAAAAGATGCAGTTGCACCCTTAAAAACAAGCTTCCTGTTGTATTTATAGCCTGCACCTGGTGATCCAGCCATTATTTATAATCATGATGTGTGCATATTAAAATGTTTTGAGACATTGCCACATCATTTATCAATAATAAAAGGACATTTAAAAGCCCAGTTTGTAAGATTTAGGGGGAAATGGTTGTATTTAGTGGTGAGGATTGCCGACTGTAACCAGCTGAAACTTTACCTGGTTATAATTCCTTCATTGTTCTGGGGTTTTTACTGGGAGCTGAATTATCTGCAGAGGTCTCTTCCTCTCCAAAACAAATGGACCAAGTGATTAAACCGGTAAAAACGCTGAATGAAGCAGTTTCACGTCACAAATAAGTATTTCTCTGATGCTGTTTGGCACGTTTGCGAATGTGTGCTCATCTTTTTTTTTGTCTTAGACATTCAGGAGAGATTTGCAGAAGTCTCCTCCTCTCCAGAGCAAACAAACCTGTCATTGATCCCTTTATTTTGACACAGCTCAATGCAGAGGAGCTGCTAGTTAAGGTGGCCGAAGCAAAAATGCGAATGGACCGAGAGCCAGTATTTGGTTTGACTGTTTAAGCCACTGTAGAAACATGGCGGTGCAACATGGCAGACTCCATAGACAAGGACCTGCTCCCTATGTAGATACAAACTGCTCATTCTAAGGTAATGAAAACACAACAATTCTTATTTTCAGATGATAATACACTAAAGAAAACATACTTTTATATTATGTTTTGTTTCTGCCAGTATAGCCTCATCAATCCTATACACTGGACCTTTAAATAAAGCACAAGGCTTATCAAACACATCTTATTACATCTTAGCATGGTGCTGCTAATTTACATGGTCTATTGAAAGTTAATAGACCTTAAAATTTGTTAGATTAAAGAGATGAACTGGCTTATACAGGGGAAAACTGGGCGGTACTGTGGCTTAAAGGCATAAAGCTAATGTCAGGAAGGGAGAATAAGTACAGAAAAATGGGTGGTTAGAGATGACAGAAGAGAGGAATTATATTAGAGTTCAAACAGAGAGGGAGCTGGGCAAGATTATGTAGCAAGAGAATTAAAATGAACAGTAAGTAACTGCAGTGGGGGAAAAAATGATGGGAATGAGATGCCAGTGGGAGCTAAGATGACGGCTGCAGAAAGAGATTTAAAAGTGAGGCATGTACGTAGTAGTGAGACAGAGATAAGGAAAGTGAGGAATGTACAGAGGAAAAAAATTGCCTAATCTTAATCTGGGATCACCACATCTTGAGGTACATAGCACGTGTTTTTCCTCTTCCTGTCATCGTGTCAAAAGCGAGAACAGGTCTGTTCTTGGAAATGTTTTAGAGTAGCTAAAGCACGTTTAAGGCATGTTCTGCTACCGCCCAGCTGCAGAAAGAAATGTGAAATATTTCAGAGTTTGCAGCAGGGTTGAGTTATGACCGGAAAAGTTATTGTAGACACTCGTGTTCCTACTGCAAATTTCTTGAGTTTCCAGATCTTTCCTCCCATCAGTAATGATTTGCTGCTCCAGTTCCTAATCGTTCTGTCTGTCTGTTGTCTTCACATATTTGTGTCCTCATCTTTTGCACACATGCTTATTATATTTCACTCTCCATACTGTATGTGTCTTTCTATGCAGCTGTTGCCTATATATATCCTATATGCTGCAGTGCTATAGAGCAGCATCCTGTCATGTAAACATCATGTTGTTGATTACTATATTAACAATACACAGCTTTGTTGAATGATTGAAAAGCATACAATTTTGTCATCATGTGAAATGTCAAGTGCTAAGGCAATAGATAATTGAGTGATCTAAACTTAGTTATGTTTTTTTATCCCTCGTCAAGGGGTGACCAAGACAAAATGAAACCAGTCCCCATCTTCCCTAAGTCCCACACAGCCACAAAGACAACTGAATGTACATACAATCTAGAATATTTGCAAACCTGGATGAACATACTGGGATCCTGGTCAGAATTCAAGATGCACCAAGGCCAACAAAACAAAACACCTTTTAAACTTTAGAAGCAAGAAACCAGTCTAACCTGAAGAAAGTTCAGGAAACCAAAACACAATCACTAACCTCCCTAATTTGAGTAGGAGGAGGAGAAAACGAGGTTAACCAAATAGGCCGCCCACTCCTACTACCTTCAGCAGCACAAAACCATCAGTATGGCAAGTGCTACATAAGATCTGTGTGCATGTTATTGTGGCCAGTTGGAAGCGAGCCCCCAGGAACAGCAATAGGCTTTGTTTGACATAGTGGCTAAACCGTGGACTTACAAATACTGTCTTTCTGTCACGTTAGACCATGTGCCCCAAAAATACTCTTTCCCACAGATTTACATGTGAAAGAGACATCTGTAAATACATCTTCTTGAGCATCACAACCCAGCAGAATTACTTGTTTCACTATCGGGAATTGATCCGTTTGGCTTCAGCCGGGGGTGTCTCTGATGTGCGTGCTCTATGGGCCCATGGAGGCGGAATATCTGTGTAATTTCATGCCTGCAAATCGCACTTCTGTTTGCTCCATGCATTCTCTTTATACATATAAAGTTGCAAGATATGCCTTTCCACTGCTCCCAATCCGACGTTATCTTGGCTCTTTATGCAGGGTGCCATCATCGTCACGCGCCAATCCAAGGTCCCTGTGGATCATTAAAGTCTATGATAATTTCATTAATTCAAAGATAAGGCCTTAATCTGGATTAAAATATTTTCAGTAAATCTTTCAAACATTTTCAAACTGCTACGACATTGGGATAGGATTTTATGAATCAGAATTTTTCTGTAAAAAATCTTTTATATCAGGATTATGAACCATCAACACTCATATTTACAGAGCAGAGGATCCACGGTCTGGTAGCTAGTTGTCTCTGTACCCTGGACAACATGGGGGAGTGCAAATTCAGTGAAAATTGGCTATTTAACCAAGCTTTTGTAAAATGGTTGAAACTGGTTCAAGGCAGTGCATACAAGGCTTGGTATATTTTATGCAAGAAGCTTTTAAAACTTCACATGGTGGGAGTCAAGGCAGTGGAATCCCACATGCAGAGTGAGAAACACAAAAATTACCAAGTAAACTGCCCCTAGGTTTATTTCTACCCTCATCTCTGCAGCACCTTCACCCCTTATCTCTGACACTCGCACCAGAGTCAGTAGCAACAGATCTCAGAACAACATTTGGGTGTACACCTACACAGACAGCAGATTTATTGTAGAGTCTGAACACGGTGGCAAACAGCAATTATACAAGTCAAATAAGGAATTAGGAAACCTATGTGCAATGTTTCCAGATTAAATGATGTTTTTGATGTCGGAAATGTTTTAAAACTGGTCTTAAATCTAACTCCAATAGGCATTAACACAGTCTTAAAGTCTTAAACCTAACTTGCCTTAAACTGTAGGAACCTTGCAATCACCTGCCAGAACTGTCGACCAATGATCTTCCCGTCTTGGCACACACCTGTTTGCATACATAGACACCTTGTATACATTCACAGAAGACACAAAAATGCAAAATATGGTCACAATTGTAGCAGTTTTTCAAAAATAGTTTTAATATTTCCTGGTACCAGTTCCAGTTTTAACATGCATTTTAAGAAAAGCAAGTTTCTCCACAATAGAAACTGGTTTATGTTCTTTGTGGCAAAAAAGCCAGTAGCATTGTATCGGTGGCCTTCATGTGCGATGACAGAAAAAACCTGCGGTGGTGTGGTAGCTGCTAATTTCTTGTATAGAGATGTAATTATATTGCCCCACCCTTTGATATAACTCAATGCGTCCTTTGTCTTGCTTTTGTTACTTTTCTTTCTGTTCCTCTTCACTGTCTCCGGTTCTTTTTTCACCGTCACATCCTCGGAGACTTGCTTGTGATAAACGGATATACAAAAAAAAACGACCTTGACTGAGACAGACAGTCAAGTCTCTTTCTTCCTTTTTTTGTATTTGTGGCATTTCTGTCAGTCATTCAGATAAACATCAGTGAACTTGACACTGTGTACTCTTTTGCCTCACAGCCTGACCTCCTGAACTTCAAGAAGGGATGGATGTCCAAACTGGACGACAGTGGAGAGGTAAGGCACATACACTGCATGTCATTGTCAGATGTCATATCTTCCTCTCCCTCCGTCGTCACCACCCTCTTCCTTCCATCCCTCGATCCTAATTAGAAAGGTTGTGTGTAAGGTGATAGCGGCAGATTATCCACGTTATCACAGTAATATCTGGCGGCACAGCAGGTGTCTCCTTCCTTTGAATGATATGCTTGAGTGCATGAGCTTCTCATTTCACACATCACATACTGTACATTTGCTGTGTAATGGCTCTCTCAAGTGAAAATAATGCTTCATTTGGTGTTACTGTGCCAGAAATTGTCATTGTACTGTTTTGATATTTGACATATTTGAACCTAAGAGTTGCTGATCTCATTTAAGTCTTGAATTAATTAATATCTGCTTTGTTTGTTTTAGTGGAAGAAGCATTGGTTTGTCTTGACTGATGCTGGACTGAAGTACTACAGAGACTCGAGTGCAGAGGAGGTATATTTTTTTCAATAAGAAGCTTGGTTAAGCTCCTTCAGCATGAGCAAACATATTGTGTTAATCATTGCAGTAAAGTATTAAAGAATAGTTCCTGTGTTGTCTGTTTAGAAAGACGACTTGGACGGGGAGATTGACCTTAAATCGTGCGTGAAGGTGTGTGAGTTTGATGTGGAGAAGAACTATGGGTTTCAGGTACAGGTGAGTATCTGTGTTACGGGTCGATAGACTGATTATCTTCTTCCCTTCTTGTCCTCCTTATCAGCATCCTTATCACCACACCCGCTCTCAATTTCTCCCTGCTGCCTTTTTCTTGTTATTCTGTTATCATAACTCACATCTCTGTCTGTATCTCCTCCACCTGTCTCTCCACATCTCCCTTTCTCTCAGTTTTCCTTTATCGTTTCCATCTCACCCCAGTTCTGTCACATCTTTGTGTCTCCTTGACCTGTTTTCTCTTTTGTCTTCCAGACGCGGGACGCTGCGTTCACACTGTCTGCCATGACAGCTGGGATCAGGCGGAATTGGATAGAGGTTTTAAAGAAGTGTATACGGCCCAGCAGCTCTCCAGACCTCACACAGTAAGAGCCAGTTCAATTTAAAAAAATGAAAGTTAAGATTTTGCTCAGGCTGAAATTAAATATAGTTTTTTAAACCTTGCACCCTTGAGTTAGAAGGCAGTTCATAGTGATCTCTCGTACTCCTACAGTTATGTAAGCCTGTTTGTTTATGACAGTAAATGAACTAATTTAATTTTGTAACTGGTTAATTTATGTAAGAATTAACATTTCCTTATCACACCTTAATGAAGTCAGGGAGTTTCTTGGTTTCTCTGCCTGTTTCATATAACTGTTAATTTGCTATTTTGGTTTTCTTAATGTGAGTAATGGTGGCAAAAAGTAACGCCTGAACACTTTATCCATACCACAAAAGCTTAATCGAGACGACGTTTCGATCTCACCTAGATCTTTGTCAGGTCAAAATATTTGAAAAGTTGAAAGCACACCTATATTTATCGAGAGCGCACTAACAGGCCGACAAGATCTACGATGGCAGGTGTGGTTAACCATCTAAACCACTCAGGGTGGCACACCAACTGACAATAAACAGTAACATAGGACAAAAACAGTGGTGCAAAGGCCATACCACAAATTAACAAACGTATATCTTCATTTTTAAAGCCTTAAATCAACTTCATCATCCCATATATCAGTGTACATCACCTACGTGTAAAAATATATTCTATTAAGTTGAGACAAAACTGATGCAAAGTTTAGGAGCTTTGCTTCACAGCTTAAGTGTGTTATTTTTATAGTGTAGCACAGTGTCTTGTGTAATCACGGAGAGGGGAGTTTCAGCAAGTGTGAAAATGTTGTGGACAGAAGGTTCTCACATCTGCAGCATGAACGAAACAGCCAAGTTTAATGTGATTTATGGTGGGTGCATCTGCAAAAAGATGTTTCATACCCAGTGTAGCTCCCCTCACAATACCCATGACATTTTGAAACATCACTTTAGCTTAGGTAGCATGTGAGAGGCTTTGTCACTAAATTTAAGCAGCATCTAAGGAGGTTTTATGCTTCATTCTGCAAGTTTTGCTTTTACACTCCTGTTATTTTAAAATTGATTGCCTCAGCATTCTTGGATTGCTCATGCAGGTCTCAGCCCTGGCTAAATACAGTCAGATAAGAGGCTCTGTTACTCATATGTACCAGTAACTCTGCCCCGGAAGAGATTCAGTCACTGTATACTTTGGCTGTTGAAGATGAATCAAAGTTTCATTAGTTACATGGAATACCAAAGCGTGTTGTGTTTTCTTAATGACTCACCGCCAGCTGAGCCTCGGGTGTTGATTTTGAGGCTTTGTATGAGGCTGGTTTCCTTATTCCATGAACCTTGGTGAATTTGTGATCCATCAATTATCTGTTTATTTGAGATAGAATTTATGGAGATAGGAGAAGAAGAAAATGATTTTTGATTTATTTATTTGTCTCTTCTCTCCTCTAGATTACCTGACAGCAGCAGCGACAAGGAAAACTCCCACTCTCGCTTTCAGCTGTCGTCCCGTCGCCCATCATCACGTCATGCCGACATTCAGTCAGAAGCTCCAACCTCAGCTCCTCCCACTCATCGTAGATTTGACTATGTCGAACTGTCCCCTGTACCTGCCTCGTCTGGCCCTCTTCCAGCCAGCCAGAGAGAAGCAGCAGAGGGACAGGGGAGAGAGCACAGCCAGTGGCAGGAGGAGAGGAACACAAGCAGCCAGTGGGAGGCTGTGCTGTCCAGGAAGGGCACAGGTGTGGGATCGAACCAAAGGCTACGCACGGAGGACGAAATAGAGAAAAAGTGGGCTGAGTTTGAGCGCATGCCATTAAAGGAGATGAGCTCCTTACCACCAATGGGATCACGGTCTTCCAGCCAGTCAGCCAATGAGGCGCTGCAGAGGGAGGTAGTGCGTGGAGATGATTTTCCAATTTGCAAATTAAATAAAATGCAAATTAACTCATCTGTACGGATGATGTTAACATTTCCTGTTTCTGCCTGTTAACACTTGACTCACTATTTTTCCTACCTGCTCTTCAGCAGTGTTTTCCATCTAAAATATGCAGTGGAAAAATTAAAAGTAGAAGTTCATGATTGGACATTGATATGGGAAATACTGCTGACACTGCTGTCTGTTCTGTCTCTGCGTGTTGTGATGTGCAGCTTTGGTTTGAACCTGTTTGCAGTGAGTCTCTACACATGATTCACACACAGCTGCACCACAAATGCTAGGTGAAGAGCTCTGCTAATTGCTGGTATTTCATCTTACTGGTCATTTCCAGTATAAACAAGAGCTGTCATTTTCATGCCACAGAGAAGCCTATGTGCATTTATTGTTTAAGGTTCTGTATACAACTTTCAGAGCATTAATATAGCAGCAAATCACTTTGCTATGAAAAGATATAGTGGAGTAATGACGTTCTAAGCAGAGAATAAAGTCACGCTCACTCTGTATGTGTTGTAATACAGTAAGGTAAGATAAACTTTAATGTCCCCAAAGGGCAATTTGAGATGCAGACAGTAGTCATGACTACAACAAAACAGACATTACAGTACGAACACACAGAATCCAATATCGCAACAGCCTAAAACCCAAAGACTCAAAGAAAGAAAAATGACAAAGGAAGCCACTGTCGCCCACTGTCTGGTTCCCCTTCCCGATTAACATCTTAAGCTCCTTCAGCACTTTTGCCATTGTTAGCGCTGTTCATGCTGTTAGCACCGTTGGCTGCTAGCTACTGGCTCAGCCACCTCCATAGTGCAGACAACCTCAGAGTTAAAGATCGCTTTGAATGTTGTGTACAGCTCCTTTAATCACACTATGATTAGTATATAAATAAAGCTGAATGCTTCCTTTGTGTTAAAGCTTCTTCTGTAGCTTGAATCTAATCAGGCTTTGAAAGGTCAGCGGCGTTTGGGTTCAAAGTTTAAGTCATTTGAACTTTGAGCACCAACAACCATGCAATCCAAGTGGTGCAGAATGCCCAAGCTATAGCAGTGGAGTGAGTGTTGGCATCATTAGTCCTATTCATACTGTAGGAAAACAGTGAATCAAGATGGTGCACAGTTGGGATCATGTGTAGATTGCATGCTGGCAGTGGGACCCTGCAACAAAGTTATTGATTTGGCTAAAATTTTCATCAGGTTTATTCTGAAGTCAGTGAGAATGAATGCATGAATGAATCTGCTGCTGGCTGAGAACATTCAAACCCAACTTTTGGCAATCCAAAAGCATCGTATTTAAATCCTCGTCCTTATTGCCACTCATGTATTTCACTGCCAGCACCAGTGTTTGTGCCGTCTCATGTAAACATGCTACATTGATTGGCCTGTGTCCCTGTTTCCCATGGCTCAGTTGGCTTTACCTCCGTTTCTGCCTCTTCTCAGGTGGCGTCACTGAGGCAGCAGCTGGAGCAACTTCAAGGAGGAGGAGGAGGGGGAGGGAAATGGGGAGGAGGTGTGAGGGGTGGCTGTGGCCCTGAGGCCCCCTGCGGCCGCAGCCTGGCGGCCATGGACCGCGCTCATCGGCAGGCGCTGGAGGAGCTGCAGAGGCAGCACGACCGCCAAATCAAGGAGCTGGAGGCTGAGAAGGACAGGCTGCTGCTGGAGGAGACCCAGGACACCGCGCGAGGTCAGCAGACTTGGCAGGGTGGAGAAGAATAGCATTATGTTATTGTCATAATAATAATTATGGTCATTAATTATTAATTTCACTTATAAAATATGAGAAAACG
Source organism: Epinephelus awoara (assembly GCA_035609425.1). Lineage (NCBI taxonomy): Eukaryota > Metazoa > Chordata > Actinopteri > Perciformes > Serranidae > Epinephelus > Epinephelus awoara. Next base: position 7,351,956 of record CM069311.1, read on the forward strand.
TTAAAGGAGTGTTACTTAAACTGAACTAGTAATTAGACAACAACTGGGTTGGGGGTCAGAGGTCAAAAGAGTTCACTGTTTATGGGTTGTTGTAGCCTTGGGTTATTTTTCTTGTCAAACAATGAGAAAAAACGTTCAGCAGGGCTATTTTTCTCTTCTGTAATGCCACCACTCCACTTTCATATTAGGATGTTTAATGCCTGTCAATTATATATAGGGTTCCTATTCAGTATGGAAAAGTATGGAATTTGATTTTAGTATTTTCCTGGCTTGGGTAAGGATGGAAAAAAAGAGAAAGAGAATATGAAAAAATATTCTGTGTTTCCAGATTTTTTGCTCTATTCTCTTTCTGTTCTGTTTTAAAATTCAGAAGTTCTAAAAAATACTTTGATCACACAAGCAGCAGAGTGTTTTTCGCAGCGTTCAGAGAAGCCAAAGTTTGCCACTGTGTGATCAGAGCAAGCTTGTAAGCATAGCGTTGTCGAAAACAAGGCAGGAAGTAAGTCGTAAGACTGAACACACACTCCTTTGCAGAGCTGCCTGTTACGTTTGTACATCACAGCTCTGCTCCAAGGGCTTTACAACTACACCGAATCCTGACATCCAAGTTAGTTAAAAGAAAGTGTGGCAATATTTTTGAATTCTGTGTACAAAGCATCACAAAATATTTTTGAGCTATGCTGTGATGTAGTTATCAAGACAGTGACTCTTCTGCAAAAGGAAACTTTAATGGCTGCCTTCATAATCGTTTCCGTCATCGTTTCTTCAACTAATTTTTGTGCTTATTTAGTAGAAGACTAAAAATATGGGGGAAACAGTAATAACAATATTATTAAATCAATATGTTAAGGGAAAATAATACAGTATTGGTAGCACTGGTTACTTCTGGTGTGGGCAGAGATGATGTTTGATAGTAGAACGCCATCTGACTTTCTGCATATGTGGACTGAAAGCTCACAGTGTGTAAATGCAGTTTTCCCAGGGCTGGCTTGACAATGCCTAATATAATATACATTATATGTTATAAACATCTTACCATTTGTACTAAGGTGTTAAATATGGTCTGAAAAATCTACTGATAAGTATGGAAATTTTAAATGAAAAATGTGTAGGAACCCTGTTAATTGATTGTCCTATCTAAGTATTCTGTACAGATCCAGTCTTTGCTTGTGTGAGTTAAGACTGTTAACATTTTTTGGATTCACATTATCTTTTTTTCTGAGCAAATTGTCTCAGTTGGTTTTTCTCATTTCTTTTACCTCTGAGCCTCCCCAGTCAGAAAAAGCCTTGATGTGCAGTTACCAGCTACCAGGAGGAGATCATGTAGAAGCTGAGTCACGCTTGTGTGTTTGTGTTTCAGTAATGGAGGCTTTGAAGAAGAAACACAAAGAGGAGCTGGAGAGAGAGGTGGAGAGAGTCAAAAGGCTAAGCAGTGGGGTGCTCGATTCACAGACTCTGCGGGCTCAACAACAGTAAGTAACTTCAAATCCAGTTTTGCTAGCGTGTTGTGGATGTACACTTTAACTGGCTAATAATACATTTAACAAGTCTTTTTGAATGTTATGACACGGGAAAGATAATATTTTTGATTTGTTCAGGTGACAATCTGAATATAAATTGTTTACATGCATGCAGAAATACAGGAATATAAAGTTGGTAAACTGCTTTGTTCAAGCACTCCTGCCTCTGTGTAAGCCTTCACTTCATATTGCCTTGAAAATAAACTCTGGGTTGCAGCTCAGCCCTCAATCTCCGTCAGTGCAGGCCAGCATTGGTAATTTATGTGAATAGCTCTCTTGTGCTTTTAAGTGGGAGTTAGCCGGCCACAAAAGGGTTTTCTGTGAAATAAAAGGTAGAATTTGCCGACTCCACAACAATCCAGGGTTCCTTGTCTAAGCGAGGCCATTACCGCAGAGGCCGCTGGGTCCTGTTAGGCACTTAAGGAATGCAGAAGAATTTGGTCATGGATTAGTTTGCCTTTGTAAGCCTCACAAGGCCTTTGACACAACGCTGTCTCCGTGGCTGCTACTGGAACCTGCATTTAGGGGCTTATCTGTGTTGCCTACGCTGCGTTTTTTCGCTTTTTGCATGCTCTTCCTTATTTTTGTGGTTATTGGTCATGAGCAGTGAAGATGTTTGAAAACCACAGTAGGAAATACTTGCCTCATGAAAATGGAACAAAAACACCCTCATAGTTTTTCGCAGCGTGTTTCTGTTATTAAATGAAATCAGTGCTATAAAATAATATTGTGCAGAGCAGAAAAAATGAGCAACCACTTTATAGGAAGATTTCTCGCAAGATTAAATTTGGTTGTCTGTGCATGACGTGTAAGGATATGTCATCCCACTGGAGCAGTGCTGTGCTCTTTGTACGTTAATTATTGATTTCTGTAATTATTTCTTGCTGCTGCTCTTACAGTAAAAAGAAAGCATGTAGTGCAGCATGGTTGTTATTACTTACTCCTGCAGTTTAGTTCACTAAACATGAACACATCTGTCCATTTCTGCAGGGCAGAGACTCAGGCTTTGCAGAGAGAGCTGGCTGGACTGTCTGAGCGCTACTCTCAGAAGTGTCTGGAGCTAAACCGAGCCGAGCAGAACAACGCTGGGAGGGAGCGGGAGATCAGCCGCAAGGAGAGAGACATGGAGCAGCTGAGGAAAGACAACCAGGTGAGTTATCAAGAGATTACACACCAGAACAGGACAAGTGATGGAGAAATCTTTTCATATTTAAGCAAAAACTATTTCAAAATGAAAGAAGGTTTTCCCTCCTTTATGCTGCACTGGCAGATGTAATTCTGAAATATAGCATGACATTTTTATGGACTGTGTAAGCATACTGTGTTTGTTATCGTGCAGCACTATCCAAGCTCCAGCAAAAGTTGCTGACATGCTGCATTTCTTTTGTTGGTACAATAAAAAATAAAGTGTGCAATCTGTTAATCTGGCCATAAAAAACTACTGATCCATTGCCTGCAAATGTATGCCAACCAACACGCGTCATTTAGAAAGACACAATATTTTCCTCTGCAGGACTTAAAGGCCCGTTTGACGGAGGAGATCAGTCGCGCACGATCTGCCATCACAGATGACAACAAAGGCTCGTCCTGTGAACTAGAGGTAACTGCTCCTACACTGTGTACTTGAAACTGAAAGTAGGTGACGGGTCTGTCAGCCTGTGTGTTTTTGTAACTTCCTGATCTGACTGCAACTCCCAGCAGATGTGCACAAGTGTGAAACGATCAGCCACTGCATTACAAGTCTTACAGATATGTGCTTTTTTTTTCAAGCAAGTCATCAATAACTAACAGTGGTATCGGGAGAGTTGCCTTAAAGACGCTGCCACCTCTCTGACTGCCTCTAATTAATCTAAAAGCAGCTAATAATTTTAGTTCTACTGAGTTAAATCATAAAATTAAACGTGTTGTCACTGGATTAGATTACTCAGTGATTGCAGAGGTACCTGTGTGTAGTTGTGCATATTTAGGCCTAGTCAACAGTTACACTGTGTTTTTGAAAACAGGGTTTTTCCCTCCTTCGTCATCAACAAAGTCCCGCCCAAACTCTGGCCAAATGAAAACGAAAAACACAAGAAGTGCTGTCAAGAGCACACCTAACCAAGAGGTGACAAAATACCCATAACCCTCAAACCATTTTTTGGTTTCTTGGAAGAAGATGATGTTGATGCCAATTAGAAGCGAAAAGCTATTAGCAGAAGGGCACTTACAGCAGACAAATTAAAATGATAAGACAGCAAACAGCCACTGAAACCACACATACACACTTCACAACCAGTACAGTCACTTACCCTCAGGCTGCAGATAAAGGTCACTCCCACTTTGGAACAAGCAGGCCATGTCAAGCTCTGTGCCTACTTCTATCACACTCATTAATGCTTGAGCTGTCTTGGGTGCTTGCCCCATATTTGGACAGTTTTAACCATTTTTAAGTTAGACATCTAAAACTGCTTTAAGCTGCAGTCTGCACTGTAAATTGTCAAATTATGTTTGACATTTGTCTGGTTATGTGCTGCACATGCACTCGCATTTTAACACAAATTTTGGTTGATTGGAGTAGTGGCCTCCTTAGTGCGCTGTGATGCCTCGTTTACTCAGTATAGTGGAGGAGTAACTGTAAATTTATGTGTAAACATGTTAACAGTCCTGTTAGCAAGGTTAGAGCCAGCACCGTATGAAATATCACCTCATTTGTAATGTCTAGGGGTGGGCGCATTGACACCAAAATACCCTGAGCTCAGTTTTAAAGCAGTGTGAGAGAGCTTTTGATAAACTGTTGGCACCCTCCCTGAACTACCTTCCAAATAGCACAGCAGACTTAGTACCCAAGGGGAGATATGGCACTATAGATTGGCGAGTGCTTCGAGTGCCCCTGTGAATGTCTAAAGCTCTCCTGTGTATGTTGGTTCTCTGATTTAGTTGTGTTTCCCCCGATCTGTGACTCTATCAAGGCTCTGTGATATTTATGCAATGATTTTTCATGTAATGTGTCTTTATACGATGTTTAATGAATCTGTGTAAATTGTAGATAGCAGCGACTGTGGATTATCCTGCGCAACAGAGACGTCTTTTGTGGAAAAGCACGTTGCTCTCGAGTGTTTCAAATGTTATTGTTTAGTGCTTTCTTAACTAAAACAAAAATGTACATTTGACATCATTGTGTTGGTGTGTGGGCAAAAGTCTCAGCTGTCAATACCGCAAAACCTGGACAAAATTAATTAATTAGTAGAGAAATGACCTTTAAAATCTTTGGATGAGAGCAAATTAAGAAACTCACTCACAACCACTTAGTTTCAATAAGCTTCAAGTCATAGATTATGCAATATTTCAGATTGCATCATGTAGACGTGCAAAACGTGACTCACAGTGTTGGTGTTACAGTGGAGTGTTTGCAGAAATGTTCAGGAATACTTTCAAAAGTACTGCGCTATTTAAGTCAAGGTACACTTTTTTCTCGACGGCATTTAATCAGACAGACACTAGTGACTCTGAGAGGAGCATCAGTCTCAGAAATAAGCCTCCCTGCTGTCCAAACAAACAATACTGACGTGTCACCCAGCCTCTGAGAGTCGTTATAAAGCAAAACCTAAAGTAGCAACAATACAGCAGTTTATTTTTACACTTTGTGCTTACCAAACTAGTGTTGCAGTTTTCCGAATACAAACAGACTGTCATGATTAACAGTAATTGGCCAAAAGCCCTAAGTTATGTACGCTATAAATTACAGAGGACGCCCACTGTGTTTGTCGTAAATCAGCCAGAACACAATTGCTTTTCTGGCGAGCTCAAGTGATAATTAGAAGGATTTAGGATAATAAAAAGACGTTCTGTGTGTGTTTTTCTTTCTTTCTTTTTGGCAGCAAATAACAACCGCACTGTTGTTTTGTTGTTTTTCTGCCAGGTTCTTCTCAGGGTGAAAGAGAACGAGATAGAGTACTTACACAAGGAGATCAGCTGTCTAAGGAACGAGCTGCAGTTTCTTAACACGGTACTTTGTTTCTCTGTGTGTGTTTCTGTTTGTGCAAGTATTTGTGTTTTCTTTCTGTAACCCTGACACTATTAGATGAATAACGTGGAATGTTAATCCTCACGTCCATGAGCAAAGTAGTTAAGTGTCTTACAGCCCTGAAGCTCTCAGAAAATGTAGTGCAACAAATTTCCAGGATTTTCTGGCTCATGTTGAGAACAGTGAAACAATGAACACAAAGTTGGTTAAAAAGACAGTGGGATAAATCTATATAATTGGCTTAGGTGGTCTAAAAAAACACAGAGGTGGCCATGCTGAGATGTGGATAGGCTGGGAACACCCTGCACCACAGAGGTTATAATAACATATAACATTATTGTAACCTCTTTGCTCTGGGCATCCTCACCAGTGATTTCTATACTGTAAACAAATTTAACAAAGTCCAGCACTGTGAGGATGCTTCTGTTGGTCTCGTTGGTATATTTTACCTTCCCTGCCTCTGTTATTGCTGCTCCTGGGCTGGTTTTACAATACAAATAGTGTAATTTTAAAAACATAAATATAGCATGTTTATACAGAAAGTATAAGTGTATGTGATGTCACATGAAAATGGTCCCAGAGCTGGTTGGTGTACAACCTCAATGCCCCAAAATTTGGACGCTGTGTAAAATGTAAATAAACACAGAAATGCAAATCCTTATCGAGATATATTTAATACAGCAAAAGATAACAAGTTTAATGTTCAAACTGATAGACTTGATTGTTTTTTTTGTAATATACGCTCATTCTGAAGTTGATGCCTGGAACATGTTCTGAAAAAGTTGGAACAGGGGTGTGTTTACTACTGTGTTATCACGTCTTTTTTTAAACAGCATTCACTAAGGCCACGTGTCCACCACTGTGTTTTATCTCCCATTGTGACCCGCATGTCAGTGTGGGTTTATGAGAGGTAACATAACATATATATATACAGTATATAAAAAGATTTCTCCTCCATCATTGTCAGCGCTTGTACAAGTTCCAATGTCTCTGCGGTATTTGTCCCTCCTACACTGTGATTGAACGGCCAGAGTGACAGAAATTAGCGTGGTGTTTTTATCCAAAAGTTGAAAATTTTTCAACTCCTTTCAACATTTTACACTCTACACGTGTAGTGTGTGTCTTGGCATTGTCTTGCTGGAATATGCAGGGGTGTTCCTGAAAAGACGTCGTCTGGATGGCAGTGTATGTTGCTCCAAAACCTGTATGTACCTGTCGGCATTCATGGATAACTTTCACAGATGTGCAGGTTACCCACTAACACACCTCCATACCATCACAGATCCTGGCTTTTGAACTTTTAGCTGGAAACAATCTGGATGGTCCCTTTCCAATGTGAAATATGCAGTCGTCAGACCACAGCACACTTTTCCACTTTGTGTCAGTCCATCTCAGACGAACTCGTTCTGGATGTTGTTGATATCTGGCTTTCACTTTGCATTGTAGAGTCTTAATTTGTATTTGTAGATTCAAGGATGAACTGTGTTTACTGACATTGTTTTTTCAAGGTGCTCCAGAGTCCATGTCGTAATATTCTTTATAGAATCATGTTGGTTTTTAATACAGTGTCGCCTGAGAGATCAAAGGCCAGGGGCGTTCAGTGTCGGTTTTCAGCATCGCCTCTTTTCTTGCAGAGATTTCTCCAGATTCTCTGAGTCTTTTGATGACATCATGGACTGTAGATGTTGAAATATCTGAATCCCTTGCAACTGTGCATTTAGAAAAGTTGTTCTTAGACTGTTGGACTATTTGGCCATGCAGTTTTTCACAAAGTGGTGAACCTTGTGCTGTCCTTGCTTGTGAATAGCTGACCCTTTTAAGGATGCCCCTATACAGTGATATAAACTGTTACCCTGTGAAATGTTCCTAACAGGTATTTTTTGAGCATCCAACAACTTCCCCAGTCTTTTGTTGCCCCTCTCCTAACTTTTTTGGAACGTGTTGCAGTCATCCGATTCAGAATGAGTGTATATCAGTTTGAACATTGAATATCTTGTCTTTGAACTGTATTTAATTAAATATAGGTCGAACAGGATTAGAAAATCATTTCATTCTGCTTTTATTACGGTGTCCTAACTTTTTTGGAGTCATGGCTGTAGTAGCAGATGAGGCCGACTTTGGCACTTAAGCTTGTCTATTCCTCATCACCGCGCAGGAGAAACGGCTGGCCTGTGAACGATACACGGAGGTGCATGAGGAGCTGAGTGGGATGAAGGGCCGGAGCGAGCGAGAGATCCAGAGTCTAAAGGAGCACCTGAGGCTGGCCATGGCTGCTCTGCAGGAAGGGCAGAAGCTGGGAAACAGCCTGGACCACTGAGAGTCTGCTGCTGGTACTAACGCTCAGGCAGACACAGTGACAGGTACGGACTGATGAAGAACATGCAGGGAAATGCTCTGCAGATTTTAAGAGTATAAAGGTGTGTGGTTATAGTTTATGTTTTTGTGTTGCAGGTGTGTCTGCTCCACGGTGACTGAATCAAAGAGGATTACAGGAGAGCAGAGGAGATGACTGTTGGACTTGTACAGTTCCGGCTGTGTGGGGACCATGATAGTGCCTTAGTTTTCAATCGTTCTGCCAACGAGCAGCATAGAGTAGCTATTAGCCGGGGTTTATTACACTGGGCCACACGTTATATAAAACTGCACTTTTTATTTTTTATTTTGGCTTTGCTTTGAGTGCAAGCATGTATGAGTGCGCATTTGGTCTGAAAACTGGAATATTTGTCGAGTGGCATGTTTTCTTTTTTTATCAGGTTTGTAGATACAGACTGTATCAGCTTTTTTTTTTTTAATTTTTAATATTCTAGTCATTGACTCCGTTTCCTCTGCCTGAGACAGCAGGGGTCAACACAGTTACATAAGAGCTACTGTCATCTCGGTTTTGTACAGCTTTTGAGTCATGTTTACTCTGTGAAAATCGCACGCGTTTCTTTAGAAATGGGAGCTCATCATTTGCTGTAATTATTTTTTTTTTACCTGTGGTATTGTGTTTGTGAATATATCATTCTGAAAAATATATTGGGATTAATACAGGACAAGACAGCAAACGTTCATAATTCCTGGCAGGCTGAATTGGAAGTTGATCTGTGATTTTACAGAAGCAAATTCAGGCTCAACTTTCTTTGGGGATGCTTGTAGAAGCTGTTGAATGAATGTTGTCCCACATCACAGATGTCTTTTATTTTGAAACCACGGCTGAGAAGCTGGAACTCTCCCCCTGATCATTTCTGGCATTCACACGCCACCACATGACAAATGACAGTTGTTGCATCGATGAGCCAATTTCTTTTTTTTATTGACAGTATGAATTGTGATAAAGTGACTTATCTACCTGCCTTTTGAAAATATTTTCATATTTAAAGTACTGTAGAGCCCGTATCGTCTTTGTAAATTATACACAATTTTTGCAATCAATAAAATAAGTTCAACAGAAACACTCCTGTGATGTGCATTTCATTTCAGTGATGCTGTACGCCTGCTTCTCCAGACTAGATGCACACTAGGGATGCAGCGATATACAGGTTTAAAAGTATACCGTGATATTTAAGTTAATGGTTACCATACCGTATGCATTTGCTTATCTATGACATTGGAAAAAATGCAACTGGACCTGGACTGGTTATTTTTTTAAGGGGAGACTTTTATAACTTCCACTAGCAAAATGGTTTCAAGTTTCAATTATAGATAAAATGTTTGTTTAACCAACAATAACCCTTCTGTTCATTCATTCCTTTAAGGATCGTTCTGACTGATAATAAGATCAATTCTTTAATACTGGGAAATATTTTCTGAGACAGTTATATTCACCATGAAAATCTCATACTGCAATCACAATGTATGCGAAGATTATGAATTGCAGCTCCAGTGTTTGAACAGAAACACTCCTGTGCTGTACATTTCATTTCAGTGATATTGTACACCTTATGCAAACTAGGCGTTCACTAGGGTTTCAGTGATATACAGGGTTCAAGGTATACCCTGATATATAAGTTGACAGTTATCACACTGTGTGCATTTGCTAATCTACGATATTGAAAAGTAAATGTAACTGGACGGATAATGACCCCTTTATTTTATTTTCTAAGGGGAGAATTAAACATAACTCCAGATTTACAGAATGGTTTCAAGTTTTAGTTTTGGTAATAAAACATTTGTTTAACCAACAATAACCCTTCTATTTTATTTTCTTCAAGAGTCATTCTGACTGGTAACATTATTTTTTAATACTGTAATGCCAGGAAACTAATATTTCCTGAGACGGTCATCGTACCGTGAAAATCTCACACTGCTGCAACCCTAAAATAAAAAAATAAAAGTGTGACCCAACTTTTAAGAGTCTGACTGAGACATGAAGCATCAATTGACAATTGGCAGTCTTAGAAATATTAGAGATGTGCCTCTGGAAGTTAAGATCAGTGTCTGAAATCACACCCACATTTTTGACATGCTCACATGGTTTAACAGACAGAGGAGTAAAAAAAAATAAGGTTGAATTTTATTCCTCAAAGCCTTTGGACCTACTAACAGAATCTCTGTTTTGTCATGATTAATCTGAACCACCATCCAAAGTATGATATCTGCGCTGCACTTGATGAGGTCATTTACAAAGACAAAGCAAAAATATTAGAAAAAGTATAATACAGTTCATTATAAGAGCTTTAATTAATTTAGAGCAGAATCTATCAACATCAGTGAAACATGATTCTTAGCGGTCCACTAGGTGGCGCCCACGTGTTTGTCAATATGACACCACCGAAGAAGAAAAACCGGAAGCGCCAGAACGACAGCAGTGATGGCGTCCACAGCGGCGACCCGAGCGGCGGCTGGTGCTGCTAAAGTTGTCAAACCAATCCTTAGCCGGGACCTGGATGAAGCAAAGCGCAGAGTCCGGGAGCTGTACCGAGCCTGGTACCGTGAGGTCCCTAACGCAGGTGGGTCGCTCCGCTGGGGACGTTAGAAAGGTATTTAGAGAGCAGCGCGAGCGTCAAGGTCGTGTCAAAATAACGAGTAACGTTAGCCGCTAGCTAACAGCAACTACACCATAACAGAAGAGCGATTTTTACTGAAGACGTCTTCAGGTGTCACGGTGGGAAAAAGCACAGGTGTAAATAATGAAAGTGATTATGGCTGGGTTCCATTTAGCTGCATCAGGTTCCTCATATTGTGCACACACTGTGTAGCACACTGACACTGCAGCACCTGGATACAACTTGGACATAGTTACTGTCAACACCTGAGCTTTTTCTGTAAATGGCTCATATTATTTTTAACATTTGAATTTGTAGTGACGGCCTAAAGAATTTATCACAGTGTCCAACTGCAACACATCACAAAAAATGTTGTAACCTTTCATCAGCTGAAATAAGCTCATTCCTGTAGCTACAGCCTGGCACCTTCTCCTTTACATTTTGTCTTTAGTCTCCCAGCTAGGCAACCTAATCAGCACCTTGTAGTAAAACATAGTGATGAATGCTCAGACTTGTTAGTAATAATAAGGCTCAAATATGTTTTGTAGCTCCAGACATTTTTTATTTATTTATTTTAATACTACTTTTGGTCAAAAAATGTCTCTTTTGGTAGTAAATGTGTGAGTCAAAATGTCTGCTGTGAGAAATTCTTGCACACCAAAACTATAGAAACCTTGTGATATGCATGTGCTTAACCTTGCATTATTTTTCAGATAGAAAGATAGATACAGTGGTGTAATGTAATGAAGTAATAATATTTTGTCTCGAGTACTTTTGTGAGTATCTGTCAGGATTGGAAATTAACACCAGCCACCAGCCAAAATATGCAAGTGGTTGCTATATTTTCTGCCTATCTGCACTTAACTTGAGTAGTTACATTTCTGTTAACTTCCACTTTTAACCCACTATATTTCCTATATAAAATGTATGCTTTTACACCAGTACACTTCCCCTCAGCATCAAAGTTACTTAATACAAAATAAAGAAGGAAGATAGCAAAGAAGGAGGGAGGAAGGGACAGAAGGACAAATGAAGGAATGGGGCTGGATTTTGTTTTTAGATCCTTAAAGTTTAAGAGAATTGTTATGAAATGTGCCTTTTTCTCGTCGTTCATGGCTCTGATCATCTTGTGTAGAATATATATTTACATTTAGCTTCAGTTAGTAGGCTGTATGAGGCCCACAGGGGCTACACTGTGCTGACTAGGGCTACAAAAACAATTGTTTTTGTCACTTAGGCTGTCGATTAATAGAGTCGTTTGTTGGTCTATAAAATGTTGTGAAATGGTGAAAAATGTCCATGATGACGTCCTCAAATGTCTTGTTTTGTCCACAACCAAAAGATGTTCAGTTAACTGTCATGGAGGAGGAAAGAAACCTGAGTTTGAGAAGCTCCAATCAAATACTTTAGACTTACTCAAACAGATTGGCGATTAATTTAATAGTTGACAAGTAAGCAATTAATCATGAGAAGCTGTCCACCTTATCTGTCCCTTCATAGCTCTGGACAAGGTTGGAGATATTCTGTATTTCTTAACTCTCAGTAAATCCAAGAACCTAAACCAATGTTGAAATTATCCCTATGACGAACATTGCATGTGTTGTCAAAGCCTCTCGCATTGCTCTCGTTGCTTAAGATTGACATTGTTATCCAGAAATATTAGAAACATGTAAATGAGCAAATGCCCTGTTGGGTTTTGTTGACAGGAGATAACCAGAATAACACCGGCCCCGTCCTTAAAAATAACAGGGAATTCAATTTCAGGAATTAGAAATGAGTCCCTCCCTGTTTAAGTTGATGTGGTGGCCACAGATTGACTTTTTGTTTGCATCTCTTTCTCCACAGTGGCGACGTTTCAGCTCGACATCACAGTGCGTCAGGGACGAGACAAAGTGAGGGAGATGTTCGACAAAAACAAGCACATCAACGACCCTCGTGTGATTGACATGTTGGTCATTAAGGTAAAACAGCCTTACACTGGACCACAGCTAGTAGTTACTGGTCCTTGGATTCTGCTTTTTTAGGCTGATTCATAGCCTGCTCTGAACCTCATCTCAGTGTTGGTAGATCCAAAAACCCATCACAGTTGGATGACCAGATGAAGGCTGTTACTTAGCGCATCACTATACTGTGTCTTCAAGGGTGTTGTGACATTATCTGTATGTTATTTAATCTCCAGGGGAAAATGGAGCTCCAGGAGACAATCCACATCTGGAAGCAGAAGACCCACGTAATGCGCTATTTTCAAGAGACTCAGGAACCTCGTCCTACTGACTTCCTGTCCAAATTCTACGGGGGTCACGACCCCTGAACTGTGTTGCTGTCTGCTGACCTCTGACCCCTCTTTGCTTGTGTCCAGTGTGACAGATGTTCCCCTTGACTGTAAATACACACTTAACACTCACATACCCACGCTCCTGTCTTTTCTTCACAATCAGAGTGTTATCGGGGTGATCTTAAAGGGACAGTTCGCGCAAAAATAACTGAAACTTAACTCGCAGACAGTGTTGTGAACACAGCTTCATATTCTGCCAGGAGATAGAACAGTTTGTGGACATACTTAAATAGAAAATAGCTCATATTAAAGCAGCAATTTATTCAGGTTATTGTGAGTATCAGTGATGTTGTGTTAAAAAGAGATGTTGCTTTTGACATCTGCAAACTATTTCAATGTATAGACTGGACACTTGTAAAATAAAGATAAGATTTATTGAGTTTAGGACGCACTGTCCCTTTAGGATGGTATGGAAAAACTTTCGTTTGGGTATTTTATAAACCTGCAAATCCTGTTCTGAAGGCAGACGGCCTTTCCAACAAACTTACTGCATATTTTTCTGTCTTACAAAGAAACTCAAGTCAGTGTTTTTGAGACTGACTTATTATACTTATATAATATGTGTATATATTTATAATTTAATATGCATTTTGACTGTCTTTTATTGGTGTTTTTTTCAAAATAGTGTTTATGACAACCTTGCTTCATACACAAAGCTTATTATCGCTCTAAAGTGATGTAGAGAGACATGTATGACTGTGCTCAAACACCACCAACCTCCACCAAAGTACACTGAGCACCCCTTCATGCAGACTTTAGTAGTGCAGTATGATGCGATCAGGAATAGCCCTATCTCAGTGTTGTTCCCAAAAAAACTATTCAGTTCAGAAGAAGGTGAGAAGCTGGAAGAAGATCATGTGGAGGATGAAGAAAGTCTGAGCGGGATATGCATTTTTCTTTTTCATTTGATGTCACTATCCTATATGAACTAACATCCCATCGTACACTCCAAAAACTATTTTTAACTATTTGTAAGGAGCTGCAAAAATCATAAATAATTCAGCTTACATGGGACAAAACAATAGGTCGTTCTTTCTTTCCACATGTGATGGTGTATTCAAGCTATAGAGGCTTCCTAAAGGAATACTGTAACCCACCCCAAAGGTCAATTTGTATATCAATTACTCACCCTGTGTTATGTTAAATTCATGAAGAAAACTTTTTTTCTCACATGGTCTCCAAGGTGAATGAAGAATCCATAAACTGAGAAAACTGCTGCCGTTAACAGCAAAACTATCTCAAAATAGCAGTTTCTAAACTCTGAACTCTAAACTGAACAGCAAGTGAAACTTGGTAATCTATATTCTTTTTCAAAGCCAGACTCCGTCTACCACTGCCTAGCTTATTTTGTTTGTGTCATTGTGTGATGTTTGTGTTTCAATACATAGGACATGAATAATTGCCATATTTATTAAAGGTTACAGAGCTGAGGGGAACACTGTATCTAACTCTCTTTATGTGTAACAAGTTGGTCATTTCTGCCAGCCAGGTCTTAAAAGAAGGCACATCCTCCGTTTTTCAAAGGGTGAAAATATTCCTTTTTGCCACAGTCATGCCATAATTTATTGAATTTTGTTGCAAGTGGGATAGATGTTGGGTTCCACCCAGGATGGCAGCGCTTGGGTCCGGTGTAATATAACAGTTGTATACTTCTGAAAAGCACTCAAAATATCTTTTTGCTATTGTTAAACACATACCCCTATGACTTAAATTCATCAAGATTTTTGGAAGGTGGTGGTAATTATATTTTGACACACCATATTTACCTTTGACAAAGTAGGCAATCATACTAATTTGAAAAGTTATGACTAACTATGACCTCTAAATTAAAAGGCTGGTATACAGTATGTATCCTGGTTCATTTCTCTAGGAGCTGCAAAGTTCTCGCTGATCTGAGTCCCCACATACGCTATATGGACAAAAGTATTTGGCCACACCTGTTCATTCCTGAATTCAGGTGTTTCAATCAGACCTGTTGCCACAGGTGTATAAAGTCAAGCACTTAGCCATGCAGTCTGCATTTGCAAACATTTGTGATTCAAAATGGGTTGTTCTGAAGAGCTCAGTGACTTCAAGGATGCCACCTTTGCATTAAGGTGACATTATTAGAAAGTGGAAGCATTAAGGAACAACAGCAACTCAGCCACGAAGCGGAAGACCAAATAAAATCACAGTGGGGTCAATGATTGCTAAGGTGCATGGTGTGTAAAATATGCTAACACTCAGCTGATTCCATCGCTGAAGAGTTCTGAGCTTCCACTGGCATTAATGTAAGCACAAAAAATGTGCGGCGGGAGCGTCATGTAACAGGTTTCCATGGCTGGGCAGCTGCATGCAAGCCTCACTTCACCAAGTCCAATGACAAGCGTAGGATGGAGTGGTGTAAAGCACGCCGACACTGGACTGTGGAGTGACGAATCACGCTTCTGTTTGGCAGTCAGATGGGCAAGTCTGGGTTTGGAGGATGCCGGGAGAGTGTTACCAGCCTGACTGCATTGTGCCAACTGTGATGTTTGGTGGTGGAGGGATAATGGTATGGGGCTGTTTTGTAGGGTTTGGGCTCGGCCCCTTATACCAAACAATTTGGGTGATGCTATGCTGCCAACTTTGTGGCAACAGTTTGGGGAAGGTGCTTTTCTATTCCAACATGACTGTGCCCCAGTGCACAGAGACACGGTTTGATGAGACCTGCCCCGACCTCAACCCCATGGAGCACCTTTAGGATGAACTGGAATGGAGATAGTGAGCCAGGCCTTCTCGTCCCACGTCAGTGCCTGACCTCATGAATTCACACAGAAACACCCCAAAATCTTGTGGGAAGCCTTCCAAGAAGAGTGGAAGCTGTTATAGCTGCAAAGAGGTACCAACTCCATTTTTAAGTATAGGTGTTTGAATACAATGTCATTACAGTCCCTGTTGGTGTCATGGTCAGTGTACAAGAGCACCACGAACAGAGAAAACAGTGTAAGGTCAAAGAGGGTCTTATCGGGTCACACGTACAATAGAACAACATGTCAAGCAGCCTCTCAAAGGTTGACTTAGATGGTGGGGGTAGTTCTGAGGCCAGGTGAGGCCGAGCCCACGTTGGGAACATTTAATGCGGTTTCAATTCATACAAAATTTTGAGACGGTGAAATAAAGGACATGACACAGTAAGACTTGATTTTCATACTGTCTCTTGCGATATTTGAAGTTGCAACTTACATTTTAATGCCATAACCTTTAGCAGCCACATATTCCAAGAAAAACATGGTTGGTTATAATATGACCATAAAAAATCTGACAACATAAACCAACAAAATGTTAAAAGCAATTCAATAAATACTGTACAGCATTAAATATTTACAGACTCAATACTTATACTAAGGTGGTGATGAGCAGAAAGAACACTATTAGTGGTTTTATGACAACAAAATGCATGTGACTGTGGGATGACACCACGTGAATATACTGGCCTTGGAAGAGTTAAATGAGTGCTGCTTATTGTAAACGCATTTACATGTTCTTTCGTCGGGATCATTGTGCTTCACTGTCAGTAAAAAAACCGCAGTAAAAACAATCGTAAACATTCAATAAAATCTTAACGACTTCCCCAAAAACGCAGTTAAATAATATAAATAGGCATTTTTCATTGTACAAACATAATGTAAACCAAAATATTACAAATAAAACCTACTGAAAAATGATCTTTTTACAGAAATGAAATCTCAGGAAACGGAAAATAAATTCATACTTAGTGAACCAAATGAAACAGCTCCAAATGAAATCTCAGTGTCTCCTTAGTGCAGAACTGTCCACAAACTTCTGTCCCTTTCCTCCTCACACGAGTCCTTTTCAGTTGTTCCTTGTGACGCAGGGTTGGTACAGTAGCAGTGGTGGCTCATCACTAAACAAAGCAACACGAGAGATTAATCATCGACTGTAATCAGTCAAGCTGACCTTCAAATGACAATCTCACACTTGTGTCTTTCTCACCTGGTGTTTGAAAGACAAACGCCTGAAGAACTTGTTGAGGTCAAACACGCTGGGTTTTACAGGTCCCCCGTTCTTGTTGCCTTCCTCTAGTCTGACAATTTGTCCCTTGGCGATGGCGGCTCTGAGGCTCATGCTCTTCACTATCCGGGCGCCGGGCTGTGAGTCAGGTGTGGGTCGGGAGGATACGGTGATGTAGGTGGCGTCTTTCTGGCGCTCCTGGTAACTCACTGTCAGACGCAAAGGAGGAGGAAACAGGAGGTAAAACATCAGTGATGCTTGAACATGAGTGTTACTGTGTCTTCTACCAGACAGCTTGGTGACCAGACTTCTGGGTAGTGGACAATAAAGATTATGATACAAAAATCAATGCATCAAAGTAGAGTTGAACCTTTACCTGCCGAGGTGACTGCGGTGTCTGTGGTACTGGTGAGCTCCAGCAGGATTTTGGGATGTGCAGGATGCAACAGGAAAAGTTTTCTGATGAGTGGCTCCACTGCAGCGACACCTGGTGCCACCTACACAGCCAGCGTGGACAGATTAGTATTTCAGTTATTCAGTTATTATTACTCAAAGGCAGCAACTTAAATGCACAGTTCTCCCGCAAATCAAAAAATCATCTTTTGTCTTTGTCTGAAAAACATCAATGTCTCTCTGCAGACATCATGACCCGGTTACTCAAGATAATCCACAGACCTTGTTGTGAGTTGTTTCCTGTCGGGACTATTTTCTTTCTACTGAACTACACCTGCCAACCGTACCGCCGCACACAAAGATGGGTGCACGTACTGCTTGCTCACCCAGCACCACTGAGCTAACATTTCACACTGCCAAGGAGGATGCCATTCGGTGTTTGAGTTACGTGGAAGCCAGTGGGAGCTGAGCACCAATAAAAGCAGTAAAATCATACTTTTTTTTATCACAAGTAAAGCCATGAAGGTTCATATATTCCCCTGCGTTACAGGGGTCACACGCAGAACACAAGGTATGTGGATTGATCTTAGACAGTATATGATGAGGATGTCATGATGGAATGTGAATGGAAACAACACGCTAACGCACATTCAAACAAGGTTTATTTTATATTACTCTATGTATTAAGGTATTTTCAGTTTCATACTACACAAAATGTCCTACATGAAACTGCTCACAACAAGGTCTGTGGATTATCTTGAGCAACCTGGTCATGGTTTCTGGAAAGAGACATTGCTGCTGAGTTTTTCAAATGTAGTTTTTTTTTGCCGCTTTGAGCACCACAAGCTGAGTGCCATCTACTTCCATTATACTGGAGAGAAGGCAGACATCTGTGCAGCTGATATCTCCAACACTCTGCAACTCACACCAAAACAATCTAGACTGATGAACAGCACTACAGGTAAGAGGACAAATATGTCTTTTTTATTTTGGGGTGAACTGTCCCTTTAAATAAACTGTGCTCATGATTCATACACAGCAGATTTCATTTGTGTTTCATACATATTTTGTATTAACAGACCACACATTTGCCTCTATAATCTTATTGCTCTCTACAGCAGACTCACAGTTGCCTTGGTAACATTCTTCACCATTCTGATTGGATCGCTGGCCCAGAAGAGGAAAGCTGATTGGCCGGTTGAGGTGGAGATTGCTGAAGGTTCCAAAACAAGGTGAGGACACACAAACTCTTCCGACCAGAGTGTGTGCCCATTCGACCCATTGACAACTTCCGCCTGGAGGAGAAACCCGGTACAGTTAGAGCAAACACAGAGGTCAGGTAGATACATCCTTAAAAAGTCTAAATATTTTTCTTTTTTAATATTCCCAAACACAAAAAAGCAGTGTAACCTTGCATTAACTTGAGCCTTGACGTATGAAAGGGCTGTTTGTTTTACCTTCATGATGCCGTTTGCTGAATGCTGAATGAAAAGATCAAGGATTCCGTCATCGTTGAAGTGTCCTGGGGCTGGTTGGCTGAGACAGGCGAATAAATATTTTAGGGAAATTTAGCAAAATTCTGACACAAAACTTTCTTTGTTTTCAGCAGGTCAAAAAGCTTCAGCTGTGTTGTCATGTT
Source organism: Epinephelus awoara (assembly GCA_035609425.1). NCBI lineage: Eukaryota > Metazoa > Chordata > Actinopteri > Perciformes > Serranidae > Epinephelus > Epinephelus awoara. Next base: position 7,370,806 of record CM069311.1, read on the forward strand.
GGGATCTATGGTGGAACTCTGATAACCTCAGATTAAAGGAATACTTCAACCCCCTCTCACTCTGAAGTCGTCAAAACCCCTTTTGTTTGTGTTATTGTATGACTTTGGTGACTTCAAACTAACCCTGTTAAAACACCAAAGTCACAACATAACACAAACTAACTAACTGATCGAGGCAGCAGAAGACCAGCAGCGTCTGTGTTCTGTGAGGTAAAATTACTACTTGTCAATAGAGCCTGGCATTAAAAGTTAAGCTCAGTTCCTCGTAGGAAAGAGCTGTCTGTTTGGGAAGTACTGAGCATATGACTGGATAAATGAGACTTGGAATATACTGCATGAGTTCTGTGCAATTCTGTAAACGCATATTTTGATAGTTTTGCTGTTGTTAAACCCAGACTCCGGTTTTTGGTAATTTCTAGTATTGTTGGCAGTGACAGATACGTCATGTAGCAGGCTTTACCTGTGAATGGCAGCGGAGTTGTGGGTCCATTCTTTACGCATGTCCCTCTGTCTGAGCACTGACAGTTTGCTGGAGCCGTACACCAGCACCCAGTCGCTCTTGGTGAAGTTGAGGTTAGAAACAGTGTCCAGGCTGTTGTGGTTGTTGCCAAAACCAGCCACAAGAGGGAGCAGGAACCCCACACGCTCTGATCCCCTGAAGAGAAGATACCAAAGGTGTGATTTTGGCTTCTGCAAGTCTGAAACTGTCTCATAAATCAGTCATTAGCATATTTTTTTTCACTGTGTATACAACCCAGAAAACTTAACACTATGTTTCCCCAGTAAGTTAAAAAATCAATCCCCTTTCCAAAAGTTAAAATGCTGATAAGCGTTGAGATGCTCGAGTCATCTGGAAATTTTAACCTTTATTGGGTGACTTTGGTGTTTTTCAAACCTGGGCCATATTTTTCCACCTTTTTGTGTCTAAGTAACTCATGAGAGCAACAGTTTTTGTAGTTGGTCCAGTATTGAGCAGCCAGCATTTGCCAGACTGGCTGCAACGTAACCACTCCGGGCATTTGTGTTTGTTTGTTTGTTTTATTAAGATCCCCATTAGCTTTTGCATAGCAGCAGCTATTCTTCCTGGGGTCTTCATGATTCTTCCCATGACAATACAAAACATACATACAGTAAACATCACTAAAACAATAACAAGACAAATACACATAAACAAATACACAACAACAACAAAAAACGTACAATACATGCTCCATACTGAATCATCGTCTCCAATGTTGTCACATTACAAGAATGCCCTTGCCACACAATAATAATTAAAACAATTAATCTTGTCTTGTGAAAAGCGCTTCAGAAAATATTAAGTTAATTACTAAAGTTCCTTGATAAATAGTATTCTCTAAGCTTGATTTTGAAATTATCAACATTTTTCAATTTTGTAATGTAGTTGGGGAGTGAATTCCACTCTTTCATTGCCCTATACATTACCGTACGCTGCACAGACGAATTGGATTCATACAAAGTAAGGCAGCCACTAGCAGCATGTCTCGTAGAATAACTATGTGTCTCTGAACTAAAAGATAGCTTCTTGTAAAACATAAATGGCGTCTTTGTTGTGATAATATTTCTCATGAAAACCATCAATAAGTACAGTAGTCTATTCTTTACATCAAGCCAAGATTAAATTACGTCCACCAAAAAGCTCGTCTTTGCCACAGACAGACTCAGATTGTTGTTCTTTTTCTGACAACTTATGGAGAGGATCCCGACAGAGATAAATTCCATTTAAATAAACAGTAATTTTAGCATTGTAAAACACACTTCATTCAAAGCTGACAGAGGAAAATAAAACTCACAAAAACCATCTTAGTTCATCTCTCCATCATTTCAACAATCACCAACTCTGGTTTGGTTGAAATAATCCCTTAACTCACCCAGTTAGATGTGAAAACATTCTGCCTCTATACACGCTAAAATGACAGTTTATTTAAATGGAGTCTGGTGGGTTTGGTGATGGTGATTTCAGGGCTGTTAAAAGGATCTTACTCTTTAACAAAAAACTCTGTCTCTGTAGGGATCCTTTCCATAATGTTGTTAGACACTTAAAATAATAATCTGAGCAAAAAGTGTTGTTCCCATTAGTCACTTAGAAACAAAAACAAGGAAAAATAGGATCCAGGTTGAAAAATAAAAGTAATAAATAAAAGTAAATTGTAAAAAATATTTGAATCTACAAGATAATGTTAATTAAGACAATGAATAATCAAATAATATGACAACAGCAATAATGTTTCAATAATCCCTAAGATTCAATTAGGGATTTACAAGTCTAAGCAAGTCAGAGTTGTGTGCCAGTCACTGAGGCATACCTGTAAATGTGTATGAAGGAAGAATTTGTTGTCTTGAGCCCCTCCCATCCTGGATCCTTCCTTTTCAGTGCCTGAGTTAGGGGCATTTTGCCAGTGGCGCGAATGTAGATATCACGCAGAGAGATGGCCTCTACATTACCTGAGAGCATAAGACATCGAGACAAAGTCTTGTGAACACGCAGTTACAATAACTCTGAACACACATGGTGACTGTTGATCTTTACGTTCACACTGCTGTTTGATTTATTTACCTAGTCCAAAGAGGATGTAGTATGCCCCTTGTTGTGTCTCATGCAGTAAAGGCCCTATCAGCTTTCCTTGCCCAGTGAGGCTGAACGGCACAGGATGTCCCAGCTGTGCCCCCGTCTGCCCGGAGATCAGTGTCACAGAGAGATCCAGAGTCTGACAAAGAAAAGGTATGCAGTCACTGAATGCAAAAGTTTGGAAACACGATCTGTAAACTTTACGCTCATATTCACATAAAGAGGGAGGCGGCTGTCATAGCTATACCTCGTCTGCAGGCAGGGTGGCTATCAGCAGATCTGGGACTGAGTCACCTTGGAGGTCCGGGAGTAACACCGCCTGGGATTCAATGTCCTTGAGCTGGACCAACCACAAATTCTTCCCTAGGGAGTGAAAGGTAACCTCTTTGACTCTGTTTGAAATGGTTTGAATACCACAGGGGACTGGCCTTATAGAATTACCTCACTTGTCTGGTTTGGGAGAGAAACTGAGCTCAAGTGTGTGCATTTTTTTTGCATATAGGCTTTAGAATAAGCAGACAACAGACTGAGACAATATACAAACAGACAAAGGGTTTGTAGAGGTGTTAAGGAGAAACACTTTTTGAAGCATGCTTGCTACCTCAGCACACAGCACTTCTTAGCTATTTATTCAACCTTTATTTAGTCCTCATCATCTCGTAACTGGTGCTCCTTTTAAGGTAGCTTGTGTTTTTCTGTAATAGTGTTTTAAAGCTCCAGTGTGTATGATTTAGGGGGATATATTGGCAGACATTGAATATATTATTTTTTTTAGTGTACAATGACCTGAAAATAAGAATTGTTTTGTTTTTGTTCCCTTAAAATGAGTCATTTATATCGACATAGCAAGCAGGTCCTCGTCTATGGAGTCTACCATGTTGCACTGCCATGTTTCTACACCACTGGCTCTAGTTAGGGCCATTCGTGTTTTCAGGTCAGCCAACTCTGCGACGAGCAGCATCGGAAAAACACTCATTTTTAACGTGAAACTGCTTTATTCAGTGTTTTTATCGTTTTTTATGTCAGGGCCCCTTTTTTGGAGCGAAATAGACCACTACAGATAATTCAGATCAAGCCAAAGACCGCCTGAACATCTGTATCAGAAATAAGGTGAGCACACGTCTAGTGGCCCCTCTGAAACAAGATGAACATTGTTGGAAAAACTCTGATATGTAACATCAGACTGCTTTATTTAGTGATTTTACCAGTTTTAATCACCTGGTCTGTTTGTTTTGGAGAGGAAGAGACCTCAATGGATAATTTGGCTCCTGGTTAAAACCTCCTGAACAATGAACATCGAAGGAATTCTAACCAGGAGAAGTTTCAGCTGGTTGCAATCTGCAATCCTCACCACTAGATGTCGCTAAATCCTACACACCCCTCCTTCAGTGTGTCATATCTGGATGTGATGTGATGTGTGTTACTGTCTTTTTAAATAGCAGTTTTTACACATGCAAACTAAAGACAAATTTCTGTCATTTGCATCCAAAAAGTAGGCAATAAATTATACAGTCCGATTCTCTTCTTCTAATGGCTAAGTCCTGTGACACATTAAACAGACAGGCTGCGTGTCCTCTAACCTGTGGTGCCGTTTACTGCCGTGACGGTGGATTTGCTGATGAGGAGGACCACAGGTGACGGCTGGGTGTTGTACTGCAGACCGCACTGGATGTACGTCACAGAGTCCCGCGTGGTTTTCCTCCATAGCACCTGACCGCTGACTGCAGACAGGGCCACCACACTGAAAACTGGTAGGAAGAAAGAGTACGATTAATGAACAAACTGGGAAAACATTGCATTTTCAAAAATAATAGGTTAAAGGAACAGTTTGTAAGATTCAGGGGAATTTAGTTAAAGAAAAACATACTTATTATTTCATATTCAACTTCTGCCTGTACATCCCCCTACATCCTACACACTGGAGCTTTAAATTAAGAGAAGGAAAATGAGATATAAAGTTGAGGGTGATTAAAAGGATTCCTCACATACATACTTTTGTTCTCTGGCAGATGGGTGTCATTGGTCAGTTCGGTAACACCCAGAAACACATCCTCCACTGAGTCACCATCGACATCCCACAACGCCAGCGCAGGTGGAGTGACACCTAGACAGAGAAACCACAACAAGGTGAACACCACCCACCTGTAGAATGCTTGTCAGTGTTCCACTGAAGCTTATAAGCCTGCCAGTCGGGAGAAATGTGTGAATCATAAAAAGGAATAAGAGTAATTAAGTATGAAAGCATTAATGATTACATTTCATGGCTAAGGTGTCTGCGTTTGATTTCTAAAATACTGGATAAATTACTTATGTCTTGTTAGAGACACAATCTGGCTAAGTTTGTATTTGTTTTCACTCTGCGATGCTTTCATAGAGCATGCTGAAACAAGACAGACAGATGCTCACGATCCTGTATAATTATGTCGACTAATTAATGGGTGAGCCAGCATTGTCTCGCCACAGAGACTCCTCAGTATGTTCTTATAAAGAGATCATTATAAGTGGCCAGTTGAGAATCTCAAACTCTTCAGTCATTTTGCCTCTGACAGTGTGGCTACCGTAAAACTTTGACATTATTCTCTTTACCTCCTGCATCTCCCAGTGCTCTCTCCCACTGCAGCCTCTTTTCCAGATCTCCCTTCTGGCACGGGATCAGAAATGCACACAGCAGCACGAGCAAGGCCGCACATACCAGAGGCACCAGGAAAAACGCACTTCGGACAGCATTCCTCATCCTTATCCTCTTCTCTTCCGCATCAGCACTATGAACCCCCAGCCCTGCACCCCCCAGCGGCCCGGGCCCCCCTCTGTCCTCGCCGCCCCTGTCCCTGCCAGTGTCCCTGTGGCTCCAGTACTGCATGCCTTTCATATCGTCTCTGTCCTGCCTGGATTTGCTAGGGAGTCGTTCTCTCCATTCGTCCTCCTCTTCCTCCTCGTCCTCCTGCGCCTCGTCTTCGGCCCCCACGAGTCTTCCAGATCTGCCGCCCCGCAGCTTGGAGGAGCCGGTGCCGAGGCAGCTGTCCCTGCCAAGGCCATTTCGGGGGTAGTTGAGCACGAGGTCGTCCTCTTCGCTCTCATCTTCGCTGTCTGCTTGGGTGAGGGGGTCGTACTCCCCGAGCTCCGAGCCCTTCTTCCCTGCAGAGGCACATATTAGTCATACACAATTCTCTTACAATACTGTAGTAGTATTGCAGTAATCAAGAGACATAAATATAAGATAGAATAAAGTTAAAACACAAAGTATTTCATACACATCTTGATCTGTTAAAACTAAACACAGGACAGCATGCTTTATATACGTTACCCCATTAGAAGGGTAATAAAATTACTGTTTCTATGATTTCATCTGTAACATCTTTATACCACCAACACTACCACACTAACTACTTATTGTAATAATTAGTATTATAATAATTACATGAAGGTTATCTTGAGGTTTTAAAATGTTGAAATATTTAAGTATTGCAGCCTGCTAATATTTGGAGATCTAAGACTATAAACAAAGCAAAAGAAAATATTAAAAACCAAATACTACAACAACTACTAATTGTAATAAAAGGTTTTATCTTAAGGTTTACAAATATAAATAAATAAATATTGTAGCCTGCTCATATTTGGAGACCTAATTCTATAAATAAAGCAATAGAAAAGATTTTTAAAAATGAAACAACTGCTAATAGTAAGGATGTTTTATGTTACTGTTTTCAAAATAATGAGTAAATAAATAAATAAATAAACATTGTAGCCAGCTCATAATTGGAGACCTAAGACTATAAATAAAGTAAAAGAAAATATTAAAAACTAACCAGTAATAATGTTTAAAGGTTTAAAAGAATATATAAATAAATAAATATTGTAGCCCGCTCATATTTGGGGCCTAAATAAATAAATATTGTAGCCTGCTCATATTTTGGGCCTAAATAAATAAATAAATAAATATTGTAGCCTGCTCATAACAGGAGACCTAAGACTGTACATGAAGCAAAATAAATTATTAAAAACCAAATACTACAACTACTAATCGAAATAATGTTTTATCTTAAGGTTTGAAAAATATATAATGAAATAAATAAACATTGTAACCTGCTCATATTTGGAGACCTAAATAAATAAACATTGTAACCTGCTCATATTTGGAGACCTAAATAAATAAATATTGTAGCCTGCTCATAATTGGAGACCTAAGACTGTTAATAAAGCAAAAGAAAATATTAAAAACTAAATACTGCAAATACTAATAGTATTAATGTTGTATCTTATGGTTTAAAACAAATTATAAATAAATAAATATTGTAGCCTGCTTATATTTGGAGACCTAAGACTATAAATAAAGCAAAAGAAAATATTAAAAACTAAATACTGCAAATACTAATAGTATTGAGTATTTAGTAATAAAATCGTGGTTTAGTTATCAGTAAATAAATATTGTAGCCTGCTCATAAATAAATAAAGCAAAAAAATCGAAATAAAAAATAAATATAACTACTAATTGTAATATTAAGTATTATAATGGTTTAATAAATGTTATCTTGTGATTGAAACAATTATAAATAAATAAATACTGTAGCCTCATAGTTGTACACTAAGACTAAAAAATAGCTAAAGAAAATAATAAATACTACAACACGCATTATTACAATAACACAAGTAATAATGCACATCACTAGTTATTACATAATAACAGTTTATATACAGTAATATGTGATATTTATGTTGATGCTAGTGTTGTTTACCCTCCAGGGGCCGGTCAGTTTATGTTGGGTTACCGTTAGCTAGCAGCTAGCTTACAGCCTTTGATGGAGAGATGTCAACATGCTGCTCCACACACACACACACACACAGAAAACCTCCTCCATGTTTAATTACATCATGAGGGCAACATGTCCATTAAACCTGAGCCGATATGGGACACATAATAAGTGTGTGTGTGTGTGTGTGTGTGTGTGTGTGTGTGTGTGAAGAAGCGGCGCATTAAATGAATCAACTGCATGAGCCGTTAGAGAGCTGAATAACGTTACCGATACAGACTCCTCAGAGACCAACCGTTAAACCTGACTGATAATGGCTTCTTCTGTGAATTATCCTCTGATGTGAGTCTGTGTCGCCTCTTTAAATGTCTGGCTGAAATGTGTGTGGCGCATCTTACCGGGTAATTTGAGGGCACGGGACAGAGCTGCAGCCATTTCTCCTCTAACGGATCCGAGAGACAGCGACGTGAGGCAGCGGTGATGAAGAGCTCGAGGGCACCGACCCAGCAGGTTGGGTCTGCGCCTGTCCAACTGCATCCTGGGAGTTGGAGTTTTTTATCACAACCAGTGTTTTACTGCTGGATTCTGACACCCAACACCACAAAATTAGTATTAAAAAGAAGTTATGTGTTTACCTGGGCTTATCAGATTGTTTTCAGGAAATTCACATTACATTTATTTACACAAAGGTTACATATTAAATTAAATAAATTCAAGTAATGCCTCTGTCCTCGACCATGTGATCTCACAAAGTGTTTTTCCATTTCCAAAGTAGCACTTTCAGCCCTCTGATGCAACAAAACACTCCTGTAAATGACATATATTTAAACTGATGTGTACCCTGCATCAGAGGCATGGGCGGATAATAAGACAATGGGCTCCTGGGCACAGACGAGCAAAAGACCCAATTGAAGAAGAAGAAGAAGAAGAATATCTTTATTATCATTGTAACAGGTACAACGAAATTTCTTGACAGTGCAAAATGAGCTAATAAACAATTGCGCTATAGGGCTGCTACAAAGTCCCTTCTTCATGCTGCCTTTGCATTTTTACACAGGACCAGACAACGACTGCATCATTCTGCTCTAGTGTATGACTTTAGATAGCATGCCGGCATCACGGAATCAAAAGGCATGACATGTAACACAACAGCCTTTTTGAGCAGTAACATGGGCATTAACACGGCAGTAACAATAATTTACTGTCTTTGTCATACAGTGGCTGATCTCGTTTACTACTTGGAGCGTAAGAAGCTCCTGGACCTTTTTGTTTTCCAAATTCACAGACATTTTTGGCTGCTGTGCTTCCTCTTTCAGTTAGCTGCTAACTGCTAACAGCTTCTTTTAAACCTCCCATGGAGGACTGCACGCATAACACGTCATGAAAACAAAACAGCTGTTCCACCCTGTCTTCCTGACTGTCCTGTTAATACAAACGTGTTGTTCCTCAGAGTCAAGTAAGAATCCTTTAAGTGCTGAATCTCAAGGAGGCTACATCGTTGAATCCCGCCGAAGGACTGTTCCAATGTCAAGGATCCTTCGAATGCTACCGAGTCAAGGACGCATGCGTGTGTGTATTATTTCTAAGGACGAAATTTGTGCTTTCGTTGTATTTTATTTCATTACAATACCAGTAGCAAAGAGTTATTTCCTTCTACATGTGTGAATACAACTAACTGAACATACTGTTGGGTGTTTCTTGCCCTAACGTTGGGAATAGTCTCCACACAGCTCTGTTTATAAGTTTGCATGCTGGTTGTTGTTAACAGTCTCGGGGTCGGGGAAGGTCCTAGATCCACGAGGCATCTCGCAAAGTAGGCGAGTCACCTCAGCAGACAGACCTGTGCCCTTCAAAAATTCATCTCGAAATGTGATCGAGGACACGGGCGTCACCCCGCATCGTTATTTTCCTTACTCATCAGTTTAAGGCATGACGAGTAGATTGTCGAAATCCGGCATAGACGCAGTGCCCACATGTTCTCTGTTAGGGTGCCAAATGTTCTCACTGGCAGCACTTTATTTCCCTCTCTACAAATAGCCACACGTGTATGTGATCATGTATTTGGAAAATCAAACCTCAAATAGTGTTTTAAATCTCGTTAACTCCATTTATTTGGATAGTTTTTGTGATTATTTCGCGCAAAGGCTCATGGGTACCGAAGCACGTACAGCGTTAACATTTTGGTCAAAAGTAATCGATCGCAGAGTATTAATTTCTAAGGAGAGCGTGGTTACCCTTTTCATCAATGTAGACTGTGTGTTTGAAGATTACATTGACATTCATATTTCATTCCAAAGCGCAAGATTAACAAACATTAATTTTCAAACACCGAAACATGTCGTCGGTTCCCCACATAAAATTTGCATTTTGGCCCTGATCGTCTTCCGTAGCGCTAGATGGAAACTTCTCCTGCACGCATGCGCTGTGAGGCATTGTGAGAAAATGGCAGACATCTCTTTGGATGAAGTGATACGACAGCGCGGTATTAACGCCAAGGCGCCCATTAAACGGTATTTAAACTATCAGTGCACTGATAAATGTTTGCTTATCGAGGACGGGACAGTTTGTAGTAACATTTCAAAACGCATAACGTGAATTTAGAGGTGTTGGTAGCTAGTTGGCTAACGTTAGCTAACGCTAGCCCATTTCAGCAAGCAGCGAGTGCATCGCAAACGCTCGGCTAAACTGTGTTAGCTGTAGGCCTTTGGGTTTAAAGCTATTCGTCGTTAAACTTGGAAGATACGTTGTAATTATTCAACTAAACTAGTATTCAATAGTTGTGATAAAGCTCAAACTTGAAAAGCCCCGACCAATTTGCGTAGGTTTGTAGTTTCATTTGACGACTTAGCTACCGTAGCTAGTTAGCAGGCTAATATTTTTGTTGGCAGCAAAGAAGGTTGTTGCACCCACTTACTAAACAAATGTAGTTAATGTAACCATTTGGTCAAACAATAGCGGTGGAGTGTTTAAATGAGTGTTTTAAACTTATAAGCATCCACAGGTGTGTGTGGAAGTGCAGGCCGAATTATATTTTCATAATGTCCGTGTAACTAGAAGGCCCAGCACGACAGCAGTCAAATGCGTTTTCTCTGTACTGCGTGAAAAATAACACTTTAAATACATTTTTTCCTGTAATATTATGGTTGTTGTTATTTTAAACGCCCCCGTTAAAAGTCAACATCTATGTGTATTTATCAATCAATCAATTTTATTTATAAGGCCAATATCACAAATCGCAATTTGCCTCACAGGGCTTTACAGCATACGACATCCCTCTGTCTTTAGGACCCTCGCAGCAGATAAGGAAAATTTTATAAACATTATGGTTTGGAATGAATCAATGTCTAATCCTAATGGGTGTTGCAGTATGTGGTGGGAATTCCGCATCTACTGCTTACATCATTCCCATGGTTACTTCTATATCTTGTATTTTATGTATATACAATGTCGAAGTCATGACCATATTCTCATCTCAAGCTCAGTCAAGCTTCTTCTCTCTAATAAGAAGACTCTGTGTCTGGGGGAAAGATAAGATAAGACAGCCAAGTATACGCTGTTATGAATGCCTGTACTGTTAGACAGACAGGATTTCTGTTGCAACAAACTTTATTTTTTCTGTCGCTGAACTTAGGAGAATTTTTGCATAACATTTGGAAGTAACTTATTCGACGGTCTTTGTCTTATGAAGGCATGACCCCTGTGTGCACAGGAAAACTGTAATAAACTCTCAAATACAACTGCTTTCTTTGTGTTTATTTTATTACAAGAATGTCTACAACACAGTACCACTGATGAACTTGAAGACACTTCTGTTCTTCTTTCTTACAGGCCCATGTTTGGACGGGGTGCAGGAGGGGTTGGCAAAAGTTTTGATGCCCGGCAGAAGATTGGGGCTAATGATATCAGACAGCGGCTTGGAGGAGCAGGAGGAGGAGCAGGTAAGGGCCAATATTACTGCCTTGACAAAAATTTAAAAAAAAAAAAAAAAAGTTCCCTAAACTAATACTTATATTTAGTGAAAAAACTGACTGAGTGTTTATGTTTTGGAGATTAACATGAAGTTTGCCTCAATATTTTTCCCGTCTCCCCTCAGGTTTTCAAGTGAAAGACGCCAGAGAAAAGCTGGGTCAGAAAGATGCTCGCTTCAAAATCCGTGGCAGGGGAGGAGGAGGAGGAGGAGCAGCAGCAGCAGCAGCAGCAGCAGGAGGAGTGCAGGATGCTCGTCAGATGATCAACTCACGCAAACAGGGGCAGAATCAGTTCGGCGTCCCTGCACAGACCACACAAAACACGGCGGTAACGCACCATCTGCAGAGCCAGACACTTGTGCCGCAGATACAGATACACACCAACAACAACCTCGCCGGCGTGAACACGAGGCAGTTTGCCCCCAGTGTACAAGGACTGAATGCGAGGGGCACAATGCTACAGCTGAACAATAATAAGAGAATGATGGATGCTCGTGATAGACTGAGCCTCAAGAGGAGCATTGGAGGGACACCGACACAGGCAGCTGCTGCACCACCACCCCTAAAAATAACCAAGACCATCCAGGTGAGGTTAAAATAAGTTACTTTTTTTATAGCAGATCAGTGACATTGCCTGCATGTATGTATACTTGTTAGAGCCTAAAAGCACATTGCCATGCTTTCTGTATTCTAATGTTTGATGCTTGTCTTTACAGCAACGTCCAGTAGGAGCAGGGATGTTGGGTGGAATACGCGCAGCTACACAGGTAAAGCCTTTTTTCCTGACATGTTTAAACAAGACGGATTGAAGTGAACACAATGTGTCCCTTGTATTATGCCTAAGATTGTAAAGCATGGTATTTAAGTCATATATTTTCTCTCCCACAGCCTCTCTCTAATGAACATGAAGGCACCCACAGTAAACAAATAAAGATCACTACAGCTAATAATATGCTACAGTCACGGGTAAGAGCTGCTTCATGACAGCTGACTTATTTGATCCTGAATCCACACAGAAACTCAAACATATAATTAAATTATTGTTAATCCAGTGACTGATTCCCACATGGACTTTGCTTTTTTTTTGTTACATACAGCCTGGTGCAGTGGGCTCCACATTCTCCATGTCTGCTCCAATCACCAAGGTGGTTAAAAATGATGCTTACACAGCCCCACGTCCTCCTGTCCCTGTGGCTCCCACCCGGCCTAACCCCAGCATGGCTTCCACCCGGCCCTCAGCTGCAGCCTTACAACCAGTATCCAGGACTCTCCAGCAGAGCACAGCGGAAACCAGCACAGCAGCTCCTGCTCCCCCTCAGGTAAACATTCCTGCATGCCTCTCAGTATGCACGCATTCTCTGCCTTAGTAGCTTGTGTATTTTGCATTGGTGTTGCCAACATTGTGTGGAAAAGCTCTTAAAGGGAAACGTTTGTATTTTTCAACCTGGACCCTACTTTCCCTTTTTTTTTAATCTAAGTAACTTATGGAGACAGACTTGTCTAGTACTGAGAGAGCCACTGCAGCAAAACAGGCTGCAATGTAATCTGTACGGGCAACTGGGCACCATCAATTTATGTTCACTAAAAGTGCTTGTTTTTGCTACTGACAGGCTTAGATTGTTATTTTAAGTCTCTTTTGCTGATCCGATCTGTTTGTTAGTGTGTGTGTGTGTGTGTGTGTAACCGAGTCTTGTTCAAGAAGAACTCTTGTGGACTTTTTCACAAAATCAGCTAAATATAGAGTCCGCTAGGAGTGAGTCCAGGAAAGGGTTTTCGTTTACTCCCATCGTGCTTCCCTCCTCCCTTACCCTCTTTAAGTAAAATAGCTGACCTGGATCTGCTGATCTCCTGTCAGTATTTGGGGTTTACCCCAGTAATTGAATGTAGGATTTAATACGATTAGCCTGACATCTGTTGGGTAAAAATGTTGGTGCTTCCAAGGCTTTCCGACACACAGTCACTGCAGTGACTTGAAATGAAAATACACAAAATGATTTCATGAGCTGACCGCTTCATTATGGTGTCAATACTTAAATAGCTGTAACTGTTATGATGGGAAAATTGGCTTGTTAGCATAACCATCATGCTTTGTTATGTTAGCCATTTTGATTGCATATGCTTGATCATGTGGCATTGTCCTATTTCTTTCTAGCCTGCTTTCAGTCCATTGGAGGGGACAAAAATAACAGTGAACAACCTGCACCCCCGGGTCACAGAGGAAGACATAGTTGTGAGTAAATCACACTGATGCCAATAACCTTTTGTAATGTTTGCTCTTCAGTGATGTGCTGCCTGCTGTATCGCTATGATGACTCATCCTGTGTGTGTTTGTACTTTACATCTGTTTGTCCGTAGGAACTGTTCTGTGTGTGCGGGGCCTTGAAGCGAGCACGACTGGTGAAGGTGGGTGTGGCTGAAGTGGTGTTTGTGCGTAAAGAGGACGCCGTGAGCGCATACAGGAAGTACAACAACCGCTGCCTGGACGGTAAGTGCCAGTGGCAAGGTCACACACATTAAATAGCTCTCTGGTTTTTAGGCACTAGCTTCAGTTTTGCAAGCAGGACAATGAGTTTGCTGGTTAGGAACATCACTGTACTAGACTAAACTAAAGGAAAGCCAAGTTAGATTAATTTAACATCACTTAAACTGTCAATAGCCAGACTGAAAGACTTTCATTCAGTGTTTTTATTTTTATTATTTATTTTTTTAATCCTTTCCTCTTTTCCTCCTCCAGGCCAACCCATGAAGTGTAACCTTCATATTCAGGGAAATGTCATCACTTCCGATCAGCCTATTCTATTGTAAGTGAGCCTGCAGGGCTTCATTCCTTCTTTACCTCCATCAAGGAGGCCATGTTTGTTGTTTGCTGGTTTGTCTGTATGTCAGCAGGATTATGGGAAAAACTACTGGCCCAATTTTCTTAAAACTTGGTTCGAAAGGTGTAGCCAAGTGGGGGGTCTCACGTTCATGAAATTCCTGGAAAAACTACAAAATTAAAAAAGCCGTTTCCCAGATGGGAATGTCTAACATTCCCTCCATCAAGAAAACTATTATATAAAGTCACAGACATTTGGTGAAAAATTGTGAAAAAGTCATGGAGAGGGTTTGAACACAGTTTTTTTTACAATAATCATTTTTGATTTTTATTAACATTGTGAGAAAACACATTAGGCCTTGGCAGAGGTCTGCGCTTTCCAAGTGCCCTTCTTGTCTCAAATGAATCTGTTGCAGTTGACTGTTTTATCCACACACTTCATTTTGCTTATGTCCTCTGAGGTGTAATTTGGCACCACACAGAGTTGAAGTTCGTGTCAACCTTTTTATTTCCTTTCAGTATAAAGAATAGAGACATTGCATCTATTCAGTTGGCTATCCAAGCTTCCTTTTGTTAACTGCCTTATTTGAATAAGCATTTGTATGTTTGGTCAGCTGTTTAGTGGTACATTGAGCTGCCTTTGATGAAGCAGTTACTCAGATAACACATTTTGTGGATGGATTATTCAGTTTACATCATTGGTTCTCCAGCTATGGTTCGTGCACCACCTGTGTTACGCAAGCTCCCTCTGGTGGTATGTGGAAGAATCTTCAAAATATTTACAAAAAATGAATTGATTAAAGTTAATAAATGCGGTCAGAGTCTCAAACTTGGAACGAGATCCAATCAAACAGTGAAAATAGGCAATGTGATCGAATATATCAAGGTTATGTCACTGTATTACCTGTTTCTCACCATCACTGTTTTTAGATACATATTTTAGTGCCATGTTTAGCTGTAATAGCGAGAGTTTGTGAACAGGAAGTGGGTGCCATACTGTTTCCTGCTCAGTGACAATGGAGGATGAAATGGTAAAACTAGGCAGCGCTGATCAATTATAAAAGAGTATTCTGAAACTGAGTTGTCCATTTCAGAAAGCATCCTTTTTCTTTGATCATATAGCACCAATTTCAAAAGTATTTGCCTCTTTGTACAGAATAAACAGCCTCATTTTATTAAAGGCCATCTTTCCAGCAGTGAAATACTTCGTAAAGGAAGTGAATGCCATTGGCTGTTGCTGTGTTTGTTGCTTGCTCTATCCACTAGAGTCTAAAGAATGTGTGACAGCTATAATTCAGAATATAATGTGCAGAAGTTAAGGGGTTTTTGGACTAAGACAGGTAGGACCCTGTTAATTGTTTTATGCCTATTGTGATCTCGTGACATTCTCTTCCTGACTCCTGCAGGAGGCTCAGTGACACTCCAGGCGCAGGCAGCAGTACAAAGAAAGACGGTCTGCCTCCCTCCTTGTCACGCCCCGTCGGTCAGAGAGCTTCCTCTCAGCCCACTCCAGAGGTGGACCCCCAGACCATCCTCAAAGCTCTGTTCAAGTCCACCGCACAGTCCACCTCCACCACTGAGCCCCCCAGCTCACAGGCCACCGCCTTCCGCATCAAGATATAGCTCATGTCTCGTGTGAATACACTGTCTCCGTTCATAAACATATTACTGCATTCTCAGTGTTCCTCATTCTCTCATATGAAACTGATTTTTACACATTTGATATACCTGACTTCTCTGAATGGGAAATTCATGGACACGCAAAATCTTGTTTTTGGTTTTGTGCTGTCCAAATGTCACCCGTTTGTTTCTGAGATGGACCAGTGGAGGGAAGTGTGAGGTGATTCGTTGTTTTAATCCAATGTGGTGGGGGATGCCAAATCAAACTGGATGTGTATGGAATTTTTTTTTTTTTCCATTAATTCAACACCAGCCCATTTGAATATGTTTTTTTTTTTTTTAAACTCACCCCTGAGTCCCACAAAAGAAGAGAAACTAGAAAAAAAAAGGAGATTAAAAAAATCTAATTGTCAGACACTGAGCAGCATTGTCACGATGGAGAGAATTATTTTGTTTAATACCCATACATCCACACATTTGTATTCAGTTTTATTGTCTGTACCTCTTGTTAGATTTTCTCTGGTGCAAACAGACCATAGAAATAAAACAGAATACAGTAGAAGAAGAAGACGACAGTACAGTAGATACCATATCTATCTGATTAGGCAGGACAACGAAACTGTGTTCAGTAAATCATTGCCACAGCTCAACCTTTAACATGTAAAATGACTGAAACACTTGTGTGAGTAAATCAGGGATGTTCAGACAAACTGTAACCATCATTTCAGTAAACCAGTTTTCAGACAGTCATATGTTGATGTGTTTTTGTTTTCACCATCCTTGTGGCATCCAGATTCTTCTGTGCTCTACTTGTGACTGGTTTTACTCAGTTTTGAAGCAGTGTATGTTTAATACTTCCTAGTATACATTACATTTGATTTTTGTTCAAAGACTGTAAATTACTTTCTGTTGCTTTCTTGGTATGTCAGTCAAGAGACTAGAGAGGTCAGATCTGTCTGTGAAATGTCGCCATTAAATATTTAGCTTTGTAGTCTGAGACTCATCTTTCCTGCCTGACGTGATGATGATGCATTTTAACAGAGATCTGCCTAAATGCTGTACTGACCTACAGCTTGAGGGTATTTATAAAAACTTCAGACCAGTAATGAAAGTACATATTTTCTTAAGTGCTGTCAGTTATTCCAATTTTCAGAAGCCTGAGGTTGGTAATTAAGGTTACCTTACCGTTTCAAATTTAGATTGTGAGCTACAGAGGAATGCCCCTCTCTCCTGGACATGAAACTCCATATAGTTACAACTAAAATCCAACAGCAAAAAGTCTTAGAAATTTGTTTTAAGCTGGAATATTAGCCGATGTTAATATTTATTTTATCGTTATAACCACTTTTAAAATTTGGTTTTCAAGTATAAAATTTACAGGATCATTGCACTTGTAAATTGTTTGGCAAAAATATGAAAATACTACATTAGGATCAATAATACAATGTTTTTATATAAACCATATATGTACATACAAGATAAATAAAAACCAACTAAACCAGCCTGAAAGCACAAAAAACGAAGAAAAAAACAAAAACAAAATACCTTTAAACAGTTAAAGTTGTTCATAAAGTAATTTTAGATGCAGTTTTTTGGTACAAATTTTATTTTGTTGTGCTGAAAATGATAAGATATTACTAGTGTGTTTGGACTCTATGTTGGATAAACTAAAAATAATATTATAAGAAAACTGTGGTGAAATGGCAAAATTTTTAGATTTGGAACTTCTTGAAATCTATCAATGGTTACTGTTACATTTAATTACGTTACAAAATAATCACTTACAGTTACTGACAACAAATATGTAAAATTATTATTAAATATTAAATACCAACTTTGGGCATCGCCTAATTTTCGGACATTTTTAAGTTTTATTGCCACGTTTGTTCGCAAAGTAATCCAAAAGTAATCAAATGTAATAAGTTACGTTAGTTTAATATAAGTAATTTAAATAATCAAGCTATTTATTAAATTTAACAGGGTACATAGTGATTGCGTTTAAATTTTGATTTTAATTTATATATTTTAAAAAATCGGAACATATTTCCTTACCGTGGTTTTAGTTGTACTTCCGGTGTGATAGGTCACTTCAAAATGGCGCCGTCCAAGAAGAAACATGCCAGAAACAAGGCTTGTATTATTCCTGGAGGATTCGCAGGTATTTATTTACACAATTAATATGATTCATCTCATTTTTATGTTAGTTTATTGATATATCCAACAACAGAACTTTGTGTTGTTATTTTACACGGTTTGGTTATTTATTGAACGGTGCAGCTCTTATGTCTGTCTGCTGTACAGAGTGATGTGTTGGCTTCAGGTTTATTCGTCTCCTCCTGTCTCTCTCCGCAGTGCTGCCTTTACAGTTCAGTCCCGACAGTGCTGCTCAGCACCAGCTGTTTGTGAAGGAGCACAAAGTCCGAGCAGAGAAGAGTTCACACAGACCACTGGACCGGACTTTATTTGTGCTCAACATCCCCCCGTACTGCTCACAGGTAGGGTCAGATGGGAGAGATGCCCCCTACCCCTTAATTCCTCTCTTACCACATATATATGGAAAATAGTGATCTGTATATTTATATGAGGTTGTACATAAAAACGAAAACCTCTGAGGGCATTCTTTTTTAGTTAGATTAACTAGTATGTAGTCAGATGTGACTTTATATAGTTTATATCTACATGGAGTTGTAGTATAGTATTGTAGTTTTAAACTAAAACTTTAAAAAGTCTGTTAGTGTGATTAGTTAGCTAGCCAGATATCAAAAGCATCATTATCTATAATTTTTATTATGGTGTCATGCAGTCAGTTATGCCCGTCTTGCAATCAGAGCAGCCAGATACAGAGTCCAGCAAACATAAATTCATTTAAAGGAAAGAAAATGAAACAAAGCAGTTAAACAGTTAAAGCATCACATACAATCAGATCATCAATTTGGAAGACCAAGATCATGAATCATTCCCAAAGGCTTTTGTCACGTAAAATTGAAAGGAAGAGTTCAGAAATAAAATCTAATTATACAAACATTCTTGCCTTCTCTTCCAGGCCGTAGCAACAAAACTGGCAAAGTTATTGTAAATATTGTATATCTCTATTCTGTGCAGTGTCAGCAATTTTAGATTCTAGCATTGCTAGCTGTTTAGAATTAGCCAACATTTTTTAGCAAGCTTACTGGAGGAAGACATCTTGAAATGATAGTAGTTAGCCTGAAGGAAAGTCTACAAGGATTCTCAATAATCTATTAATGGGCCAGTGTTAGTTTGTTTTATTTTGTTAGATAGTTCAATTTGTAGCTCTGGGGCATCTTGGCCCTGGTCATAAGGCATCAGTGTGTGTTTATGCATCATCATCCTGCACATGTTAAAATTATATCCAAATATTTTTTAATTATACAGTAAATTGACTTCTTAGCCTACACTTTATGTATCTGTTACTCAATCAGTTGCTAACGCAGTGAGTTGTTATCTTTTATTATAGAAATACAGACAACTGTCATTTCCTCTCTGCTGTTTGTGTTGCAGGCCGTAGTCAAAGAGCTGTTTTCACAGTTCGGCTATGTTCAGTCCGTGGAGCTCAGAGACCACCCGGGTTCATCTCAGGAGTCTGGACCCAAGCTGTCCAGGTTCTTTAAACCAGTCGAAAAACAGGTTGGCCTGCGCTGCTGCTGAGTTCTCTCCACTGTAATACCATACTATGCTTATTATGTGCAGTATATTTCTGGTTTTACATCTTGTGTTTCTGTCTGTATCTTTCAGTGTTTCAAAGTTGGCTACATCGTGTTCCAAAAGTCCTCCAGTGTGGCAGCAGTTAAATCACACCCACATGATGTGCCTTTGGTGGTCTGCACAGAAGAGCATCCAGTGAGGACAGGCTCGCAGAGTGAGTGATGCTACAGTGATGCATTCATTTCTATTAATGCAAGGTTGAATATTTCTCATTTCATTTGGTGGTTGTTTTGTGTTGGTTTGATTTCAAATATGAATCTAGTTAGAGATGCACCAATCCAGCTTTTTCAGTTTAGATACTGATCCTGATGCTGTGGCTTTGAGTATCAGCTGATACCCGATAGCGATCCGTGGTTGACTTAAAAAGCTATACACCTTTACATGTAGAACAGAAAAGACTAGAGGCATCAGGCATCGATGACTACACAGTTCTTTCCTAAGATAAAATGAAACAAGATGAAACAGATTAATGCAATGATGAACTATTTATTTTTAACAAAAATAAACAATGGTGCAACAGCAGTTGAAATAGTGTGAAATACCTCCACACAGCAGATTCTCTCCTTCACTCCATGACGTATGACGTAGCTCGCGTCACAATAGATTTAAAGGGAAAGGATCGCCTCAGGTATAGGTTGCATTTTCCGATACCCGATCGATCTATTTTGATGATATCGGGGCCGATATTTGATCCAGATACCCAATCGGTGCATCCCTAATTCTAGTATTACAGTTTGAGTTTGAGTCAGGTCCTTGTTGATCACACACGTTATCAAATACTTCATTCTTATCATATGCGCAGCAATTACAGAGAAGCTGATCAAGAGGGATATTGATGCTGCCCTCTTGGCCAGGGTGCTCTTGAAAATGAGATTTTAAATCTCAATGACATTTTTCCCTGGTTTAATAAAGATACTGTATATACAAGCGGTCTTTGGCACTGAAAATCTGAGGCCTCAACGCACACTAAATGTCTAACATAAAAAAGGGAAAATCACACCAGTAATGCGGAAAGTAAAAACAAACATTAATAGAATATAAATAGAAATTTGTGTACAGTATTGCAAATGAACAATCTGAATCTAAACAGGAATGTAGTAAATATCTGTGCATGAGAATTAAAGTGTTATGCAAAGTAAACAATTTGTGAAGAAGTTAAAGGTCCAGTGTGTGGGATTTAGGGGCACATATTTGCAGAATGGAATACAATATTAGTATATTTACTTTAGTGTATAATCACCTGAAAATAAGAATCATTGTGGGCCATTTGCGTTTCAGCATCAGCCACCATAGTTAGCAGCCCCTCCGTGATTAAAGTGTTGGAAAAACACAGATTGTTAATCATGAAACTGATTTATTTAGTGTTTTAGCCGGTTTAAATCACCGGGTACATTTGTTTTGGAAACGAAGAAACCTCCTGGCTGAAAACCTCCTTAACAGTGAACCGTGAAGGAATCCTAACCGAGACAGCTTTCAGCTGGTTGCCGTCTGCAGTCCTCGCCACTAGATGCCACTAAATCCCCCTAAATCTTACACACTGTTCCTTTAAGTAAAGTATGTAAAGGTAAAGTGACAGCATGATGGTATTTACTTTACCTACTCTTTTACAAACTGTTACAGACTCAGAACAAATCAGTCTTATGACCCAGTCATGTTATTTGCTGCACTTTCTCACACCAGAATGGATTCAGCAGTACACCAACTCTTTGATTCAAACGGACAAACTGCAACAAATCGTCAACTCCTTTATGGAAGACTACGACAAGCGAAAAGAGGAGGTGAGAATTCTGCAGCTCTTCCTTCAGCATCACACGCTCCTTTTTAGTCCATGCGACTTCAGCATGTTTTCTTTTGTCGCAGGAAGCGGAGAGGCAGAGGAAGGAGGCCAAGCAGCAACAAGAGGATGAAGAGGGCTGGGTGAAAGTCACAAGAGGACCCAAGGGCACCAAGGCCCGGCCTCACAGTGAGGCAGCCAACAAGAGGACTCTACAGAAAGAGATGAGGAAGAGGAAGAGGAAGGAGCTCATGAATTTCTACACCTGGCAGCACAGGAACACACAGAAAGAACGTATGTTGCTGATTTAGTTTGTTCTTCATCTGCAGGATAGATTTGTTCTTGGTGTAGGGTGAAAGAGACAGAAACTAATCTTTGTTATTGCTAACTATGCTCTGTTTCTTTCTTTTCAGATATTGCTGAACTAAGGAAAAAGTTTGAAGAGGATAAACAGAGAATAGCTCTGCTGAGGGCACAAAGAAAGTTCAAACCTTACTGAGTCAACCACCCTGATTTTTCTGTCCTCATTTCACTGCTTTTGTAAGTCTTACCTACATTATAACCCTGAGCTTTTTTTGTGTTAATAAACTATTATTCTGACAGACCTATTATCACAATTATTGAATTACAAGTGCCTCACGACATCTGGAAATCATTGATGTTTGTAGAAGAAAGTTTAATTAAAGGTGACAAACAGGATCAAGTACAAGTGCCGGTTTTAATAGAATTAGAATTAAAGTATTATGTAAAAACTAGCCTTGGAAACCAGTGTGTGTGGGTTGTTAACAGCCAGAATGAATTACAACAGCTTTGAATTTTATGAAATTAATGTTTTATTGAGATTGTTCATTGTCAACTTTAACTTCACAAACATGCTGTGCTTTCGGCTTCTGCAGCTTTCTGATGCGTGACCACACCATGATCACCAGAATGAGCAGCAGGGCAGCACCAACGCCGGACAGAATATACACTGTCACCTGAAACACTGACGAACAGAGAAAATAATTTAAAAGCTGGGGTAGACAAAAATCTGGAAAGGCAGAATTTGAAAACACACCCTCCTCCTGCAGCGCTCTCCTCTCTGACCTAAGACCCTTTCACGACATTCATACAGTTCCCCAGTGTTTCCCATACATGGATTTATTTAACCTTATTTCCTTGCAGATCCCTCCTTTGCATCGCCCTCTCTCTGTTTATTAGACCACAAATGAGACAACAGTTAGCTAGCTAGCCACCCCTCTGCCCCTCCACCTCACTTGCTGCCACTGTGGACTGCTTCGCTGGGAGGAGAGCAGGCAGCAGCTCTAGAGATGTACCTTTGGTTGCAGGCTGTGGTGGTTCAAATTCAGCTGACACAAATCCCCCAGAGCTGGGTGGCACAGCGGGCTGGTGGCCAGCGGCAGCGCTAGGTCTAACCTTTGTAAAGGCAGCAACATAAAGTTCGCAGATCCAATGATTTGGGAGTGTCATGTCTCCTGGAGCTGGGGTTTGTGCTGGCTGGATTTGAGTTGCTGCAGTTACTGACCGGGGATCAGTCTCTGGAGCTGCTGCCTGCTCTCCTCCCTGCAAGGTGGTCTGTAGCGGCGCAGGGTGAGACGGAGAACTCGCTGTGATTCCAGGCTCTAGCTAATGTTAGCTACATAATCGTGAGTTTGATGCTGCAGCCGTGAGCCTTTGGCCAATGGTGCCAAAATGAAACACTGTAATTCAAGTATTGCCATTGGTCCATCACATCATACAGTCTTGTGCTGAGCAGGACTTACTCATCTCCTGTTTCACACATGGATTGTCCTCCTGTTCAGTGCTGTTCTGTCCCAGAAGCAGTGGTCCTAAAGAGACCAGCTGGACCTGGTCCGACTCCGACATCGTCTGTCTTCTCTGTCTCTCACCCTCAGATGCTGTGGCAATGACCACATTCAGAGTTGACCACATTCACAGCACATACAGTAGAAGGAAAACATGCTGTAATATACTCACAAATGATGGCACAACGCTGTGTGCAGTCACTGTCATCTGTGCAAATTTCCACCCAACAGTAGAAGTACATCTAAGTGAGAGATGTTTGCATGTTTGCTTAGATACATATTTTTACCTTATTGAAATATGTGGGCGTGATAACTTTACCTCCTCCACACTTGGTTGGCCTGTTTGAGGGTCCAGGAAGGCAAAGGTCTTGACATCAAACCTCCTGACTTGGGAGTGGGAGGATGTCTTCATCTGGTTGCTCACAGGGACAGAGCTCCTCATGTTATCCACAGGGTTAGGACATCTATCCATGAGGAAAAACAAATATCAGCTGCACTTACTATCAACATCTCATCTCAGGTTGTTGCTGTAATTGCCTCGACCTTACCCGTCATAGAGAAGCGTCCACACAGAGTGTCTTGACGCAGGGTAGGCAAAGCAATCCCGTACACGCAGGGAAAGTGTGGGGTCTGGGGACGGCCGAGCGATGGAAATCTCCACATATGCAGCTTTGCGTAGGGGCAATTTTACTGGAAGCTCGTCCTCAGGAAAGAAGGATGTGAAGGATGCATCTAGAGGAGCAAATAATCACAAACGCAGTCACTAAGGTTTAGTTCTGAGGACTTCTCTATGCAGTGAGTAATTCCATACTGCAAAACAGTCATACTGCTCTTCACTGTTATTACCTCTGGCTATTCTCATCTGCACTCGGATGGTTCCCAGTGCAACCACAGGCGGCGGGTTGGTCACTGCGTACAAGGACCGCAAGTCTGCTGCACGCTTTAAATCCGATGCTGCATATTCACACTGGACCTGGAGGCTAATTACTCATACTATCAATACATTTGTCACCACCATAATAACTGACATGCATCATTTTCATGTTAAAGCCATCAGCTCACCTAAATGGAGAATGTTTGGTTATACTTTTAGTGTGCAGCTCCTCCACTTCCACCTCATAGATCTTCATATCTCCATCTACCTAAAAGCCGAGTAGAGAGGAAAGGATTGCATATCAAGCAAATATATGAATTACATCATATGCGATTTAGAAAGCTTTGATGATGTGTGACATAATTTGAAGTGGGACAGAGGAACAGCATCTGGCCTTGCTCCCTGCCGCTAAAGACAGCTTTTGTGGGAGGAGAGTGGGCAGCAGCTCAGGAGATGAACTGTTGGTTGATGGCTGTTACAGCTTGAATTCGTCCATGGCAAACCCCTAGGCCGGGTTTCGTGGTGGGCTGGTTACCAGTGGCAGCGCCGGGTCTAACCTGTGTAACAGCAGCAACAGAAAGTTTGCTGATCTGGCTAGGTGTTGGGCTGCCTGGTCCCCCTGACTGAGTTCAGGTTGCTGCAACTGCTGGCTTGGGGTCAGTTTTCGGAGCTGCTGCCCGCTCTCCTCCCAGCAAGGTGGTCTGTAGTGTTGGGGGTCGAGTCAGAGGACACACTGTGATTCAAGAGTCTAGCTAATGTTAGCAACGTAAACACAACTTGAAGCTGCGATTGTGAACCTTTGGCTACGGTTAGCAGAAGGCTAAACTGTAAGCGCCATTATCTCTGAAGTACTTCACTGATATTGGAACATGCTTTACTTTGTTTATTGTCAGACTTTGATAAGTCCATCGTCCTTTATTGGGTTGCTAAGCAGTGTCGGCAGTTGTTGCCAATGCTGTATGCCAAATTGAAACTGTCTACTCCAGCTTATAACCGATTATGTTTTTATCCAAGTACTAGATGTCTTTTGTTCGAGGCAAACTCTTGTCAAGCAGCATTACCTTCACTTTTGCACCACAGTCCGTGACTCCAATCTTGAAGACAGCCGTGTCTGCGGTGGTGACCACAGGAAAACACTGTGATTGGTCCTTGACAATGAGGCTGCTGGGTTCAATGGGTGTGTCTGTGTCTGTGGTCTTTACTGAGAACACAAAGTGTCCATCCAGAGAGCACGCTGGGAGGATAGTCAACACAGGAACATGTAGGCTTTGTTACACGTAAACACCATATGTTCTTATGTGGAGGAAATGTTGGAGATAAATAATTGAAATGGAAATAAACAGTGCTTTACATGCCAAGACATATGCCAGTCTTACCATTGAGTCTGTAGTAGCAGGTTAAATCCTGAGCATCATAGCAGCATCCCAGTTTGTAGCAGGCATCGCTAGAAATGCTTTGGTGGCCACAGTCCACTCGTAGAGCTTTTTCTGTGTCACAGTTTCCAGGTAATGCTGGAGTAGAGCTGGGATTTTAGTGTCATAAACTTGCACAGTAAATTGTGTCATGCCAAAACCCTCTCTGTATTGTAAACACCGTTTACCGTGGCATTACTTCTGTGTATAAAGATTATTCAGTTTAACCCTTTAACAAGCTCATTGACACAGTTATGTCTTTAATATCTGAGGTCAGCGCTAACTTTCATCAGTTTCCGCTCGTCGGCTGTTTCCACTCACGTGTGGGGATAACACGGGTCCTCTCGCTGTGCCTCATTATCAGAGGACAGCTGATGTTCACCCTGAGCCATCGATCCTCTCCTGTCAGCTGTACATGCAGAGGGATGATCACTTTGCTGCCCTGAGGATTAAAGGTCATTGCAATGGAGGCGTTAAGAAGCCATATCACATTTACATGTGCACACAAACACACAGTACATGTGTATACTCACCTTCTGTATACTTCTCAAGAAAACGGGTGCATTTTCACATTGAGTTTGGGGCTGAAAACTTCTTTCTCTTTCCATAAAGGTTTCACTTTTTGTACCAATCAATAATGTTGCATGATTTGCAGGTATTGTGGTGAAGGGGTCACAATTTTTCTCTTGGTCAAGGACAGTGGCGCTCACATGGAAAATAATCACAGGCCAATATTACTTCAAGAGGCTGTGGTGCACTCATTTTTTAAGCTAGCACCAAGACAGTGATGTCTTCTGAAATTAGAAAAGATACAGCATCCATTGGTGCCAATTATGTTATACTGGCTTGTCAAGAGGGGGCTAAATAACGCTCAGGTGAAGGAACAGCCGCCAAGGGCATTTTCAGAGGGGTCCCTTAAACTCTGACGTCAAGATATCTGAATAAAAATGGATTCCATGGGTCCCTGAGTCTCCTAAACTTGAAGGCTTTAGTTCTTACAATCAGTGTTCTCCTTCAAATTAAAGCTGAATGTTTGTCTTTTTAGGGAAAAGACAACCAGCATGTCAGAATAATGCATCATCTAACATATATACAGATATAAAACACATTAAAACAAGACTATTGTGGATCTCAAATGTCCATGCACATCAGATAATTAGTCACATTAGAAAATAAAGTATATCAGTATAACTTTAACACTCACACTGACATAATTTTTAAGTGGCCTATGTACTTCCACAGCCTGTGTGAAATCCTAAAAATAAGTTATGGCCTTAGGTTTTGGTGTGCAACCCAAACATTTTCCGTGGCCCCATCTGGCCACCTCGTTGAAAAATTGCCAGGGGCGCCAATGGTCAGGGAGAGCTCCCTCTGCCCTCCAGTAACTTTCACACAGTTCCTTATTTTTACCTCAATCTGTGCATAGCAGCTGTCATATCTGCTGAAGAGGGAGAGGCTCTGGTTTTTCTCTCTGCCCAGTCTCACTCCACAGGACTCCTCAGACTGAGGCACAGGGACGATGGCCCCTGATGTGTCTAAAAAACACAGGAAAGCATGCATACTCATTTCATGCAAATGTTCAGAGCTTATTTTAAAATCAAACGACTGAGAGAACTCTTTTTACTGAAACCATTTCCAACCACGTTTGCCGTCTCATCTCAGGGGTTGGAAATATTATCATCTCACCTTTAACGTGAATATTGCTTTTGACCAGCGGACCAAACACAGCTTTCAGTCTTCGAGCAGAGCAGGTGACTCTCGGCAGGACGAGCTGCTCAGGTGTTTTCTTTACCTGCACGGTTGAGAAGCACGAGCAGTGCTGAGCCATGACGCCAAAAAATACAGAAATCACACAAAGTTTTGCACATTTATAATCCATCTTTTGATTGAGATGTTTATACGGTTTTGGTCTAGAAATACCAGGTGCTTTCTTTGATGGGGTCACGTGACTCGTGTTAATTAGTGTTAATCAGTCTGAAGCTTGCTGCTGTCTGCACCAGAGCTCAGGACCTTCACTACACGCAGGTATGTGCTTGTTATTGTCATTCATGTATTTAAAAAGTTGAAATGATGTCAGAGCAGTCCACCTGTGCGCTGTAAGCAGTCGGGTTGAAGCTGCTTTAAAAAGTAGTGCAGAATAAGCGGTTAATTAATAAAAAGGTCAGAGTTTTTAATAATACATAACATGCTGAGCACATGCATGGTATCCTCAGGGAGCCATTAAATGACATCATTGCGTAACTCAAAGGCCCTCACCCTCCTCTCCCTCTCCCCCTGCGGCAATGCTTGTACCCATCTAATTGTTACATAAGCAATTTTAAAATTTTAATCAGTGCTGCATCCTGTCAAGGTTTCAAATGAGTGTCTAAATACTGTCCTGATACATCTGTGGTTACTGTTTACAGTCTATTGTTCTTCAAGTAAGGGACTGTTTGTTACTTATTGGGGGGAGGAAGAGGTGCAAAAGGAGGAGGCATATCAAATATTTTTTTAAGCATTGGAGAGGAACTTGTTTTTTATTTTGGCTAAGGAAAGTGGCATACAAATTAAAATGGTTGTATTTTTTTATTTTTTTTTAAGCGCCAATTTTTATTAAAAAAAAACCCTCCTCCATTTCTTTAAAATATTATGCCAATATTACACTATTTATCATAGCCAGAAAGTGTAAAAACTGAAATTGTCATTGGATTTTTACATATCCGCCAGTTGCAATATTGTGTGCAACAAATGCTTACGTCAGAAGAAAATCATTTCCAAATTTGAGCTTAAAATACTGATATTTCCTCAAAATCATTTAATTCTACATATCAGTTAAAATTTAAAATAAACCATTTACACAATTAACCAGCGAGCACGACGAGAGTGAAAAAACCCCAACGTATTCATTTTTTTATTCCAGGATTTTGTCTGCAACTTTAAACATTTTACCTCCAAGCATCAAAGGTACGTTTTAAAAATCTAATAACTAATTTTTGGTGGAGGGAGGGTCATGCGTTTTCAGCTGGTCAAAGGGTCTGCTCCATTTCAGTGCAATGGTGCGCCACTTAACATGTATTCAGAAAAGATTTGAAAAAATAGAAAGCAAGTATAATTTAAAAGGAACAGAGATCTTTTAAAAAACCAAGATTCAGAACTAAACTGATGGAACGTTGCATTTCTGTGAAAGGAATCAGTTTATGGAATAATCTGAACAAAGAAACCAAAGAATCCAAGTCAAACATTACATTTAAAAGAACAATTAAAGCCAGTATGTTAAGGAAATATATTAAAATATGTTGGTTATGTTTGATTGTCATACCCATTGTCATGAAAGGTATAGGGAACTAAAAAGAATGTGACTGTTTGTGTTGTGGCCGGCAGCTATTTTATTTTATTTTTGTTGATTTTGTTGTTGTTTTAATTTAAGTGCTTTGTAAATTGATTTTTTGGGATAAAGGGGCAGATTTAATAAGATTATTCTTCTTTCTGCTCCTTTTCAATCAGATTTGGGAATGTTGTGTTTATATTGTATTGTTTTTTACTTTTTTTCAATGAATGAAATAAAAATAAATAAATGAATAAAAAATGTAATGGCAAGGGCTGGGAAAGCTGTTTTCAATGGCGTGTGACAAAACAATGTCAGTCAAGAGGGCAGAAGCCATGGTAGCTGTCCTAGTTGTCACATAATTGCCTACATGAACAGTAATGTTCACAGTAAGTTATCTGTCGTATCAATCTTCCTTAATTTGTTTGGGTTTGTCTGCAACGTTTACATGGGCTATACCGGGACCTGAGAATCGAAATTTTGTTCCACTGCATGTAAATTTGATGTGAATGACAATAAAAAATCCTTGAATCCTTGTATGAGCCATGTGGTTGTTTTGGCGTATATGCTGCTTTTGCCACTTAAATTTAGTCCAACTGATCTGCGGTGACGATACCTACTTGGTGCACCACATGCGTGTGGTAATGGTGCAAGCCCACTCAGGGAAGCTCAAGGAAAAATA
This sequence comes from Epinephelus awoara, assembly GCA_035609425.1. NCBI lineage: Eukaryota > Metazoa > Chordata > Actinopteri > Perciformes > Serranidae > Epinephelus > Epinephelus awoara. The sequence goes on from CM069311.1 coordinate 7,400,121, forward strand.
TCTGTAGCTTGCAGGAGGATAAAAAAATGAAGTCTCACCCAGCCACCCTGTCTTCTGACCAGTAGAGAACAGTCCCTTAATTCTGAAAAAACCTGTCAGAAAAAAACTGCCTGGAAGATATTAGTTAAATTCCGTTTGGACAGGCTTTCATTTACTGTATATCAAAATTATGTTATTTCTTTTTATTTGTGACTGAGTTGGTTTTAATCACATGAGGATTAGCTGCCTGTACCTGACACACATTACAGAACATAGACTGTTGAATAGGACACAGAGAGCTCACAAAACATTTATTGGATCAAAGCTGTAGTTATTTACATCCTATCAGATGTGAAACAGTGACTTAAATGTGCAGGACTCAGCTGTTTGTATGCTAATAATGTTGACTGTCTCACGGTAATCCAAATCACGAGTTGACGTGATGTAACGCCGGTGACGTTTCTGGGGCATCCCCGTCGGGCTGACGCTCAGACTCCAGTACGGGAAGCAGGAGAGCAGAAGACTTCTCCCAAACATGGCTTTGAATCGGAATCACTCGCAAAATGGTGGCGTTTTGGTAAACAACGGAGAAAGGTATGTGTATTATAATACTTCCCTGACGATTGTTTTATTTACCAGCCGGCTGTCGCCTCTGTTTTAAGGCTTGTTTACTTTCTAGTTACCAGTGCGTAGTCAAATCATGCTAACAAACCGCTAGCCTCCCGCTAGCTGGCCTGGCTAACATTAGCATAGCTAGCAAAAATACATCTGTGCTACTGTTGACGTTTCGCTAGCTGTGGACTTCATATTGGGGGAATTAAAATATTATAGTGTTGTTTAAACGTTGGTTATATAATATTATGAATGGCCGACTTTTTAGCCTTCCCATATCTTGACGTTTGGTTAAAGCAAAATGGCTAACCTGTAACGTTAGCCAACAATCAAAACAGGAAGTAGCGGTGGCTTTCGTGTCAATGTTGACATATTTGATATTATGTAAAATGGGTTTGCTTCTTGTTTTTTGGGGTGGGCCAAGTGGCCAGATATTCTGCTTGAGTAGAAATAACAGTACCTCAGTGTAGACATACTCTGTAACAAGTAAATGTCCTGTATCTAAAATTTACTTGAGTGAAAGTGCATCATTGTCTTAGTCACCATTAAACAAATGTTTATTCAGGGAGAATCGACTGAGCATTATGCTCTTGTACAGCAATGTCCAGAGTTCATACTTAATGGGCTTTAAGTGCACAGATAAATAATAGCAACTGCAATAAAATGATGAAACAAGTCCATAAAAGCAACTAACAGGCAGCAATTCCTCTCAAGAATTATAAACAGCAATAAAGAGCCAGGAAAAGGTAAATAACAAGCATAAAGTCTGCCCTAAATGATGGATACAAAACAAGAATAAAAACAGTAAAATGTAGAGAAAAAAACAATTGATTAATGTCAATTAACCAAAGCAGGAACGCTGTAGAACAGCCATATCATCTAGCATACACTTGAAATGATGGAACGATACACACCTGTCTAAATGAAATTACTCATGTAACTTGTCCCATGTATTTGGTGCAAAAAACTAAAAGTATTAGCATTAAAATATACTTAAGTAATCAAAAGTAAATGTGCTTGTTGTTATGCAGAATGGCTCATTCCAGAATAATATATCTATGTTGTTGAATTATGGTCATTGCTGCATTAATGTATTATCACTTTAATGTTGTAGCTGGTAAAAGTGGAGCTCATTTTTTAAAAACCTTATTTACCAGGGGGTAGTTTAACCTGTCATTATACATCATAATTCACTTGCTGATGTATATTTTGTATTGGTAAAATGACTATGTAAAATATAGAGTTATGAAATATATGTGGTGGAGTAAAAGTATAAAATAGTAAAAAATGGAAATGCTCATCTAAAGTACAAGTACCTCAAAATTGTACTTAAGTACAGTACTTTAGTAAATGTCCAGTAGTGCACATGGGAGGCTGTGGCTTAGAGATGGAGTGGGTCGTCCACTAATTGGTAGATTGGCTGGATGGAGTGGGGATCGATCCCCGGCTCCTCCAGTCTGCATGTCGAAGTATCATTGGGCAAGATACTGAACCACAAATTGCTTGCGCTGGCTGCCCCATTAGTGTGTGTGCATGTAGTGTAAAAAGCTCTTTGAGTGGTTGGAAGCTTAGAAAAGCACAGTACAAGCACAGTCGATTAACATTAATACTCTGTGACATAATTGAATCAGTAGATATCTTGTAGTGGCTGTTTGTTAACAGGTTACTTTATCATCACCTGCTTCTTCTTTTCCCAGCGTTTTAAGAGAATGTAAGAATGTGGAGCTGACATTCAGCGATGTCAGCTGCAAGACAGACCTCCTGCGGGGGACCAAGAAGGGCACCATTTACCTCACACCATACAGGGTACCACCAAACTTACATAAAATATATTTAACATGATATTGCTGCTGCTGTCTTCTTGACTGTACTCATACATCCTGTTGTGACTCCCCACACTCTTGTCTCTTTCATTCACTGGCGTAGCTGATGTTTGTGTCCAGTAATACCAAGGACTGCCTGGGTTCAGCCATGTTCCCCTATTATCTGATGAAAGGCTGCAGCATTGAGCAGCCCGTCTTTGCAGCCAACTACATTAAAGGGACAGTGTCAGCTGAGCCTGGCGGTAGGTGGCCTTTTGTTTTTACTCTTAACTTCTAAGGTGTGGTTCTATAAATTGTCATATTCATATTGTAAAATACAATAGGTGAATTATCTTAGTCAAAATAAAGGGACTGCACAATAAAACACAAGTGTAGCTCTCTGTATTTGTTCTAAAAATAGCTGACACTCTCATCAGGCGGCTGGGAGGGCCAGGCCCATTTCAAGATGTCATTCCCCAGTGGAGGAGCCATTGAGGTGGGGCAGCATCTCTTCAAACTGGCCACAAATGGTACGTATACTATTTTTTTTTCATCACTGTGTTTTACAGTGCTAAATATTGATCAAACACTCCTGAAAGGGGAACTCTGGTATTTTTCAACCTGTAACAAGTCAGCTCTTGTGAAATTTCAGCATGAAACTTCCTGTTAGCGTAACTTGAACACAGAACAGACCAGAAGAAGTGGAAAAAGTACAGAAAAATGTTTAATTCTCTGTAGCGTCTTTTCCGTAATGTTGTAAGACACTTAACATAAGAATCTGAGCCTGTCAGTGGCAAAAACAAGCACTTACAGTTGACATAAATTGACAGGGTGCACCTGCCCTGAGTGGTTACACTGCAGCCTCTGCTGCTTAAGCCAGCTGCACATTCTGTTTTTACTGGATCAATTTCAAAAACTTGTTCCCACAAATTATTTAGACACAAAAACATGGTAAAATAGGATCCAAGTTGAAAAATACCAGCATTCCCCTTTAATACGGATTGAGAAAGGTAATAAAAACCTGTTTCAAGGTGGTCAAAATCTTAACTGTAAATAAATATAATCAATAAATGAACTGAAGGTCTGCCCCAAAAGAGTCTTTTAAAGAGCAACCCAAGTACTATAGATATACTTACTGTATGTAAGAGAGACAATTGCGGCAATACAGTGAGTAAACACACATATAACCTCTGGAAAGTCTGGTGTATTCATTGTGAGAGACCCTTTCCTCCTGCTGTGTTCCAGCTTCTCGCGCTGCTCCGGCACAAAACGGTGCTGCATCGTACGGTTACCCTTCACCTGGAATGATGAACGGCTACGGCCCAGCTCCACCTGCTCCTCAAGGCTATCCTTACGCACCCCCTCCCCAGCAGAACGGATTCTACCAGGGACCTCCTCCTCCTGCTGCTGCTAACATGGGCTACCCAAATCCAACAGCTCCTGCAGGTACAGGATTCAGTCATTTGTAATATCAGAGTCAGAAATACTTTTGATCCCTGGCAGGAAATTGGGGTTTGTTACAGTTGCTCTCATGCACAGCATAGGAAATTAAAGTATAGGTGTGAACTATGTAAAAGTATAAAGATAAAATGTGTGCAAGATGCTACAATTTTAACATGTTAAATATTTAAAATACAAAACATGTATAATGTGCAGAGTATATAAAGTGTGTAAAAAAAAAATATAAAAATATGTGCCTTATGTTACAATATAGTGTTTTAATCTAGTATGTAAAGTTAGAAATATATAAATATGAATATAATGCTACAATATACACACACAGCACAGATCATACAGGGGTAGGAGTAATAACAAGATAGTTTTTAGCCTGCCTGTGTATGCAGAGCACACACACATTTTTATATCTTGTATACACGTTTTACCTCAAATGTCCTAATGCGTGTAAGTAAAAACCCTTGAGGCACGAATAATGCTGCCATTTCTGCCCCTCCCTGTTGGCGTTTAGTTTTTTTTCCTCTTGTTTGTCTTGGGTTTTTTTTTGTCTGTGCTGTGTAACTAATTGCCCACACAGACTGCAACCTCATTTGACCTTGAAACTCCATCTCTCTCTCTGTCTCTCTCGTCTGTTGTCTTCTGTGTTCCAGGAATGTACCCATCTGGTTTTGACTACATGGCCCCGCCTCCTCCCTACCCTGGGCCACCCCCAAATTGGGCTGCACCCCCCCAGAACTGGGCAGCAGCAGCACCACCACCTCCAGGTCTGTTTCTCTCCCTCTTTATTTTTTCCTCTCTGTATGTCTGTGTCACTGCACCCGTCAGATCTGATCCGTCTGCCTCAAAGTGAATCACTTCCAAGCACGCCACCCAAAAAGGGGTGCTGATGTCTCATCGGCTACATGTCAAAATTACAAAGGATAAACAATCTCCCGTCTCCCGTCTCCCTCCCCATACTCTCTCCCTTGCACCTTGTGGATTCAGTGAAAACAGTCTCACCCTGCACATGGGGTTGAGCTTGGTACACTGTGCTGAAATGTCACTTTGGCATATCTCTATTTTAGGACAAGCCTGAGTAGGACGTTTGCCTCTGTGCGTCCTCAGGGTGTGCCGGTAGATTTTGTCTCAAGGATTCCTGCAGCTGTCAGTTGTTGTGCCTCACATGACTAATACTCCTCGCATCAGTTCTTCTTACAGTGGTTGGAGCTTTAGCGTCTGTTCCTAAATATGTTCAGCGGTCGTCACTGTCTGTCTTTATCTCCATGTCTTTGTCATATCTCATTTTATGCACAGGTAACTCCAAGGCGGCTGAAGCAGCAGGCAGCGCGTATTACAATCCCAGCAATCCACACAATGTCTACATGCCCATGGTAAGCTGCTTTGCTTGTCTTCTCCTCAGTTAAAGTTGTGTGAAAGTGACATCTTTAATGAGACTTTTTTTTTCTCCCTTGATTCCCACGCAGGAGCGGCCTCCACCATATGCACCTTATCCCAACTCTCCTGACAAGAAAAGTAACTGAAGCTCAGGCAACATCACTTCAATGACACTCCTCTCTTCCTCTGTATCTTAAATAAATTCTAAAGCAAGGAGTGACGTTGATGGATACCTACTCGAATGTAGAAAACGGAAGAAAATGCAAGTAGCAGAGGGTTTAAAGATGTCAGTGATAATTCACCAATGAATCAGTGATGTTTTTGAATACTGGAATCACATCTTTTAAATACTGTTTTACATATTACTTCGTTTAAACTGAACTCTAGCTAGACTCATCATTATTAACATTCTCAGTGATTGGGTTCATTTCTAATTCTCTAGCACGTAGGTAAAGTAAGGGCACGTAAACTGTCCTTGTGAAGAGGTGAGAGGAGGAGGAAGTATGGGGAATGTAATTTTGTAAGACAGATTTATTACCAAAACATTTTGTAGCAATTCTTGATTGCAGTTCATGTAGTTATTAACAATAGCATCTCCTATTATAAAAGGTATTTTTGCAGTATCATTGAAAGTACCGTGTGTGTTTCCTATACCGTTATGCGTTCAGTAGTTGTCCATATACAAAACCAGACGGGGTTGCACAGTGTTTAGTGATTCAGTATGTGACTGATTGTCATACCATGACTAGAAACAATAGCAAGTTGAAGTTTCCCTAACACATGACCAACGTGATCCTGCGTTACATCAGTGACAAGTAATTCCATTCATTGTATGACCCAAATCTCACGCTCTCCATCATGATTTAATTAATATATATAAGAAAGGTTTTTGTTATGAAAAGGAGCAGTGCATCATTTGGAAAAAGGGGATCAGATAAATTTCTTACATAACACGTCTATGTATGTGCAATATTTCAACCTGACATAACAAGGTTAAAGGTGACGAGCTGGGGTTACCTGAGTGACCCTGTGCTCTGCTCCTAGCTTCTATTGTATTCATGTATGCAAAGCCAAGCTGAAACCAGAACTCTACTCTTTGTGTAATTACACTAGTGTGGGGTTACAGGGCCACGGCACTATATTAAGGGCCCGTCAGTGTTTTGCCTGCTGTTGAAACTTCTGAATGCAAACCATTTATTCCTGATGTAGAGTGGGGCGAGGCGCCAGCAGGCCGTGTAATCGCAGGCCCCTCTTATTGCTCATCAATTAACACCTGTTTGAAGGACTATTTGCTCACAGTTGAAGCGGCGAGAGGATTTATTTTTTTTTTGTGGGGGGGAGTTTGGGTTTTAGTTTGCTTGAATTAATCAAATGTATGTATATTAATATCTCTTTTGCAGTTCTTATTCCTTTTGCTGAAATTTGTCTGTCCATTAAAATCTAATAAATAAGTCATTTATTGAATTTGGCATTTTGATATTTTTGTCATTTATCTTAAATTTTGAAGTAAATGTCTTAAAAAGTAACATTTATTTATTCCTCATTTTTAAACTGTTAAATTGGGTTAAATATTTAATTGACATCAACTGAATTGTTGCTGCATTTGGTATACTTGTGTCCTTAACGTTTAATCTATTAACCTTCATATATATACAGTCCATTTACCACAATGCGTAATTTTATTGTTGACTACTGTGCTCAGTATATTAGATTTGCTTGTTATTGCTTCATTTCTGTTGCACCATTAAGGACATAGGTATATATTATAGGTTATAATACATTTTCAAATTAAGAGCTCCGCATAGAGTAATTCAGATTTCAAGTCATTTCAGATACAGGTTATTGGTGAGGCCACATCACCAACCACCAAACATACACTTAACTAAATGCCAATATTAATACTATCAGTTCTAGTATTATAGTGTGTGCTTGGTTTGCGTGTGGTTTGTCCAAGTAGTGTTGCTGTATCCCAGCAGAAGCCTTAATGCTGTATGTTAAAGGCTAGGTACAATCAGGTCCCCAGGAATGCTGCTTAGCCTTGCAGCTAATTTTCCCCAGTGCCCACTTGCTGTATTGCAGCAAAAAATACCCCGCTGTAGCCCAAAAAACATTTTTCCCATCAGCCACCACTGTAAAAGAGATGTCTGTAAAACTGTTGACAGGACACTTTGAACCAGGGGCGTAAATATAGACAGTGCAGGCAGTGTGATTGCACCGGGGCCCCTCTTGCAACTGATTTGTATTTTCCCTAACTGCCTGGACTGATTCTGTCACTGACAGCATTCAACAAATAAAGAAATAAAACAACTAGAATTACCCACACTCTTACTGAATAACATATTTATTATATTATGAAACACTATCAAGCCTGAACATAATATTCACCCATCACAGAAAACCACAAAGTACAGGAATATCGCATAACACAGTTTTTAAGACTCGGAATAAATAAAGATGGCATTGTCATGCACTAAAACACAAACTACTCACTACACACAAAGGCTTCCTGCATCGACACATAACCACAGAGTTTATGACGACACCTACAGCTAGCTATAGCTAATGTCCACTCAGCTGTACAGCCATTATTCATAAAGACTAATTCTACTTTATGGCTCAACTCCTGTTTTTTATCCAGTTCCTGACTCAGGAAAAGGAAGTGTGCTTTTATCTACCATGTATCTACTGTTAATTCTGTACATTTCGCTGTAGTCGTCACTAAAGTGTCAACTAGATAAAAGATGTGCAAAGCCCTACAGTGTGTTCTTTAGGGATACAAGAGCTCTACAGGGGTCTGATCGACCCTTTAGGAGAAACATTTAATTCTAAAAGGGGTGAAAAAAATCAATTCAGTTAGATTATTCACTGAGTTAGATAGCTTTCTGTTTCACACCTGTAAGACAGAGGCAGTAGCGTACAAGTTTATCTAAAGGTAGTTTTTTAAGATCTATTTTCTCTTGCCTTAAACAGCTGAAAATTGAATCAAAATTTTGTATAAAACATATTACATGGGAGAAAAAATTTCACTTCTTAACACTACATTTGTCTAGAAGCCTTGAATCACTCTCATCACGCATTATTTCAGAGCCGTTTCTTTTAGAGAAATAAAAGAATAAAGGAAACGTGATAGAGAAAGCAGGTGATCAGATGGGTAAAGGCAACATGGGTAATCTCTATCTGTCCATTTAGGTTCGAAGGTCTATTAAGTCACCATATTGCTCTTACCAACTGAATACTGTTAGAGCTACAGGATTGTCAGCAGTGAAAGGGTATTTAAGGTTGAATAAAGGATTCAGCATGAGATTTGACTCAGATCGGATAGACTGGCTTCTACGGCTCTTCCTGTAGAAACCACACCTCGTTGCGGCGTCCGTAAGGCTTCAGTGGCGGGTCGTAGCTACAGCAGAAGTACTGCTTGCGCTGGAAGGGGGCCGTCTCACCCAGGGTGCGGGTCAAACGCAAGGCCTCTGCTCGGTACTCACTCTCACCCGCGAAGCCTCCAAACTGCCTGTGAACAAATAAAAGAGAACACAAAGATGAGGACAGGTTTAATTAGGTGGATGGTTAAAGTTAGCTTGATTGGGGGAATTATTTTTGAAGGATGTGCTGTCTCACTGGGACGGAACAGGGACCCCAAAAGACACACACACACTAATATTTTATGCAAAAGTGAGGTCAAGTAAACCTGCCATAGGATCTGCTCTACCTAACGCCCTGCAAGAGAAAGAATAAATTAAAGGTGCAGTCAGTGACTCTAATCCAATACACTTTCCGTCAAATTCAAATATCATGGTCCGCTAGCTGTCTGTGCTGTGTGTGTACTGCAAATAAGATCGGATATTCATTGAAAGCTCTGGCTCTCTAAATGGGAAACAAACTAAGTGCATAACTAAAACGTGCCTCACATGCTATTCCAGTCAATCAGCAACAGGGGGCGTTCGTGCTTGTGCGCAGGGCAGGGGAAAAGCCATGGATGTGTTAAGAGAAAGGCAATGAGAGGCCTTTGCACACTTAGTCCATTTTTTTTCGTTGGAAATTGTCACAAGTCAAAAAATAAATATGACTTCACGTTGTCTGACACTTTAAATCTCAGAACAGGTTTGATTTTCTGCGTTCTTCGCATCCGTCAGAGCCTTTAGAGATGTTTGACCAAGAATCATTGAGGAACATGCGGCGGCAGGACACTGCCACAACAAGACAGAGGAACGGGGCGAACAGAATCATTTCATAACTCAGACAGCTCACTTTCAACAGGTCAGACAGTAATATTCAGGTGGATGATGGTGAAGACAAGGAGGATGTGGACCGCACACAGAATGTGGAGGACAGCTCCGCCCCTTTCATGCAGCTGTGGTGCCAAATAAAAGACAAGTAGGGAGCGGTGACAGCCAGATAGGTTACTCCAGAGAAGAGAGGCAAATGAGGAAATGTGTCCTTTAATTTTGTCACATATTGCAAATTTTTACAACGAATAGAACAATAAACTGTATCGGAATCAGGTGCAAGGTTTCTGAGCATAACAATTTTTTTAAGATGACAGATCCAAAAAAAAAAACAGACTGTGTGCAAAGGTCTGGAGAGGAATGGTAAAGCAAGACTGTACTCCTAAATCTGACCACATAGGGCATTTATACAGCATAAAAGCAGAAATTACGATGGTTATTTACATCTTTTGTTGGGTGGCGGCCCCTGGTGGTCGTGGTAATTATTCTGGGTGCAGGCAACGTAGTATAAAGAGCAAGAAAGTCTGCTAGGGGTGAGAGGGAGGAAGTGGAGGACAAGCACCAGACTTTCATCCAGGAGAAGTGTCTGTGTCCCGTGTCAAACCAGAAGTCAGCGCAGATTTATTTCAACAAGTACGTCATGAGAGACACGTTACAATACCCTTGTAACAAAACGATTAATTTGAAGGCAAACCATGCTGTTTTTTCAAAACCTAATCATAGAGTTTTAATGAGAATCAGCACCTCAAAGTCTGAGGCCCTGGTCCTCAGCCGGAAAAGGGTGGATTGCCCACTCCAGGTCGGGGGGAGGTCCTGCCTCAGGTGGATCCCGTAAGTATCTCGGGATCTTGTTCACGAGTGAGGGTAGGATGGAGCGGGAGAGTGACAGGCGGATTGGAGCGGCGTCAGCAGTGATGCAGGCGCTTAACCGATCCATTGTGGTGAAAAGGGAGCTTAGCCAGAAACAAGGCTCTTGATTTACCGGTCGATCTACGTTCCAACCCTCACCTATGGTCACGAGCTCTGGGTAGTGACCGAAAAAACGAGATTGTGAGTACAAGCAGCCGAAATGAGTTTCCTCTGCAGGGTGGCTGGGCTCAGCCTTAGAGATAGGGTGAGGAGCTCGGACATCTGGGAGGGACTCGGAGTAGAGCCGCTGCTCCTCCACATATCGAGAGGAGCCAGTTGAGGTGGTTCGGGCATCTGGTAAGGATGCCTTCCGGACGCCTCGTGTTTCGGGCATGTCCAACCTGGAAGAGACCTCGGGGCCACCCCAGGACATGCTGGAGGGATTACATCGCTCGGCTGGCCTGGGAGCGCCTCGGGGTTCCCTTGGAAGAACAGACGGAAGTGGCTGGGGAGAGGACTGTCTGGGCTTCTTTGCTGAGGCTGCTGCCCCCGCAACCCGGACCCGGATAAGCGGAGGACGACGAGTACGAGTACATGCACGAACCATAGAGTTTTAATGCAACTGTGATTATTTCATAACGTCACCCACATATTTATAACTGCAACAATTAAGTCATATGAGCTGTTCTGCCATCCATTGGTAGGTGCACAAATTTAGGAAACGCACCTGTGGGTTGTATTTACATGTAAGAAAATACAACTTATGCGGTCGTATAGGTTGACGGACTTTTCAGGTAAATCTGGTGTATTTGTTTGGGCGTTTAGTTCAAATATAATAATATAACTACTGGGTCAGGTGGGGTAACACAATTTCAAAATTCGGACGAAATAATGAAGGTGGGAAATTCATGCAAAGACTTTAACACACCACAATAAGAAAAAAGAATGAGATATTAGAGAATGAAACAAGCACTACTGACTTCATGAAGGATAGCAAAACACTTTAAATGACACGTACAGAGTGTAGACAGTCATGCCGGGCCGCTCCTCAATCCTGATGGCACTGTCGGTGGGAGTCGGGGGCTCTTGCTGGTAGTTGGTGGGGATACGGATGGCGACCACCAAGCGGCGAGACAGAACACCGTCGTTGCGTGGGTACACTGTGATGATGATGGGAGCTGCTGTGCCCATGGCCTCCTCTTAGAGGATGAAGTGTGAGATAGAAATTTAGTTTAACAAGAGGAGAAACTCCACTATCTTCCCTGGAGCAATCTACCCAAATCTAAAGGTCAGGATTTGTGTGAGTGTGTAGAGGACATATTATCATTATGCAAATAACAAAAAACAGACCATGTAAATTACATCTCTGTGGATGATGATTCTGCACTGAGGCCTAGTTTTCAGACTCCACCTTTAGTTGGCTGAGGTTAGATTTTAGATTAGTGTGCTGACCTAAAGCGGGGAAACATGACCTCAAAGGACATTAGTGTCTGACTATTATTCAAATGTATCCTCCAATAAAGCTGAGTCATGTAATAATAGATTGTTAATTCAAAATGAGAATGGAGACATGATGTATGTTGATCTTGTCTTTGATTAATTCAGCTTCAGGGTGTCCTGAGACTGACCTCTGTTAAAATTAACATCACAAACTAAACCAGGAGTATGATTTTTAAAATGTTCACGCAGCCTAAATACTCTATGGCAAGTTAAAAAAAAATTCTGGTGATCCATTTTCTAAGTCTGATCTAAATTAATTCCTCTCCAGTGTTTATGACTTAAGAATCTGTGAAAAGGAACTTTTGGCTTTTTTTGTCAAGACCATTTGCTGTTGTTGTAATTGCATCTTTTTAAGGACCCTAAAATGATTATCCTGGCAAAATCTTCATTTCTCCTGCTACTAAGTTACAAACACACTTGTCTTCGGGGCTTCCTAAGACTGGCCACTGTTAAATTAACATCAAAAACAAAACTAGGAATATGATTTTTCATTCAGCGTAAATAACAACACATATTCCATGAACTAATTTATAAAACTGAGAGGAGATTGTAATATTTTTTATCCTTTAATAAACTGCAGAACTTGCCATTCAGTCATGATTAGTTATGTAAAAAAAGATCTCTACCTTTTTATTATTAGTCAGTGTTTTCTTTCTCTGTGGCTTTCATCAGATTATAAAAATCTTTCTATTACATAACATAAATCAGTACTCTTGGTTCATCCTTTTATTATGTGTGTGACATCTTGTTATAACATCATGACATCTTGTTATATCTTAATGTTGTAGTTGTATTGTTGCTGTTATTGCAATGATGTGGTGTCTTGCTATCACTATTGCTAAAGCCTTTGTGTCATGTCATGTGTCTATTTTGTACTTGTGTTTTTTTTATATTAAAATAAATAAATAAAGTAAATAAGATGGGACTCAGCTTGTGGTGCTCAAAGTGCCAGAAATTGCATTTGTAAAACTAAACACCAGTGTCTCCTTCCAAAAATAAAATCATACCAACCATATCACCGTATATGTATTTTTAATTTTGGGGTGAACTGTCCCTTTAAAAACATTGACACTTATTAACAGACTAGGTCCTGTACTGTTAGTGAACATATTTTAGCAACCTGATCCAACAGGAAGGTAATTTTTGGATTGGCTTACCTTGTTCATTGCTCCCACCGATGTACATGAGCAGCTTCCTCACCAGCTCCCCAGTCACTTGGTCAAAAGTTCGTCCCTCAGAGGAAACAACAGCATATTTGGCACCATCATATCGCCGCACCTCAAAGCTAACTCCATCCTGGGGGTGAAAAAAAGAAATCCGGGGGCAGTTTAGGCATCAGAAGGCCAACTGTAGCTGCACACAAATGCAGAAATTGATTTAATGCACATACACCCACACACACAAACCCAGTCCTGGGGGTTGCTGTATGGGAGAGGTTAAGCTCAGATATGATTCACCTCTGACACACTGATGTTGACAATCTGCTCCCGAGGACGAAAGCCTTGAACTGGCGAGGGGGGTTAACACTTGAAGGGCTCAGTGTGTGTGTGTGTGTGCGTTCGTGTGTGTGACTGCACACATGTGGGTGCGTGAAACCAATGTGGGCAGCCAAATAATGAGATGCAGATGAAACGTATTTACACTGACTTGATTTAGTTCTTCTTCTGCTCTGCAGGGTTCAGTCAGCCTACAGAGAATAATGGGCAAGAGATGTCTTGTTACATAACTGCACACAGGCAAACACACGGCGCTCGGCCCCCACCCCCAGACACACAGCGTCAATATGATGCAACAGTTTTGCATTAAATATGATTAAGTGGGGCTAATGTGGAGCACGGCCACTCAGCTATGCTGCTGAGCAATAACTTTAATAGGTTTTGAAGGAATCTGGCCACTGTAGATTCGAATACAGCCGCTCGTTCTGCTAATGTGATTATACTGTGTGTAGCCTTTAGCTCTGTCTTTGTTTGTGTGATGTTTTGAGCATTGGACTTTAATGTCAATGTGATTTGTTCTCCTTACAGTGTTCACTGTCTATCTGCAAGAAGCTGCTGCAAAATATACAGTTGGGCTGGTCATGATAATCACGGTATTGACTTATCGAGGTCAGCAGAAATTATTGAGGTCATGCCCTTATATTGTATTGCCTTTGTGTTTACATGTGAGCCAACATGCAGTGTTTGGCAGTATATTGCCTGTTACAAAATGACTGCCTATACCCCTGAGCCAAATGTTACATATTTATTTTAATGCATTTTTTTGTTGACAGAGCCCAAGAGTCCATTTTGTTTATTGTTTTGGTTGTGTGGCTTTATTTTATGTTGTTTTTGCTACTGTCTGAATATTCATAAGAATTAAAAATTAACTTAAAAAATTAGGGTAACAATTTGCATGCATCTTTTTAAGTAGACTGGATAAATAAGACTTGGATTATACCGCACAATGTTTTGATATAGTTTTGCTGCTGTTAAAAAACATGGCTCCCAATCAGCTGATGAATCAATAAGTTTGCCGTTTTCCATGGATGCATGTGAGAAAAAGTTTTCACAAATAAGGTAACACAGCATGGGTAATTGATTCGCAATTGCAGGTGAAATATTCCCGTAAGGCAACTTTTGCATTCGATTATTATGCAGATCAAGCACGAGCAGTGTTTGTAGACACTGCTAAGTAAAACAGCAATTTGCAAGTGAAGGCAATTTAATTTTAATACGGAGATCTAGCATTTGCAATTATTTCTGAAAGTGTAGCTAATTGAGAAGATAATTATCTCAAACAGAACATTTTGATACTTGATTGCATCTCCAGTGTCTACTGGCATCTTTTATTACATCCATTACAGGGCAATTACCAAGATAGCTTTCTACAATTTAAAAAACATTTCCAATCTTTAGAGCTTCCTGTCCCAATCTGACCCCGAAAAACTGGTCCATGCATTCATCTCCAGCAGACTGGATTACTGCAATGACCTTTTTGATGGACATCCCAAAAAGACAATAGGTAGGCTCCAGCTAATTCAGAATGCTAAGAAAACAGAACATATTGCATCTGTACTAAAAACACTCCACTGGCTGCTGGTACAGTACAGAACTGATTTCAAAATATTAATGCTTGGTCTTTGTGAGCGTCATTTGTGAGTGCTCACTGTATTCTGTGTGCAAGTGTGCGCATTGTTTGGTTGGCTGAATAGTTATTTTAGTTATATGGAGGATTTTATTGCTCCATCTCATCGTTTAATATTTCTTTATAGTCACTTCCAGCACCCTTGAACTTTACTCAAGGGCGAGGGCTGATGTGGTCCAGCATGACCCACTTCACACATTGTTCCTGATCACAGTTTTAGGGGTGGAGATTTGGTGATTTTGGACCATTTAGAAGCAACTGCCACAACATCACCCTGTAGCATTGTGTATTTATCGAGGAGTCTCATTTGATTCTGTGTTCAGTAATGTTGTGTCATTAAAAGTGGGGAATTACAACAAGGAAAATATTCTTGAATGTGTGTCCTCCCACTTTGCAATTACACTGGAAAATAATAGATAAAACAAAATATTAGTTTGTTGTGTGGGTGTACCTTAAAAGATTGGCAGAATTATGTAAATACATTTTGTAACGGTAAAAGAATGTCTTGTTTTGAGCAAATGCAGATGAACTTTATTTCCGCCCAGATTTATTTTCTCACTGACTCACCACAGAGGTAAAGTGGTCTTGTGATTTAACAACACTTCTGCATTCATCCCTCAGCACATACAAGATAACACCATGTTATCATGCAGCTCTAACTTGTGACAGGTACCCAGGCTCCTGCATGGTAATTACATGGGCTCCTCTCTGTATGACTTGTCAGCAGGACCACCATTACCATTGTGTACAGGATGGCATAGCGAGAAAGCAGAGCCTGAGTTCAGTTAAGCAGTACAATTAACGTGTCTGAGGTTGTGTGTGTTTAGCTGCTGTCTTCTGCCAGCTTATAGGCTACAGTGATAATTACTTCGTGCCTGAGGAGCGAGCACAAACGATTATCAACACTGTGAGTGTTAAATTGCCGTGTCATTTCACTTGGGTTAAAATAATCTTTTACATTCATTAGCAAACTTGGAGCTGAGCTCCACCTATATGTTGCTGTTATTCCGGTGTGAATGTGTGTGCATAGGTACGTGTGTATGCCCTGCCAACTCCTCTGTATTCTGTGTCAGTTTTAATTAAGAGTGTTGGGTGTCAGAGTCAGGTGGGTGCTCCACAGATCAGGTGACAAGCTCTGATTTCAATACCTGCTGTTTAAACGAGTCAGTCAGGTCCAGAGATTTGATGAGCTTTGAGCTCTGGCTATTCAAGCCTGTTTAATGATGCTTATAGCAAGTGTGGAGTCTGTGGTGGCCTTTGACATCATCCTGCATTTGATCCTCTGTCAAATTTTCAGCAATAAAATGTTGAAATTTACTCACAGAGCTGCGCAGTAACATTCATTCTTTTCAAGTTCAAATGTGAGTGTTTGCACGCAGTTATTTCACTGCTGGCTTAAACTGACTTTTCTGAATTCTAGCTCCAGACAATAGATGTTAGTATGCAATGTCAGAACAGATCTGCCTTCCAGTTTGTGTGTGTGGGAGGGTAAATGTGTCAGTTTGGGTCATGTGGCTCTCTGCCTATCTGGTCATTTGGGCTGGAAGTCCTCTTTGTCTCAGCCCGTGCACCTTTTGTGTCCCTGTCAAAAGTTAACAAGCTATTCAGAGATAAACACACACAATGCAGATTGCAAAACCCATGCCGACCGCGACGTTACATGCCTAACTGCACATTTACAGTAGTGCACTGTGGGTCAGCGGAGAGAAGAACCTCGAAATGGCTGTTGGGCATTGCCTCGGTTAATAACACACATCACTGAGTTTGCTGGAATCCATCCAATGTGTGCATACATTAAATATAGGCAAACACAATATGTAGGTAAACATACACTGGGTGGTGGTGGTGGGGGTGGGGGGGGGGGGTGCTGACATGGAGAGGGCATGCCCTTCCGTCTCTCTGACGTCAGTTTTCAATGGTCAGTGTATCAGTGTACACACCAGGTCCATATCTGAGCTCATGGGTTAACCACAAACACCTCTGCTCTGCATCCAGGGCAGGGTCAGTTGGCTCAGACTCACGTGGCACACACATGCATAATGTCATAATGGAAAATACAGTGGCCCACCGCACCTTAAACCCTCTCTGATTATAGTCTAGTGTGTGTTGTTGTTTTAAGGTTACACAAACACCCAGCATCATCATCTATATTCATCCCTGTCTTGCTGATTGGCAGAGGACCCCTGGCTGCTTTGCCTCTTTGCCCCACACTGCGGCTCTGCGGGCATCCTTATAGGTCACAAGCAATTAACTACCAGGCTGTCAGTCAAGGTTACAGGGGTTGTGATGCACTCTGCAAAGTCCAGGATCATTTTTAAAACACAACTGCAATAATATAACCTAGTTAGGGTTAAGTGCTGGATGAAATATTCATGCAAACAGGAGAAACCTCGCACCTCAGGATTACTGCGCGCATGTAGCCACACAGAGAAGCGCGCGGGGCAGAATTTGCAGAAGCTTTACAGATATCAGTGATGATGACGTTGTGTCTGACATCTGACAGGTGTCCGCGCGCT
Organism: Epinephelus awoara; assembly: GCA_035609425.1. NCBI lineage: Eukaryota > Metazoa > Chordata > Actinopteri > Perciformes > Serranidae > Epinephelus > Epinephelus awoara. Next base: position 7,417,554 of record CM069311.1, read on the forward strand.
CCTTACCTTCGTCTCGCTGCTGAGCAATTTATATTCCGTCTCCTCGGTGTTTCCGAAGAGCGAATTTTTGATCATGCCAAACATGTCGCGTCTTCGGCCAGGTCACCTCTCCTTCTCTCCGCTCCTTGTGGTCTCCTGTGTCCTTCCCTTTTCGTCCTCGTGCGTGATAACTTTCTTTCTCGACTGACCCTTATGCGCTCGTCCGACTCCTTAAAAAAACACCTTGATAAATAAGAGCTAACAGTACCCAGATGCTCCAAAGCGCAGAGTGCGCGGTTTGTTCCAGTGAGCACAGACCTCTCAACAGATGCTTGTTTCCCTCTCGGAGACAGAAGTTGGGAGATGCTGACTCCTCGCCCTTTGCCGAACCTAGGAATGAACAAATCAGCCTCCACCGTGACGGCTGGGGTGTCTCCGCCCTCCTCCGCTCTTAGTTTCTCCTTTTACCAGCTTGACGCTCACTTATGTCACCACCTTTCACTCACAGGCGTTTAAATTCACTTAAAGTGGGGCATCAAGCTGGCAGCACAGGGGCTAATTTCCCCTGACTTAATCACCCCCCAGATGAGTTCAGGTTGTGCTGACATTACACATACATGCATAACTAACTCCCTGGTATGAGATGCAGCATCTCTAGGGAGTCACCTCTTCCAAATCCTCCCCTCCCCAAAAATAGAGTAACCTTCAGTGCCACTTAGCTTTTGTTAGGGTTTCTCTCTCATTCTGTTTGTCATGGCTGTCTGCTCCGGGATGCGTAAAACAGCGGGGAGTGGAGAAGCACACTTACATCCTGCTTTTGGTGCAATATAATTTTTTGACACAAGCTGTTGGTTTGTCAGGATGCATTGGAGTTTCTTTCCAGGGCTCAGCGTGTGTGTGTGTTAGTTTGGGGCAGCGCATGGGTGCACGTCTTACTCCCTGTGTCACTGTGCGTTGCTTTGCTTTAGGGTTAGTCTATTTAGATTCAGACTGAAGGCAATGTTAGTCACCACTGGGGAGTAAGAGGAAACAGGAAGGACAGATTTAATGGGGGAAAAAAAGTGGGATGGATATCACAGGGCCAGAAAAGATGAGGTACTGTATGAGGGAGGAAAGAGACAGGATTACATTTAAGATGACACTGCAGCATGCTGTACATACACTGTACATGTAAACTCACAAGGATCTAATTAAGCTGACTTGGATGTGCATTTCATTATATATATATTTGTTATTTGCTATATCTGAATGTGGCAGCAGAAATCCAGACGCACCAGACCAGGCAATGTTTTTCCAATCTTCTATTGTCTGGCACCAACAACCATGCCACGTCCAAAGTCACTTAAATCACCTTTCTTCCCCAGTCTGACGCTCAGTTTGAATTCAGCAGGTGGTCTTCACCATGTCTACATGCGTCACTGCATTGAGTTGCTGCCACATGAAAAAACATTAAGCGACATCAATTATTCAGAGTTGTAATGTTTGTTGTAACATAAAATATGACTTGGCAATTCTGTGTTTCTAATTCTGCATGTTGGAATCTGTTGAGTTTGAAAAACTTTTTGCATGATGTACACCAAGCCTCGTACACATTGCCTAGAGCAGTGGTGTCAAACATACGGCCTGGGGGCCAGAGCCAGCCCGCCAAAGGGTCTAATCTGGCCCACTGGATCACCTTGCACACCTAAAAGTGATGCACTTGTGAAGGCTGACAGGTTTCAGAAGCAAGTTAAACATTGAGCAGCTTTCGTGGTGTAAAATGCTGCTTCAGGGGCTTTTCCACTCCCATCAGAATACAGTTCTTTTCTTTCACTTTAGTTCGGTGTGGTGATGTCAGGGTTACTGGTCCGGCCCACCTGCGATTAAATCAATTCAAACTAAATTGAATTTGACACCCTTGGTCTAAAAGCGGTTTCAGCCTGCCAAAATCTCCTGCCAATTTTCGTTGAATTTGTACTTTTCCACGTCGTCCACAGCACAGTAACAGCTGACCAGCAGACAGTGGATCCTCGGCTCTGAAAATCTCAGCCAGAAACAAAATCCGAGTGTGTTTGGTTTCACTATCCAGATCTGTGTGACATTAAAGCTGCAGAAGGTAACTTGTGTAAAAATTACATTTAGTCATATGTGCTGAAACTGTCTCTACATCCTGATAGTAGTACAGGACACAGATAATCCATGAAAAACACCAAGCTCCTCTGCCCCCTTGTAATTCTCCAATCCACTGCACCTGAAAGAAAACAACCACTCAGGGCCAGGAGGAGTCTCTGACGCAGTGTAATCACGACTTGGGACTGGGTTAGAGACTCTGCCTGGCTTTATTTATTGATCTATCTTTTGTTCAGGTGCAGGAGATTCATTCAAAAGCCATTAGCCAACTAGGAGCAGCCATGGGAACCAGAATGTTTTCTCTGACTATCTGTGTTGTGTACTACTGACAGGATAGAATGACAATTTAAGCAAATATGAATTATTTTTCTAATAAAGCTTAATAAAAGAGACGATCTAAACAATATTGATAAAAAATAGCTGTTACAAATTACTCTGAGGTTTTACCATGCAATGTCGGAGAAAGTTTTATAATCCTACTTACCATGTCTAAGCATTTTAAAGATTTTTTGACATTTTGCTTTAAGATATTTTAAAACCAATGAAGGCCCTTTTTTTAACAGATGAATGATTTCACTGCCTTTTAAAAACTTTTTTAAGGATCCATGGTAACCCTGTGTTTGTCGTCCACCCAAATGCACACTCATGCAAAGTAGAGGACAACAGTGAGAAAAGCAGTTTAAGCCTCAGTGGAAAAGACTAATCAGACAAACTGTAAAGGATCTGAGAAACAACTGCGTGAAATTACTGACAAACAACTTAGAGCTCGGCGATATGGAGAAAATCAAATATATATTTATAACTCAAATTAATCTATACAATTCAGTGATCAATGATCTAAGATTACTGATGCAAAGTGAAAACATTGATGCATATCATCTTTAAGACACGCCTTTATTTTGAAATTACCATGGCCAGTCTGTGTCACCATTTCCGTCCAGGCACACCTTCCTAAACATTCAACAAGAGCTAGCGGCCTGGCACCAGATGGATAATGGCAAGCAGTCAAGATGCCCAAGATGTCATCTTCAAATGTCTTGTTATGTCCACAACTTAAAGATATTCAGTTTGCCGTCATAGAGGAGTAAAGAAACCAGAAAATATTCGCACTGCAGAAGCTGGAATGAGAGAATTTTGACTTAAAAATCTTGGAACTGACTAATTGCCTATCAAATTAGTTGGTGATTATTTAACAGTTGATGACTAACTGATTAATTGTTGCAGCTCTAATGTGTAACTGCTTTTAACAAAAACTCAAAGTGTGACAGTGACTAATATTTTAATGGGACAAATGAAGCAAAATGTACTTACAGTCCATTTAAATGGTTGCTTTTGCCTTTATACAGTTAGGAAAAATACCGAAACACAAACAGAGGCATGTGTGGACAAGCTGCAGGTACAGTATATTTACAGCTCAACAACAGCTTTTAAATTATGGCATATATTTTCACAGTTGCTTCCCATACTCTCAGATCAGCTTATCCTCATATTGACCATTGACAGAACAAAACAACAGAAATAAGTCGAGTTCTCTCAAAGCCGTCCATGATGGCACAATCCTCCATCTGCCAGACAAACAAGTGTTCCTCTGGAGTTTACTTATCATGTGGTGGATTATATGAGACCAGATAAATCAGCCACAGACAAGTTGTTTGTGAAGAGTTTTTGAGATTTTCTTCCAATGTTGCACCCTCCCATGTCCTCACTTCTCCCAGCCTTTACCTCCAGGCTGAGTGGGCAACCTGAGCCCCACCAGGCCGGCCACTTCTTCTGGACTGCGCTCTCCCTTGCCGTGGTAGAGGTTGTGCAGAGCCAAGTGGGTCCTGGTGGACGCCAGCAAACACAGGTATGTGTGTGAGTCGTGGTGTGCCGCCTGCTGGGCACGGCAGTACCTTTCTCCTGTTACCTGTCAGAGGGGAAAACAGAGAAAACATGAATGAAGATCAAACTATAAAGGGGAGAGGGGTATATAGGTAAGACAGCATGCACATTTTATTTTATTTATTTTATCAGTAAGTAAAGAAAAAATGAAATCAAGTAAAGAAAATATGAATAAACGCCTTCAGGTCTAGCTGGTGAACAACATGGCTCACAATGACAATAACAGACAACATAAAGTAAACACATGTCCCTATATCACACGCTTTCCCCTCCATCGCCCGTAACAGCTACATGGATAGTAAGCATTAAGTCCAGACCCTATAGAGATTCACGTATACATTACAATGCCTTCAAGGCTTTTCAGAGCTGGGACACATACACAGTCAGACAAGAGTTGCTCCCAGCTATTTTGCTTCACTGACTGCACATGCATTCAACCAGCCTGGTGAGCCAGGTTCTTCCAAGCATAAATAATAAAAGCTTTAAGCCTATATGCTTTTAAAAAAACAAACCTTCAATGGAGCAAGCAGCTCTACTGTGTTCTGTTTAGAAACAATTTCAAGCAGTCAGATTGACACCATGACAGACTATTAAATGCTGCATGTTTAATATAAGAATAGCTATACACATTAATTAAAATAAATACAATGAAGACAAAGTTAAATTAGGGCTGCTCCTGAAGATGAATGTGGTCATACAGACGCAATTACAGACAGATCTTAAGCTTATTAGAGGCTTTAAAACAAAGTGTAAACACAGTTACAAGTATTTAATCCCACGGAAGCATACACATTCTTTGGTAACGTAAAAACTGTTAGCTATTATAGTTTTTATATTGCATTATTTTGAGCCTGATCCTGTTAATTTGGGTTCACGTTAACACAAAGGCCACTTACGTGTGTAGCAGCCTGCACACCTGTATGCGTAGGGACTTAATCAGATAGTTAATTCATTATCAGACGGAGCACTCACCTGCGCCTTAACCTAAGCTATGCTAGGCTAACGTTAGCATGCCCTTCTGCTTCACCTTGCGTGTAACCGTTATGCTACTTCAACGTCTTACAAAGTTGGCAATAACAACCCCACGTTGTCATGTTGGGCATTTAATCTTTTCCTACGTTTCCGACCAGCTAAAGGGCGAGACTAGTTTGAACTTGACTAGCAGCACTGTAAAGTTATCATTCAAGTTAGCAGGTTAGCTAACGTTAGCCACCACGCTCATTCCCTGTAGTTCGTAACGGTAGTTAGCAAACTTAGCTAACGTTAGCTTAAACGCAGCTGCTGGGAAACTCACCTTATTCTTCCGAAACTGGTCCATAACATAGCTGTAGGCCAGTGACCGTTTATAAGCTGGTCCATGAATGGCACGTAGTTCTTTGAGTATTCCTCGGCAGACTCGGAGAGGTGATGACAGCGCCGCCATCTCTGAACTGTGTTGTGATTGTGCGAAGCCAGGCAGCCTCAATCTAACACCGCACAGTCGATCAAAGACATTACTCTGTTTAGACCACAAGGGGGTGATGTATGCCACTAATAAGTGCACGACATGTGACGCTTCCTCCCATCAAACATTTATCTGCAACTGTGAAGGTAACGTGGATTTAATTTAAAGTGTACACACAGTCAGTCTTTAATGGACATGTAGATAAATAAATAAATATGCAAGGTAATGGGATGCAGGCTTTGGGCTCTTGTTGGTTGTGTTGCTGCTGCAGGAGCACAGGGTTAGAGCATGCTAACAGTCACTGGTTCACATGTAAAGCAGTTTAAGAAGCAAACACTTGTTGTTTTCCATCTTTTAAACTACTGTAAAACTCTTAAAAGTGCTGAACAGTTGCTCAACTGAAGCAGATAGCTGTGGCTCACAGCTCGCAGGTGCAAAAATATGCAATTGGGAACAGAGCATCAACTTTCCTGGATAAATAGAGTCTGAAATTATTAAACAGTCAGTGAATTATTCACTGACTGTTTATTGTATTCTCAAATTCAGGTTCAGAGATGTTGTCTGAGACGTGGGGAAACATCGAGCAAAGACTGTTTAATGGGTCAAGAAACCGTGCTGCTGCATGTTTTGGAGGGTCCATCCAAGATCAGCCAAGACAGAGGAAAGCTGCATCAACTGCTGGTCCTTGGTTACATTCAAAGCCTTATTCACACGGACTCCGCCTTCATCTTCACTGCAAGGTAATGCATGATTGAAATATTGAACATAACATGCCCGAAATGTTTCCTCTGTCACTCAGCCTTACACATCCCACCTGCTATCGAGTTAAAGGAACAGTGCGTAAGATGTAGGGGGATTTAGTGGCCTCTAGCGGTGAGGATTGCACATTGCAACTAGCTGAAACTTCTCCCAGTTAGAATTCCTTCAGTGTTTATTGTTCAGGAACGATCTGCAGAGGTCTCTTTCTCTCCAGAACAAACGGGTCACACGATTTAAACTGATAAAAACACTGAATAAAACAGTTTCATGTTATGAATCAGTGTTTCTCCGACACTGTTTTGCACTGCTTTGTTTTCCTCGGTTCAGGAGGTTTTAACTGGGAGCTGAATTATCAACAGAGGTTTTTTCCTCTCCAAAACAAACACACTTGGTGATTTAAACCGGTAAAAACACTGATTAAATTAATTTTTCTGACATGGTCATCTTGGAGAGGCTGCTTACTACGGTGGCTGGTATGAAAATATGAATGGCGCTGTCTCGAACAAGTGTAACGAAAACACAAAAATTCCTATTTTTAAGAAAACATACCTGTGATATTATATTAAATTTCCACCAATATATCCCCCTAAATCCTACACACTGGACCTTTAAGTAATTTCCACCTGATAAACCGGTCAGCAGAGGAGACAGAGGGGACTGTGGAGATTTGTAATGGTATTTTCTTTCAGGATCTGTCAGCATCTCTCTGTCTCTTCCCTCCCTTTACTATAAATAACAACTCAAACATAGAATAGAGCCAAACTACACATGCACTGTTGTCGTGGCTGTGGGAATAACTTGAAAACAACTCACTCCCTGAAGAGAATAAAACAAAAGAGTTACCTCACTCTCTTGTGAGTATACGGCTCTATTAGTCCTAGTGTGCACAATGCAGTGTCATTTGGTCCACATTGTTCCTGATGGTAGAAACAAGGTAGAATATTTCGACTGGTGCAGAGATACAGTGCAGTCTTTACCTTTGTGAAGGGTGCTTTTGAGCACATATCTTTGTGCGCTACTAGCTTTTGATTTGGACACTTGAGAGCGGTCATCTGTCACCATAGCAACACTGAGTTTAGCCGAGGGCAAAATGCAGAGGAAAGGATCAGTCTGTTTTTTGCAGACGTGAAGCGAAATTCTTTTAATGCTTTGTTTGATTTTCAGGGAGTCGGTGTGTGTGGTGCGAAAGGTGCCGGTGCTTCGTCACGCAGAGACAAAGCTCTTTACATTTGACTTATTATATTATTGAACATTGAATTAGTCTGTAAGTGGATTATAATGATAATACGGCGCAGGTGGCGTTACACTGCAGAACTGAGGCTGTGCATTTGGCCTAAGAGGCTGAAACGTGAGGTGTTCACACTTGATTCAGGTCACAGGTCACCGAACTGGGTTTCTCAACACTACATTCCCAGTGTTTCCAGTTATTTGAGCCTGTGTATTGATGATTGACTCTAGGGGGAGCCAGTCTCTTATCAGTTTCACACACCGGTTTGGTTCCTCGACATTTGTTGGTAGGCACCCCTCTCCCCCTCCTCCTCTTCTCCTCCTCTCTCTCTCTCTCTCTCTCTCTCTCACACTCTTTCAATGAATACTAATGCAGCGAGTGGGCCCACCTCCCTTCCTCCCATCTTTTTCGCAGGGATGGGCGGGAGAGGGGAGACAGAGCAATTCCAGCTCAGTATCCTTCCTCATGAGGCAGGCAGTGCTTGACTAGCAGCAGCCCCAATGCCTTTTTTTCCTCCCACTGAGCAATACTGGTGATACTGTGCCGTGCGTTGCTGCTGCAACAATGTCTAACCTGTGTGAGTGGCACCAGATATTAGACCAGAGTTGAGAGAAAGGACATCTGTGCCTGCTTTTTTTGTCATCTGGATGGGAAGTCTTTTTTGGGAGGAGAGACAGAAGAAAGCAGAAGGCAGCCGGGGAAGGGGAACAACTGGCAACAGCCAATCCCCCCTTCCACACATAGACTGGAGACAACGGAGGCCACTGGAGTATTTGCTTTTATCTTTCGTTTTTTGTTCTTTTTTTTCCTCATCGCGCTGCTGGGAGGTGCTTTACCTTTTCATTTGCTTGCTCTCTCGGTCCTCTGTCTTCTCATCTATTTCGCCATTTACCTGGTCAACAATTTCTTCTATTTATGAGCCAGACAAGGAGGGACAGAGAGAGGCAGAGAGACAGAGAAAAAGAGAAAGAGAAAGAGGAGGGGGATTTTTTTTTTGCCCCCTTTTATTCTCTTTTTTTGTCCCCCTTCATTCATTCTTGCTTCCCTCTCCATTGCTATCACTTCCAGCCTTTTCTATCCCTGTGCAGCCCACGCTCCCTCCTCCCTTCACCGCCTCCCTCCTCCTCCTCCTCCTCCTACTCCCCCTCCTCCCCCCCACCACTCCACTCACTGTCCACCCGTAACTTTGGCTACTTTTTTGACTCCACCAGTGTTTTAATTTCCTTACTTTAAAAACCTCTCATAGAGACATTTTAATTGGCTTGCTTGTATTTTCTATTTATGCCTTTTTCACTTTTGTACCTTTTCCTATTTCCTACCCCCCTTCTCTTTTTTCCTCCTACCATCCTATGCATCTTTTTTGGGCGATTCTTAATTCTAACCATAGGTAGGTCTATTTAGTGTTTAGTGTCTGTCTCAAAGTCTTTGTTCCTTTTCTGTGTATGCAAGGTGTTTTGTGTGGGGTGCACATACATTACACATACACACACACACACACACACATACACATACATTGGCCTACAATCTAACATTGGTATACCATGTCTCCCCTCCCATCCGGCTCTCAGCTGATTGTTGCCTCATGCCATGTCATCCTCACCTCACTCTCCCCTTGCATACTATAATCTGTGTTATCTTACTTTTTTCTTTGTGTTCTCCTCAAACCAAAACCACAGTGACTCATCAAGCAAGCACCTTCTCCAGCTGTCATCGCGGAAACCACATTTTTGACTGCATCGTCTCTATGTTGTTGCACAAAAAGTCTGTCCTTCCATTAAAAAACGTCTGAAACGCCCCTTTATCACACGCCCTCACATGTCCTTTTTTCTGTTTGCCTCCATGCACATTGAGAATCGGAATTCCACTTTCATCCTGTAGAGGAAATGTCAAGCCGAGGTGCGTTTAAGTTTCCTCGCCTCATGTTTATCAGGTGAAGGTCAAACTGAGCGAAGGCCTAATTCATGAGCGACAATGCGCCGTTGTTGCAAAGCGCATTTGTAAGCCAGCGCTCGTCCGTTCTGTCGGGGTGTCATCTGTGTTTATACACTCCTCTGCCTCCTTTTTCCTCTGCCCTCTTTTCCTCTCTCTCTCTCGTCTCCCTCTCTCTCTGTCCCCTATCTTTCTGAACTGACTCTCATTCTCGCAGACAGACACACACAAGCACAAGAGAATGGACTAGGAAAATACTGGCTTTTATCTTCCAGAGGAATTTTTTCCCCCTCTTTTTTTCCTCCACCATAAATTTCACTTTTTTCCACTCACTTTGCTTCAAGCTTTAATCTCTTTAATCACCTTTTTCTCCCCCCCCGCATCTCTTTTTCTCCATCATTTCCACCCTCCCGCCCCCTCTGAATCGATCCACTCATTGATTTATTTGTTGTTCCATTTTGTCTTTTCATTCGCCGTCCAAAAAGTGTCATGTCCTACCACTCACACGTCATTGACTTGCTTGCATCAGAGAGGAGTCGCTGTTTATTTTGCATTTTGGTGACGTAATTTTTGCAATTCATCACCTCGGTTACTTCCATTTTATTGAAACACAAGGGGCAGATTATTCATGAATAATCGTTTTGCATTTTGGAAAAAACAGAAGATAGGATGGCTCGAAAGAATTAAGCCGACTGCAAAGTAACTGAATAATTTGGTGTGTGTGTGTGTGTGTGTGTGCCTGTGTGTGGTGTGTGAGCTACAGGGAGGCACAGCAATAGACAGATGCATAGCAAAGTGAAGCAAACCACACAACTCATTTCCTTGTCCATCTCCTTTTTTTGTTATATTTCCACTTTTTTCCTGAAGGAGATTTAACGCCTCTCCTCTACATTACATGAAGATTATGGGAAGTGGGACTCTTGAGCAGCCGTCACCATGATAAAGGCACTCTGGATATAGCTGTTTTCCTGTGGAATTACCCTTTAAATCCTGGATTTGATTCCAAATGAAAAAAATAATTAACAGTTATTAAAACTGTCCTAAATTCTGGACTCTTTTTCTTTTTTAAACTTTTTTTTTTTGTAATGGACTGAAGCTGATTTCAATATTTCTTTTTCGACTATTGAATCTTAATGGGATTTCACTAACGCGGATTAAAGACTCAAGCAACATCTTTGTCTATTAGTCGATGTAATAGCCATGATTCTTGCCATTTCTCCAGCCTACAAAATCCATTAGGTTTAATAATTCTTAATGTTAAGGGTTAAATAGGTGAGTACGGTGCTTTGAATCCACACATGCTATTGCTGTTGCATGTTTCGGATGATGATTAATGGATGTAGATACTCATTTTAATATTTTTTTGCATGTGTGTGTGTGTGGGTGTGCATACGCGTGTGTACTGTATGAGGGTTAGGTAGAATTTAAATGGATTTATTGGCGGATTATCAGAGATCAGTAATTTCCCCTCACACTTCATTTATCCTTTGTAGTTTTCCCCCCATGAGCCTTTGATTGTCCCCGGATTCAGGTGAAATAAAACCACATGTGCACACTCAAATCTGATCATGTAAGAATGTACTTAACATGTCGAAATCAATCTCCATACTCCGCACTTGGTTTTGTACTTATTAGCCACACTCCAGTTGATGGAGTGGCCACTTCTGCCTATCAAATAATCTGCTCAGTGCTGCTCTGCACTCTTATTTAAAGCCGAGGAGCGTGTGTGTGTTTGCACGAGAAGAATATAAAGGCAGATCAATAAAGTAATCTACATGGAGAGATAGACTACTTTGCCCTTTTCTCAACGCAATTATTTTTATCTGCTGTTATTTCAAAGAAACACAAAGTGCTCCACAGCGGGAGAATGACAGTACATCACCTAGTGGAGTGTGTTGGAATGAAATCTTGAGTCTGCAGCAAAATGCAATTCACACCCACTCTGTCTCTTTCTCTCTCTCACACACACACATGCAGACACTTTTTCCATCTATCCATCATAGGTGCATTGACGATTGACCCCTTTTCTCTGATTAACTTTCCCATCATTTGGCTGACAGCGGTTTGGATTTACACAGCATGTGTGTGTGTGTGTGTGTGTGTGCACGCTGCACAGTCAAGGTTAGGGCTGCGTACCAGTGGAACCCATCTGGGACCTGCTCTCATAACCCGGGACCATTACCCATTCTGCTCCATGCTCTTGGCACACATGTGACCCCCATAGCCTATCTACAGATGGGCACTTAAGCCCAGGTAGTGTGTCAAAGCTGTCACAGCTGCCGCGCTGCGAAATGGACGTGTTGGGTGCAAACTCAGCCTTTGACATGTGGCTTGCTGTTGCCTTTTTTACTGTTATGATCATAAGAATAGGGTTTTTATGAACAGGTGAAACTCGCTTTCGCTGTAATGTTCCTGGACAATGTGGAAGAGGGAGGCAGGAGCAAAATGGGCGGTGATGTGAGCGTTATGTCCCACTTAGCGGGAAAATTGTAGTTGATCTCAGCCGATCTGATTATTGTTATGCAAAGGATTAAGTTTGAACCGATCCTTTGGAGCATAGCTTGGTGGTAGAGTGAGCAATTTCCATCCGAATGAATAGTTTGGAAGATGGTTGCGCATCACTGCCATGCAAATGTAAGGGGGATTTGTTGGCGGGACACGTGGCTTTTTGTCAAGGTCTGGGTTTTATTTGGGATCACGAGCCCTCTTGTCACAAAGACGAGAATGTATTTTTCAGCTTTCTCTCAGTGGCGTTATATTTTGCTAAATTAACGTTCCTGCCAAAAGTCACATCGTAGTCGTTGTTTTACACAGTTTGTTCTTTAGTTTAAAAGTGCACCCTAATCCTAAATGAATAATGTTTGTGTAAATATGGCCACCAAATTTTTATTGAACAATAAATCAGCTGTATTTGGTAACCAGGGGCCCATATTTCAAACTTCCTGTCAATTTTTAGTGTTTGAAAACAGCTTGATGCCAGAAGCTTACGTGGAAAAAAGAAGTCTGCCAAAAGTCTCCAAACAGAGCTTAAGAGATTTCATAGGCACCGTGTTTGCAGTCGTCATTGATAAACAGGCCAGGAGAGGAGACAGCAGGGGCTAAGGAGATTCATAATCCTATCCCCTCTTCCTACTGATTCTCTCTCTGTCTCTCCTTCTCCCCATGTGCTACCTAATGAGACGACAATACAGCTCCTGTGTCTGGCTCTGAGCGCTGCATCTGCCTTAATGAAACCAGCAATAACCCTCTATTAGATATCTTATCTTCAAAATAGCTTCCACTCTTGTGCCATCCAGGGATTGCTGTGTTCTGGAGCAGCGCTGCGTGTTCATCAGAAGGCTAAAGTGTGTAAAGGGTGGTAGTTAGTTAAAACTCGGATTTGTGTGCCGCCGCGTGACGACCTCGTCCATCATCTTGTTAAACGAGCGGATCAGTCTGAGCTCCGTCTAACTTTGAGCAGTGTGTGTCTGACTCCCGTTCAGCCATTAAGAGTGCGAGCGGGGGAGCCTATGTGGGGCGACTTAAAAAGTACGATTTTTATTGGCAGCATATTCACTTCAAGCGAGCGGAATATGGGTCATGATCTGATATAAAAAGGCTATTCAATAATTCATCGGAGCTGATTAAGAGGACTTGTATCGACGCAGACACTGTCCATGAGAAGGGATGGGAGTACACAGAGAGGCAACACCGAGGCCCCTGTTTGTGGGATTAGTGGAAGCTAAGAAACAAGCTGAAACATGGGCGTTTCGACTGAGCAGCGTAGGCCTCCTTTGATGTTTTAATCTACTGTACGTTCGCCCCTTCTGTTTCATGTGTCGCATGTACATGTGACGTCTGTGATTACACGTTGCTGCAAGTGTGTCCATGTTGTGTGAGTTTGTGTGAGGACCCATCAATCTATTAAATATGGAGAGTACAATCTGTTACCCCGCAGAGACTGGTTTATTATTCATCAACATATTTCAATTAATCATTAATTTACTTAAAGTATGGCCCCACACTCTGCCCTTCAATTTGGAGTGTGCTCATGGTATATGAGTTGTGTATAATCTGGATTAATAGGAGCTATTTATTATTCTTCTGATCTGCTGTAGTTGGGCGGTTGTTGGGGGATGAAGGCAGAGACAATTTAGTACTACAGTACATTTGGAGGGGATGTATTATTTATCATACTGGGCTGGATTCTCCTAAAATCAGACTGTTTCATCCCCTGCACAAACACACACACACATGCATGCACACACACACAGTTCACTAAAAGGAGTTGTGAGATGCATTCAAACAAATTAAGGAGAGAGACGCATTGTTTTTATAAAGCAGAAATAGCCTTCACAGTGGATTTGGACTGTAAACAGTAATACAGAGAGCCGTATTCAGATCGAGCCGCGCATTTGAAATTCCACTCATTTAATCGTCACTTATTAATTCTAAGGGGAGCAGGTCAGAGGTTGCATGCCGTGCCAGAGCGCAGCATGGCGTTATTAGAGTCTAACTGACTGTGACCTGCCTCTAACCCTCTGTCCTCCCTGTTCCCTTTGCAATAACAGACTGGCGGACGTCAGAAAAACAAGCGACGCCAAACATCTCTTCGGAGGAGCGAAGGAGAAAACAGAAGTGAAGCTGCTCCTGTGGAGTACAATTACCTCGAAATTGCTGCTTTACCCTCTTGACCTGTCGAGGATTTTACCTAAAACTGCTGTGAGTCCCCCCCGCCCGGCCGCCTTGTTCGCAATCAACACTGGGAGGATTATGATGTGGAGGGGAGATAAATGCTCTGCAACGTCGCCTCATTTTTAAAACCTCACCTCTCTATTCATGAACATCTGTATTTGCTTCAACAAACCCCACACAGCTAATGAGGTGTCCTGGTAGAGAGGTGTAATTTAATTAATCATGAAGACTAAAACCCATTTATTTTATAAAGTGCAGCTGGTTAAAGCAAATAAACCTGCTGGTGGAGTGACACCTGAAAATGATAAATTTCAGGGAGCGCTTTACTTGTTTTGTTGTGTTTAGAGCCTTTTTAAAACATTTTTTTGATAGTGTTTGTGCTCTTTTTTTCTGCAGTAACAGTCAGAAATGAAAATGATGCTGATTTCAGCTCCTGTGATCGCTGATTGCACAGTCAGAGAGACAAACTGTTATAACAGAAACTCAAGATAAGAATGTTTTTAAGAGACAGTTCACCCCAGATCAGTCATAATTTTCCTCTTACCTGTAGTGCTATTTATCAGTCTAGATTGTTTATGAGGTTGATCGCCTGTTGCTGATGTCAGTGCAGCGCAAAAGGACCGTCTTCGTGAGCTGATCTCCTCCTGCTGTCTCTGCTTAGCAAGAGCAAACACAGCAGCAGCGGTTAACATCAGATATTGAGCGGTTAAACGGTCCCAACAAAGTTATACCAACACTGAAACAGCCCTACGCTGTCATTTAATCTGTTAATAACTGTTAGGCAAAGTTAGCTGTGTGCTGCTAACAGTTAGCCCTGTCACTGTGTGGCTGACTTTGTCCCAGGCACGAAACTCACACTTCTGCAGCAGTAGTCTCACAAACAGAGACAGAGAGCAAGAGCAGGACAAGAAGGAGCTTTACCAGGAGTTTGTGGTAAAGTTGCGATGACTGAAATTGCAAGGTCGTGCAGAATTCACATTAATTGGCTGAGTTTGTGTCTGTGGATTATCTTGAGTTACCAGGTTGATATTTCTGGAAAGAGACTTTGCTGTTGAGTTTTTAACATGTATTCTTTTGGCGCTTTGAGCACCACAAGCCAAGTACCATCTAGTTCCATGATATTGGAGAGAAGGCAGACATCTGTGCAGCATATACATACACATACACATATCTCCAACACTCAGCAACTCACACCGAAACAGTCTAGACTGATAAATAGCACCATAGGTAAGAAAAAAAAAAATGTATTTTAGATTTTGGGATGAACTGTCCCTTTAAGAAACAATAGCAGCTACCAATCAATAATCATGTTGTCTTGTCTTGTTTTTGATTGTAGTTCAGCCTCCCTCAGTCTGAGGCTATGAGAGGGAGAGAGGAGTCCCAGGCCGCACCATCATGCTACTTCTGAGACGCCGGGATGAGACTTTGGCTGGCAAAACACAAGGTAAGACAATATTGATGCATGAGGCATCTCTACAACTCGAGCTGTTCTTGGTTTTCTCGCCTTGTCCCTGAAGGGAACCGCCGAAACACCCCGTCTTATCTCACCTGTGTGTGTGTTTGTTTGTGCGTCTGCAGCTTCCCTTAGCGTGCGCCTCTCCTGCAGCTCAGTGATGGATGGTCTGAAACTTCTAAAGGCCTTTTTCGCTTTGTATCTCACGCCAGGTTTGCTCGAGGGTCAGGATAATGGTTCAAGGTGGAGTCTACAGATGAATGGTTTAATCCCGGGTTTTTAGCACAGTGTGCACTTTGATCAGTGGCATGCGTCAGCGCGTGGACGTTCAACCCCGACCCAGCCCCTATCGACTATCGGCTTAATTTGCATGGCTCTACAGGCATTGATCAGGCAATTAAAGGATTTGTTGAGTGAGATTTTGTGTCAGGGGCGTGTGACCATTTAGACGTGTTTCTGTTCACGCTCCGTATGAAGGAGGGAGGAAGACTGTTTACTGTGATAAGATAAAAGAACACATTATTCTCTCTCCGTCCCTGGACCAAGTTACACAGAGCAAATTTATTTGCCACAGGGGCCCGTGAGAGGCTATTATCATATCAGCACATTACATCGTTTTCTCATACATTCATCTCCTCGTTCCTCACTGCTAAGCTTTTTTTTCCTTTTAATTGCTCTTAAGTTCTCTCACCTTTCTCCCTCCCATCCTCCCTTTTCTTCCCGTGCACTATTAATCAGCCGTGACGTTTAAGAGGCTGAGCCTCGGTGCAGAGGGGCAAGGTTGAGGAACTAAATTTCTTCCTGTTTCTTTTTTGATGGGAGGCACTGGTTGTTGTGGTGTGTGGGGGCGATGGACTCTGTGTGAGCACACTACAAATGCTGCCATTACACACTCACTCCTATTACTTTAAGCTGCCGCCTTAGCCAGCAGCAGAGCGACAGTGCAGCCTCGTAATGAAGTGCCTCGGCCTTCCGTCGTTAGCTGAAAGTCACACGGCTGCCTCGGCTAACGCTGACGCTGCACATTGCCTACTATTGCCTGACGTCATAAACCATTACCATATAGATGAATTAACTACGGTGGTGAATCTCATTAACAGCGCCGCCCCACCTTCTTTGAACAGAATTCATACTTACAGTTACAGATTATCAGTCCGTTCGGCTTATTATTCAAGTCCAGCACACTTCCTGCTCTTACATAAACTGTTTAGAAAAAGCAGCGGTTGGAATAATGGTTAAAATGAGCACATATTAGAATAATAATGCCTCATGAGTTTTTTAAAAGCTTTATCTCTAATCCTTGTGTACCTAACCTAAATGGGATTTTGGCCCCTCATTATGTCCCCACCACTCAGTGCCATTAATTAAGTGCAGCGTGGCTCATTTTTCAGTCAAATCCAATTAACAGCAGACTTTTATTTAGACTCTGAAAGCCCATGTCATCACTCACATCCAGTGCACACACACACACACACTATATCAAGGCTACAATCTTTGATGTGTGAAATAAAGTATGAAATATTTTCGGATCACCTTTCTCCTACCCTACAGAATGTAATTAACGACAGATTTCTGTATCGGAGCGTAACAGTGAGATAAATGAGCACCTCCTGGGTATATCTGTCTTCCTCCTATAGTGTTTTTTTGTGAGTCTGGTGTTGCATTCTTCTGCTGAATAGGCCAGTATGTTTATGTGCTTATTTTGGGAGAATATTTATAACTGACATCATTCTTCTTTTCATGCCTTTTGTTCATGGAAAGGGTGTGGAGAGAGGAAGGTTTTTTTTTTCTTCCTTTGACTGTGTATTTCTAAATTAGAGCAAATTCAAGAGCCGGGGAGTTAGGAGGCTTTTGATGAGGAGAAGGACAGGAGAAAATAAACAAGTAGAGGAAGACAAGAGAGGAAGTGTTTTTGGTAGTTGTTTCTGGGGAGAGGATAGGAAGAGTGCAGCTGTGGGTTTTCTCAGGAAGACAATGGCTTGTGATGTTCCTGTGCTGCTGTCTATTCTGTTTTGTCACCATATGCAAAAATTACACAGCGGTGTGTGGGCATATCTCATTTATTCAATAACTCGGTCCTATTCAAAGAAACTTTTCAGGCACGGCAAACTCGCTCCGTCACGTTTCTCTTTGTAATGAATTCCAATCACATTGTTACACCTAGGCTTCACTGATGTTCAATTATCTTGTAATTGAATAAACTTGTGAGGTACAGCAGCGAGGTGAGTGTAAGTCTCCGGCGGGTTATTTATCTCAGAGTAATGCCATCATTTAATATTAATTGAATTTGGTCCGTAAGATCACGTGTTCCAGCTTGACCTGAAAACACAGCTAAGATCTGTGCGGTGGCATCGATTGGGTTGCAAAACAGCAGATCAATACAGCTTCACTCATCCTCGTCTCACAGCAGCGGAGCAGTAACATAAGTCACCTGGAAAACGGCCTGCAGATCCAGTCATTAGCTGAGCGCTGCACTTCCAACATTTGCTTTGGTGGCATCTGTTATTTTCTGGCACCACCTCAGATGCTGCTGTGAGAAGGCTTCAGGTGCCGTCGGTGTTTGTGCTCCAGTTGTTGGGTAGATCTAACGCTGGAACCGTCAGGCATTTAATCGACAACCATTTTTTAATGTCGATTGATTGTTTAAGTCATTTACTATGGAAAAATGTCAACATATGATGGTTCCAGCTGTTCAGATGTGGATCTTTGCTGCTTTTTTCCTTATTTATGTCATTGCTAAGTGGATTTAGTCTGTTGGTTGACCAATATAATTTATAGACATCACCTTTTGATGGCCGTATTTCTATGTTGTCTACTTTTATTTACAAAACTCGGGGTTAAAAATCAAGACAACTGTCCCCACTCCTCATCCCCCATCCTCATCCTCCTTTCAATCTTTTTTTGTGCTTGTGTTCGTCTATATTTTGGCTAATTGGCAGCATGAAAAATACACAGAATTAGATATTAGCACTTCCTGTTTGCAGTGTACCTATGGATGTAGAGACAACTATGACTGCATTATTTTGAGACTGAAGATAACTTGAAAACATGATGATTCTCAGGCGCATTATGGAGTTATAAGAAGCATCTTTTTTTCTATGATTTTTTGATTGAGTTTATGGATGTTTTATTTGCGCTTTTAAAACCCGGTCTCACTCACAACTCAGATGCTAGGTCAGTGGCCCTCTGCTGCAGATAGTGATGCACACAGGCATCCTTTAGTGGAATATGTGTATGAGACGCACCGGGTGATGGCGTGTTTTTGTTGCTCCGACCAACTGCTGAGCAGCAAAGTCTGCATAGGGATGGATGGGTCAAACAAACTCAGGACTTTGACCCTGGACACTGCTGTTTGTGTGGTGTGTGAAACCAAAAGTAATCAAAACATAGTGTGCTAGTATGTGTAGCATACTACGCTAGTGACATATGTTACATGACTTTATGTTACTTTTTTTCTGAACCAAGCCATGTGCTTTTGTTGCCTAAACCACCGGAAGTTAGCCGAAAAGCAGTGTTTTTCTTTTACCTATGTTCTAAGTTTATTTTGAAAGAGACTGAATGCATTTTACGGGCAGAAACTGCACATTTCCTGTGACAACAAAAGTTTATTTTAAAAAGACACAGTGCATGTAAAGAGTGTAAATTGGCACGTCATCCCTCAACATCTAAAAGTGACACAGGAGGGTTACCTAGAGCGTCATAGTTTGACGTGCAGGGCCACTGACCAAGCGTTGGTATTTGATGAGTTGGAAGTGAGAATGTGTTGATTTTTATGGATTGACATAATGGTATCCTCGCAAAGTGTTGGTCACACTGAATCTTAAATATGTGTTTTGTGTTTGCGTGTTCAGATTTATATGAGTTCCAAGACGAGTAGATTTTTTTTTTTAATGCAAATTGTGGGCCAAACTCCTACCATCCTTCTCTCTCATCTCACGCAGTATGTTTGACTCACATCTCTCCCTCCACACCTCCCCTTCAACTCTCCCAGTTTGAAAATCTCTGGAATAAACAAATAATGGCTTCCTTATGAAAATACAGATTAATCAATCACGAAAATTACTTTTAGTTGCAGCCTTTGATAGATTTATGTGTGCTTTTGTCTGTGTCTATATATAGTGTGTGTGTTTTAGTGTGTTATTTTATATGTTTGTACTTGTGTGTGCATTTCACTGTTGTTTCTGTAGATATATATTCACATATCTGCCCAACTCTTCAGGCACAGCTAGCGCAGGTATGTGAGCAGCTGTCTGGAAGAGCAGCTCTGCACCCGGCTTCAGCTGACTTGTTGTTTTCTGGCCTCACCTAGAGGTTGTGTTGTTGAAGCGGGTGAATGATTTGTTTTGGTGTGTGTGTGTTTGTGTGTACGCCACAGGTCAGCATCTTTACGCAGCCATGATCGACAGGAAACACTTGTGCTCGTGCCTAGAGGACTAACAATGCAGTGAGTGTCAGAGGGTTTCGCTGTATAGTCGACAGAAGGGATGATTGCACCTGAATGATAAACCAAACACATTCTTTATTAGTATACTGTAGCAGTACAGTTTGAAGGGCAGGGAGACAGTGAAGTTCACACAATGCTGGGTCTCACAACAAAACAGAAAACCTTTGTTTCACTTTAAAAACTTGTAATATTGTGTTATTCGGTTGTAGCACACATTGATGTAGGTTTTACATAACGCTCTACAACTTAGAGCAGCTTGGAATTGTCATCATTGATTTAAGGGCAACTCCTCTGATCCAGCTTTAATTTGGAATAATAACACCTGTGTCATAGTACGTGATTAATGCTATACTTACAGAATTTGATCAATGTCTTGTTGTGCAGAAGCTGCAACTAAGTAATGCCGTTTAAACTTCTTTTTCTTCATCTCCGCTCCATAAGCTACGTTTTTCTTTCCCATTATGAAAGCTGTGCCGGACAATAAATCAGTCTATACCAGAGAAGGGATTACTTTTCCCCGATACGGCCTTCTACCAGGAGTGGGCTACGCCCTCCCCTTGCTCTAAGATTGGATGGCAGTGCATCATCAGCGTAGCCACACACACACACACACACACACACACACACACACACACACACACACACACACACACACACACACACACACAAAAGTATCTTTAAAAGCTTGTTTGTGATGTTGCAAAGATGAAATGGTCAAGCATGGGCAGTGACCCTCGACCATACCTGAGTGCACTCCAGAGTTGGAGATCACCTGGACACGAGGCAGCGTCTCCCGGCCCTGCTGCTGTTGAAATGTCATAACTAATGCTCATCTCGCCTCAGTTGCCTCAGCAAAGCAAGGCCTGCTCTGCCCTGGCTGCCGCCTCGCAGGCTCTCAGCCTCAGTCTGTCCTAAAGCCTCCTGCAGCCTTTTGCTGTGACTCTGTTTGCCAGTAGATAATATTAAGAGTTATTGATTGCGCCGTGTTAAGGAAAAATGCCCACTAGGAGTTTAGCAGAAGAACTCCCAATGGGGAGCTAATGCCTCTCTGAGGGACCTCATCCACGTACTGTCAAAATCTGTGATATGTGGCAACCGGGCTGCAGAGAGAGAGAGAAACAGAGAAAGAGGGGACTGGATGAGGGAGAGAAAAGGTTGTATGTGCCAGTGTGTCTCGTATAGAACAGGAAGATGCTGCAATACTTCCAACCAGGCAGACAGACAAAAGGAAACGAGGGGGAGATTGCGATGTGAGCTATTGTAAGGGATACAAACATAATAGGTTTGTCAAACTCTGCCTGATTAAACTCGATGCACCTGGAGACGATGCAGCTCTCATGCAGCCGTTTAACCTCTTCTGTGTGCTCAGTCGATTGTTCCCGTTTGCATCTCAGATTGATTCCCGAAAGCGAGAACTGGAGTTTGAGAAGTATTGAAAACGCTGTAAGTGCTCCGACTGTTCAATTGTGAAAACTCCCGACAAACATCGACAAGAGATTTCGTCCTCATGGATTAATTATGGATCGATTTCCACACACTGTCACTTGTGTTGCTGATGAAGAAAGTATGGATTGGTCTTATGGCCCAAGTGTGGCACTGCGTCAGTTGTTGTTCATGATATCTCAGTCATCGCTGGTTGGATTGTGATAAAACTTGGCCCAAAGACACAGCTCATGTTAAGATGTAGTGTGACAGTTGCAGGTCACGTTAATATGACACGTGTTCCACATTTGGATATGGGACTGTATGATTTTGGGCTACAACATGTTCATTGTTGCCTTGTTTTGTTGATTTTCAACTATTTTCCAGTATTTTCAGTAATGTAGACTTGTGTCATGGAAACAAAAACATCACATTTTTGGGACGCGATTATGACTTCTGCTAAGGGCTGGGTATGGGCATTCGACATCTTTGAAGGTATCGACCAAAACCATGTAGTATGGAAACTCCTTCAGTCAAACAATACCTGGTTTTGATCCTTTTTGTACCCAGATCCAGGAACAATGACTAGTTGTGTGGATTTGCTTGCAGCCAACCACCAATTAAGCCAATTACCAATCAAGCTTTTTTTCAGTTTAGTGCGTTTTATAATTGGCAGGATCCTTAAAAAGTCTTTAAAGGCTATGATACCAATGCCTTTATTGGTATTAAAATGTCTTGAAACAATCTTTCGTGAAATCCCGTGTAGTGTATTTGATGTAATTGGTAGTTCAACATGTTGAGATGCCACCCAGATGTTTGAAAGTATGGCTATACTACACGCTTGTAGCGTCTGAGACATTGTCCACAACCTTCCATTCACGTGATGGGTATAGAATAAAAAGTTATTACATGAAGCACCCTCCTGGTATCGTTATCACTTAAAGGGTACTGGTAATTAATTTTTTTTAAACAAAGCCTTACACCTGGTCTCGTGTCAGAATAGAGAGCCTAGCCAACTTGTGTTTTCTGTTTGAGTTACAGCAGAGGAAAGCCGCCCGGCTAGCCGAGACATTTTTGTTTCCTAACCTTTTAAAGGTGCTAAACACTTTGGACTCTTGTTTCTACAGCGCTGTCAGAGGCGTCCTCTTTGTGGTAGCGCACACAAACAGAATAACAAGCGCATCAGTGCATGCTTGTTTCTAATACTGTTGGTATCTCATGACTACAGCTTGCCAATTAATTTACCATGAGCGGAGATGAGGTGTTGGTGGGTGACGAGTGCAGTAAGGGAAAAGATGGGAACAGAGAGAGCATTGACATGGGTGTGCGAGAGGGGTACTTTTGGGGGGGTTGAGCCCTGGGTGTAAGTGACTGTGTGTGTGTGTGTGTGTGTGGGGGAGGGTGATGGGGTGGAGTGTAAATAACGCCAGCGCTTTGAGGAGGACTTGATGTTAAATTAAGCCTCAGCCCGCGAATGTGCCACCTCGAAAGATAAGACAATTAGAACACGCTCACACAGCCAGACCCTGATGGCACCCTCATTAAGGATGTGTGTGTTTGTGTGTGTGTGTGTGTGTGTGTGTGTGTGAGAGAGAGAGAGAGAGATTGGAGGTGAGTACTTTCAAACTCTCTTATTGAATACTTGTTGATCAATGACTTACTAGGCTTGCCAGCAGAGGCGGAGCCAGCCATTGTAACCATTGAATGGTCAGCCCAGACCTATGGGAGATTTTTTTCCTATTTACAGCAGCTACATGCACTATTTTTAAGCCATTTTAGATAATAGATTACATAAAATCTGCACATCATCTGTGAAAAGCCATACATTGGATTACCGTAAATTTATTATGTTGATGTGTTCTGTGCACACAACATTTATTGCACGTCTGTCTGTCCTGGAAGAGGGGAGCTGGTGAGTTTTTCCTTATCCACTGTGAGGGACCAAGGACAGAGGGATGTCGTACGCTGTAAAGCCCTCTGAGGCAAATTGTGATTTGTGATATTGGGCTTTATAAATAAAATTGAATTGAATTGAATAATAGTCGCCTAAAAAATTCATCCTGTAGAGTAGTTTTGTATGTAATCATTCTCCAACTGTCTTCATCATTCTGAAACCAAAACACAACAAATGTTGAGGATGACTAATTTCACTCCTGCCACATAAAAGAGGCAAAAATTGTCTGATGTTACCAAGGTACATAAAATAGGTCGTTAGAAATTTGGTGTAAACAGCATTTGTAATCTTGAATTATTATCTTATTTTCGTTAAACTATGCTGGAGTAGAGCTCACAGATTGAATGTTTAGCTGAAAAATATGATACGTTTAAATTTATGCCGTAATAATCCGGGCTGCTCTAATCGCAAATCAAGAATCCCCACCAATGTAAAGTATATGTGGTCTTCAATACTCTTTTAAATGTTAGACTATAGACTGTATACAAAGATGGACAACATGTCTCCAATTACACCCACTGTACTAAAATGAAGTCAAAATATACCGGATACGGCTGCTGCCATCTTGCGCTGGTGACGTAATTTCGAGCCAGAGTCTGTGCAGTAGCGATCTCCGCTCTTAAGCTCGTCTGACTAATTGCAAGCAGTGCTACTGATAGCGAGCATACTGATTGGCACATGCAGCTGTCAGTCATGTCTTCAAGCCCCCCTTTTTTTTTAAAAACATCAAATTACTAGTGATAACCAAACTTATCTGAGACACTTCGGCGTGATAAGAACTACCTAAAAATGACAGAAACCATCTTTGGGAAAATTGGTTGATGAGTATTTTGTGTTTTTAGTTTGGCCCATGTCCCATCTGCTAACATGGACCTATACTGCAACCAGCCACCAGGGGGCGATCGAGATGTTTTGGCTTCACTTTTGGGGGTCTGTCATGTCGTCCATCTTAAGCCCCGTTTCCACTGAGCAGTACGATACGGTACAGCTCAGTTCGGTACGCTTTTTTTCTGTTTCCTCTGTGAAAAGTTGTGGATGGTACCAATGGAACCGTTCCATACCGTCCCCATGTTTGGTCCCCCCTCTGTTGGGGTACCTATCACACAGATCTGGTACTAAAAGGTGTAGCTGTGAACACTGCAGTCTGATTGATCAGGAGGACGGTCACTCTGCTCAGGGCTGAGTTGTGGCTGGTTTTGAGGCTCATGTAACCACTGTTCATACTGTGAAGAGTTTCATTAGTAAACTGTAACTATAAAATGAGATTTGCTGCCTCTATGTACCATGTCTGAAGGGTTATTTTTGGTTCCAAAGGTATCATACTGATAGTGTTTGGTGGAAACAGGGCTTTAGACCAACAGAAGACCATGACTCAGTTGTATTAGATTTCTTTAGGGAATAGCCTATTAGGACAAACAACATGGGCATTTAAATTGTTGGAGGTATTTTAAAAATGAGTGGCTTTTGAGAAAACATTCAGGGCTGAAGCCACCCTCTCGTTCCGCCTCTGCTCGCCACTGTCTTGAAACCAAAGTGATTTGGCCAAACCAGGAAATGCTTCACGGCTCTTTTAAACCGAATCCACACAAAAAACAGATTTTATTTCCTCATTAGACAGAGACAACAAACACAGCAGACCCAAGAAAGACCTGTAAAATGCTGCAAATACATAATAGGCACGTTGGCCTGCCGGGTCACCGAGATGCTCCATTAAACATATAGCTA
This sequence comes from Epinephelus awoara, assembly GCA_035609425.1. Taxonomy (NCBI): domain Eukaryota; kingdom Metazoa; phylum Chordata; class Actinopteri; order Perciformes; family Serranidae; genus Epinephelus; species Epinephelus awoara. Next base: position 7,442,555 of record CM069311.1, read on the forward strand.
GGAGTATACTAAGAGTCAGCAGAGGGTAGAGAGGCAATCGGCCTTAAAATGTCCCAGCCTAGTGGGCCTATAGGACATCTACAGTCCATATTAATTCTCAGAACTGAGCACTCAGCGGAAGATTCAAGCTGTTTGGGCTCGTAAGACTCTCACACGTTGTAATTGTAACTATAAATCCTTCAAGGGATTTATCTTAGCTGTACAGCTAGTGTTATGTGGCACAGTTTGGATCATGATGTGGATAGTGGTTGCAGTAACGGGGGTGATGATTGGCAGGTCCCATCCTTAAACTATGTATGGAGGAAGATACATTAGGCAAACACTTGAGGCAACAGATATATGTGGCTAAAAATAGGCTAAAAACATGCAATGGCCACCTCCACATTCTCACTGAATGTAAATCTAATTTTTTTTAGAGTCATGTGCATTTTAAGAGGTGAAATTCTCAGTGCTGAATCACCTCTTTGCGTTGAACATAAATCATGTATGTGTGGATGTGCCACTTAATAATAGCAGCTGTAAAGTCTAATATTTGAGTCAGTGTTCACAAATGGTAAAACAGCCCTTTTCTACTGGTAAAGGGCGAGCTCTGTTTCGACACCAGGATGATAATATATTTCATTTTAAGTCCACTGGAATTATATTATCTGTCACGACAAAATTGCCCCCTGACATTATCTGTAACTGCTGCCCAAGTGTCTGATATCTATTATGAAGCAGGGAAACCCTCAGGGTGACATAAGATACTGTCTCCTCGGTTGCACAGTGCGGCGTTAACCCTCATCTACGTACTGTGTTCTCCAGTCAGTGTGTGTGTGAGTGCGTGTGTGAATACCGTAATGGAGAAAGAGTGAGAAAAGGGAAAGACAACATGCGATGCGCAGCATGTGCATGTGTGTGCAGAGAGAAGGGAAGACTTTAGGATGTTAACGGCACACTGCTAGGGTTGCAAGTAAAGATAATTTTAATTTTAGGTTATATCTGCTGATTATTTTCACAATTAATTGAATAATCATAAAATATTTAACCTATGAAATGCAACAAAATAGGAAAAATGCTGATCACAATTTCCCAAAGCCTAAAGTGACGTCTCCAAATCGCAACTTTTGTCCAAAACCCAAGAGCTCCTCATTCATCCATGATGAAGAAAAGCAGCACATTCTCTCCCTGAAGAAGCTGCAACCAGCAAGTGTTTGACATTTTTGCTTGAAAAATGACTGAAACAATTAATTAGCGATTGATTTTCTTTCGATCGGCCAATCAATTAATCGACTAATCACCGCAGCTCGACACACTGCTGACGATGTGGTGTGTTTAATGGCCATGGTAGGGCTGTAGCACATGTCATTTTTTTAACATTGGAAGCTTCATCTGAGGTTTTCCAATGAAGCTTTAAATGTCTGTCATCATATTTTATGATGTCATTACCCGAAAGAAATATAGTAAAAATCCTTGAACGAAATCCTTGATTTGAATAATATGATTCATGAGGTTAAACGAGTTAGTCTTTTTTTTTTTTTTTTAATCCTTTTTCTTTAATGAATAACTGTAATTTATGGTGCTGTGACATTGCTGCTAGACCGCCCCAGTCGGGGTGGTGCAAGTGGATCTGCTGCTAGTGTAACCCAGCAGATAATATTGACACTGTTTTGCGTTATCACCACCAACACAATCAACCAGGAGGAAACCATGGCTACCTAACCTACTACCTAACCTGTTGATCCCTCACAGCGGGACCACTCTTTGGGCCTTTGTCCATAAAGCCTCTTTTCTACCAAGGATTCTGGTTCAGTTTAGCTCAGTTCATTACACATTAGATTGTTAATTTTTTGCGTCTTCATTGTCAAAAGTTGTGGATGATACTGTACCAATAAAACCGCTCCATTCTGTACCATTTTTTCGTTACCCTTCTGTTACTGTACCAAGCACACTGACCCGATAGGAAAAGTGGAGCTAGAAACCCAGAAGTCTGTCGATTGGTCTGGAGAGAATTGTCACGCTTGTTCTACAAGGAGCCGGTATTTTTAAGTATCTCATCAGTTTCCAACACTTAAAACCCACACTAGATTCCAAGGGAGCCCCGACCCACACTTTCCACGAAGTGGAAGATAAAATTTCCCAGAACACCTTGCGAAGTCAGCAACTCCAAGTTTTGGAAAACGATTTGTTACTGTACGATCGGAATGTAGGCTATATAAACAACAGATGGTTGGACTAGTGTAAACTCATCAGCAACTTGCTTGAACACAGCGTCAAAATATTTAAACAAATCAACTTACCCGAACAAAATCGATCAGAACTACAAGACATCGTAGGCGCCTCCTGTTTTCACCATTTCTTCTCAGTTGATTCATCAGAAGGAGAAGAGTAAACATAGCACAAGCCACAACACAAGCGCTGGAACCGGCATTTTCAAACCTGAATGACTACTGGTATCTTGCGTTGCTACTACACATGACGTATGCCTGCACGTCGGCCACGCCGATTTGCATGAAGTGGTGTCTCATTTCTTAGGGAAAGATCTCTACCCTAATATTTCTCACTTCCCTCATCAAGGGTTATCTCCCAAACAAGGGCACTCAATACCAAGTGGAAGGTTTAAGGGGTAGAAATGGGACAGGCCCTTAACACTCCAGCCTGCAACATGGATGATCAATGAGTTGCAGATGTTTCTCTGCATTGCCGGCTATTACCTGCTATTATTATCCAGCAACAACCCTGCCTACATTTAAGGATAATGTCTGCGGTGGAAACCTTACACAGACCAAGGGATTAGGTACATGTCCGTACGGGTTATGTACTGATTCTAAGGGCACAGAAAGTGTTCAGTCAGTGGGGGGCCTCCTGTGAGTAACCCTACAAGTCTACTTTCTGCTGTGGGTTCCCTTCTGCCCTGTCTGTGCATCTGTGCAGAGTAGACATAGAAAAGGGCATCATAAAGAACGTGGTGCTTCTCGAGAGACTGCTATGTTTGAATAGTTGTTGTTTTATTAAGGATTCTTGTGTTATATGTTGTATTTGTTGCATTTTAAATGTGTTGTAATTGGCTGCTGCCTCGGCCAGGTCTCTTTTGTAAAGAGATTTTGAATCTTAATGGGACTTCCTGGTTAAATGAAGGTTAAATGAAATACAAAATAAATAAAAAATTTGAATGTGTATTTGGAATTCAAGTCTCAGCGCTATAAACAAAGCTTCAGACTATTTGGAACAACCCTAGACTGTGGGAGCCTTTTTTGATTCGCATAACTTTGAGGTCTTCTGACAGCGGAAGGAGCCACTTTTAAAATTATAAATAAATAAATTAAAAAGATTCTGTTTTATTATATATCCACATGATTGTCACGTACTCGCTCTTCCGGCCCTGTTTGGCTGCGCCTATCTGTAAGTGTGTGTCTTTTGTGATAAATCAGTTGTGTAATTGAAGAGGCGGTATGGATATGCTTGAATGGTTAATGTTGAGAGACAGTGTCTGCATGTTCATTACTTAACACTGAGGCCTTGTGCGCCTTATACGTAAATGGATTATTTCATAGTATGTGCATGCATCATTCAAATTGATGCAGCCTTCTCCCGTGTGCGAGAGTACGAGGTGACTCAGTGCGCATGTCAGTGCATGTGCGCGTGTGTTTGTGTGCGTGAGTGTGTATGTACTCTCACTGTTGTTTCTGTCGTGATTGCGAGTGAGCCAGACCTTAAAAAATCAATCATCGAGAGTGACGAGGAACGGGAGAGCACAGAAGGAAGCGAAAACACATGCACAGATGCACACGCAGAAACACACATACACACATAGAGCGAAGTCCTAGAACACTGCAGTGAGCCATTGAAAATAAACGCAGGCGCGAGGAAAGTAGAGACACACTGTGCTTTTCTGTTTTCACTTCGATGCAGAATGAGCTCTTACTTTCCACTTATCTCACCCCTGTAATCGCTCCTTTTCTGTTTCTTCTTCCTGTTCTCCACTATTTCACTCTCTGCATCATCTTTCTCATCTAATGCGCCCTCTCTCTTTCTTTCTCTCCTCTCTCTTTTTCTCTCACGCAGTTTTTTAATTAAAATCTCTCTGTATCAAGGGATTCTGTTATGGTGGTGATTTAAATGAAGGGGCTGACATAAACTTAACATTACTGTCAGACCAAAGCAAATTCCATCAGCCATGGTTAAATTTGCAGCGCTGGCCATTTTCCAAAGGCCTTTTTCTAGAGCCAATATCTATACCGCCACCTATCTATCATCTTTTTTTTCCACTGATATTGCCCTGTGCTATATGATTTTATTTATAGAGCACCAGGTCAGACGCATGCATCATGAAGTGTAGCTGCTCACGTATACGCAGACTGGACCAATGCAGGAGTGTCGTAGTGAGGAAATACTGGGACTGGACACTCAAAAACCCTAGAACGCAGTATGACAGTATGTCTTCAACCTGAGTGATATCATTCTGATTACATATTCCAACTTAAGTGTTTACACAGACGCTAAATGGACAAATCTGATAAGATGTTAATCAGAGTACCACCCGCTGTGAAGCATCTAATCTGCTGGAAATACAACAGAGAATTCAATTCATCCATTACACAGAGTGTAGAAGAACAAGAGGGTTCCACCTGTTAATACAGTTTAGTAGAAAGTAACATGAGTGTAACACATACTATTTTCAGTAGCTACAGATTACAGATGCCCCCTTTATACACCTCACATGCAGACAATCGGTAGACGTCTCGCCCTTTATCAGTAGATGTTTCCTAAACCAGTGGTTCCCAACAGATCCAGACACAGGGTCCAGATTTCTCCTTAAGCATTCGTTCAAGGTCCACACAGTTTAAAACTTTCAGCGTCATACTTGCATGTGGACATGTCGTCAAGCTAGTTTGCCGTCTCTGCCAAGTAGCTGTCCGTTGGTCAATGGGGAAGGGCAATTCAAAATTAAATCTCTGTGCTGGAAATTCACTGTTCCTACAAGTAAAGTGTGTTCTCTACAAACTTGACACGTTTGCGAGTCACTTATGGTCCATTCAGAATGGACTCGCGACCCACTGTTGGACCACGACGAAATATAGGACCTTAACATCGCTAGATATTTTTTGAATTTATGAAAGGCTTTCTGATGTTTAGTCAAGATTTTAGAGACCCTCCAATATTTCAAGAAACATATTTTCAGGGGAGCTCATGTTTAATTAAGAAGAGCCAAGCTCTCCCCGTCTCCCTTGTGGTTCACACCCTGCCCATATATCACCTAATGTTACCCCCATGTTGGGCAAACGTGCAGAAAGAATATATTTATTCCAAACAGAGAAATGATTGCATTAAGTATTCAACATTCAAGTGTGAATGGATTATCAAACCATAGACTGTGAAAATAATGGATGAGGTCACTGTGACGTCACCCATTGGTTTGTGGACTGCCGTTTTGAAGCCTTGAGTTTGGCATTTTGGCCGTCGCCATCTTGTAGTTTTGCAATCAGACATGCAATCTTTGGGAGAAAAGGTGGAGGTGTGAAGGAGTCAGGGGTGGATCTGAATGAGGAAGCCAGAGGAATGCGAACCTGTTGTAAGTCCATAATTTGTTTGACCGATTGACCTCCTCTGTTCCCTGCCCTATGCAGATTTTCTTGCTCTTTATACTATGACAAGTGCTTAGAGCGTCAAACAAAAGATGCAATCTGGTCTGTCTCACGCCACCACTAAAGGGTGCCTCCGTCCCTCGGTGTCTGACGCCATGTGGAGTGAGTTTTAGCCACACTCTACGCTGATACTGGAATCAATCTACAACATCGGCCATAGCGATGTATATCGGTCGGACTCGAGCGCAGACAGACCTGCACATATGCTTGTCACGCACACACACCCCGACACACTCGCACTGAGTTATATGCCCACAGTGCCAACCACCTTGCTGTGAGAAACGAGACACTTCCCCTCCTCATGAGTGTTAGCATCCCCTCTGCGCCTCCTCCTCCACGGCGGACTCACTCTCTCTGGTGGATGGGAGCCTGTGGTCGGGTCTTCATAAATCAAGATGTTACCACCGGCGCTATAAGGCTACTTTTTAATTAAAACTGTGAATCAGTCGGCCCTGATTATGAATTGTGCTCCGCTGCCACTGAATAAAATATACAGGGCTCACTTCTTCTCCCCCTCTGACTCTTCCTCTCTCTGTCTCTTTCTGTCTCGCTCTGTCTGCCCCCCCCTCCACCTCCCCCTCCTCTCTCTCTTGTTGCTTGCTGCTCAATTTTCCACCCGAAATTGAGAATGTCCACAGCAGGCCTTGGCCATGCACAGCGACTGAAGGCTGACATCATTGTGAAATAGTTGAGGAGCTTAGCGGTTGCATAAATTTAATAACTTAATATGGAGGGTCTGGCGCCACTGGGGTCAACACCATTATATCACACAAAACAGCCAGCAGGACAGAAACACACCACCAAAGCTAGTAGGCCAGTGGGCCCTGTTTACCACACACTACCACTCCTTTAATTATATCACAACATGTGAAAGAGGCTGTTGTTGGGTTGGATGATCTTATCAAAGCAGAGAAGAGAGAGCAGTCGGTATTCAGCGGTAGCACGAGGAAGCTTTTGTCCACTGGTCACATTGAATTCATTGGAGATAAACAATGAACATGCCTCCTGTTTTTATGTTATTCTTTAAGACTCCAAGAAGAGCGGCTCGGGCAGGAGAGCTCAGCTTCACTGTCGAAGGGCAGCGACAATGGCAGCGCTATACTGTCAAATGAAATAAATAAACCCCACATCTATGAATATATTTATATGCAAAACAGTGAGTCTTAAAAGCTCCTCTTAGGAGTAGCTCCAGGTTGAAGCTTAACAGCATGTCTCCTTCAAGGGGCCTTATTGCTAATTTATGACCTTTGCGTGTTCTGCAAGAACAACTGACACCGTCCTAGGGAGATACTGGAATGAGCCAGGCCTCGACGGAGCCCAAATTAGCCCGACGGAGCGCGGCAGCGGGGCTGGAACGGCGCACGGGGCTGCCGCTGTCGTGCTGCCGCCTCTGCTTCCCTTTACATTATATCAGCAGGGCGAGAGCAGGGAGGAAGGACTAACTGGAATTCAATCTTACAGCTTTGCACAAACAAACTCATGAATGATAATGGGCTGCTAATTGAAGGTACTGGAGCGATTCCCTCCTCTGAGTGTGGCGCTGCAAATGGAGTCCTCCGGGTAGCCATGGCGACAGGCGCAGCGAGGCTCTGGAGGTCTCCTGACCTGAGCTGGAGTCAGATCATCTTTTACACATGCTCCCTGTAGTCAGTGCCACCATTTGGTTATATATGCACGCATGAATATTTATAAGGGAACTGTTTGCAGTTGGTGCATCAGTGAACTGTTTGAAAAGTTAGTTTAAAGTGCAGGGTTGTATTTATATGACTGCATTTTACATGCAGATATCCTGATGATTGTATCCGCTATCCATGTTATTGCCAGATTATTTCAGTGTTAACTGTGTAAAAACTCAATTTTATTTACTTAATTTCGGACAGTAAATCAATATTAAAAAGGTAAAACAAATATTAATAGCAATAAAATAATCTCAGAGCATCTTCCAGGCACAGTTAGACAATTATTATAGCTGTATATCTGCTGTGTTTCAGACGGTCTCTGCCTGTTTTTTCTCACCATCATCACTCTGTCTCACCTTTAGTTTATCTGTACTGACGTCTGTATTGATGTGTACACTGAGTATCTTCAGTACGCACTTGATAGATATAAGAGCAGCCTTGGCAGAGACAACTTGTTCTAAATGCAGAAAAAATAAAATGTATGTTTTTTTTTAAAGTTCACTAACAGTAAGATCAGCAATATCTGAGAAAACGGTTCCCAGAAATGGTCAACAAATTGAGCATGTATGTACTTTTAAAGACTTAGGATTTTAGATTGATGGGCTCTTGTCTTTGCAGGCACATAAGTCTTGCTTTTCTTTTTGCATCAAAACGAAATTGCTGGAGTCTACCGTTTTAGCCGTCATTGATTATGATGATGTGTTGAATAGGGTTGCAGTGGTATACTGGTTTAAAGGTTTGTTGTGGTATGAAAATTGATGGTTATTGTGCTGTGTACATTTGCTTTTCTACGGTATTGAAAAACATGCCCTGATGAAGACTTTTGGGTTGAAACATCTTGGCACTAAGCCCATTTTTTAAAGGCTTTTTAATTTTTGCACAGCAGTCTGCTTTGATATTTTTTGGTTATGACTTATTGATCACAAAGCAAAGTAAACGTCTAACCTCTCCCCCTATTTTGGTCTGATTGAATCCAAAGAGCACCTGTTTTTTAAAACCTGCATGTGTGAAGTAGCACTCCTCATCTACTTTACCGATGAAAAAATTGCAGTTGGACGGAGAATCTCACCTTTATTTTTACTTATTTTTATGAGAGACTTCTTTTTAACACATCCTTTTTTTGTTTAACTAAAAGAAACCATTCTGTTTTCACTCCTTGAAGGCTCATAATAACTGATAATAATTCTGTAATACGGTCTCGTGTTCTGAGATTGCAACCCTGGTGTTGATGTCTTCACATGCTGGATAGTGTGTGTCGTGGGGCTCTGAGATTAATTTCACACCGTGGAACTTTTACTTGCCATCGTTTTATATTCAAAAGTGAATTGGCTGCTTTTTTTGCGCTCCGCCTCAGTACAAAGTCACTGGTATGTTTTTATTTATAAAACTATTCTTAGTAAAATTCCTACCTACTTATCTTGTCTTCTAAATTTTAAAATATGGAAATTACGATCGCTGTTTACAGGACTTTTTTCATTTCATTTTGCCTCAAAGTCAGAACTGAACCGGGAAAGAAAGCTTTAGGTTCTCTGCACCAGCTGGAACAAACTGCAGATTGATCTTAAGCTTCAAGACAAGTCTGACCCTGAATGAATTTAAAACTCTGGTGAAATCTTTTGAGGTCAGGCTGTGTGTGTGCGCGAGTGTTTTATCTGATTATTGTGTTGTCTGTGTGCTTTTATGTTAATTGTTGAAAGTCTTTGTTGCTGCTATTCTTGTCCAAGTCTTCCTTGTGAAAGAGATATTTGGTTTCAATGGGACAGACCTGGTTAAAAAGGGAAAAAAACAAACCATATCTCACCACTGACTGGCATCCTAAAGTCACGTGATGTAGCAGAAGGCTGGCACAGTGGGAACTACGATGCAGGTCCTTAAAGAAGTCCCTTACTGAGTGTCTGACCTGTGGCGCTGTCCTTGAGCAAGACATTGAATTTCTACCAGCTGCAAGGTTGTCATTGTGCAGCTGACCACTCGCGCTGACCTTGTCGTGGACAAGAGCGAGAGAAAAGGAGCTTCTTTAACAGATGCTTTAAAAAGCAGCTTTTATCCAGGGGTTGGTGTATTATCTGCTCAAAGAGGACATACAGTCTGGAGACACCAAGGCATTTTTTATTAGTAGTATGTCTGCAGCAGACATCTTGTCATACTGTTCTCGGATTAGAAAAGCTGTCATAGCTTTGTGGAGACCAGTTTTACTCTGGAGCCACCCACTATGCTTAGGTGTTCACCTGTGGCAGTGTGTTTGTTCCTGTCTGCTTCTATTCCTGCCGGTGAGCTGGCCAGTCTGACTAACTGTCTCTTTGTGTTTCTCATTGGCTGCTGCCTGTCGAACTGGCAAACCTGGCCCGTCTGTCCGCGTTTGCATGTAGCGCTGCTGCCGTGGGCGCGCGCCTCTCTCAGGCTGAGCATTGGGTGGGATTAAATCCGGGGGACATCCGTTGGAGGAGACGCTCGTAGATGCCATTATCCCTGTGGGGAGTCTCATCATCATCCCGCAGCGGAGAGGCGCTCGGCACGCCAGCCTGAGAAGACTGCGAGAGAGACAGCCGTGACAGCCTTACGTCTGCAAGAAAATTGTGATGATCATGCGAAAAAACAACACCCGAAAAAAGGGGCTGGAGATGTGCGCAGCCTCTGTCTGTGTGTGTGTGTGCATTACGGGCTCCCAGTGAAAATGGCAGTGTAGTGAAATCCATCCTCCAGCAGCTTCTAATCATAGCAGATCCCGTGCAAGAATACCTGGAATTAATTGAAATGTGTAAAATTAGCAACAGAATTGAAAGCCGAAAATGAAAGTCATCAGTCAATATTCAGCCTAAGGGGAGAGGGAGGAGATAGCTCTCCTACAGTGTGTTTGCAGAGGTGGTGTGAATTAGAGGGGCTGTAAGAGATTATGGGTGGAGGATTTTATGGAACGTTATCACAGAATTTACAGAACTGTGTGTAGGCAATAGCTTCTTTGCATTAAGACGTCATGCATTTGTATGCAGTCCAGATGGAGGGAAGGCAACTGGAGGCAAAGACCACCAGCACTGCACTACTGCCTGATCTGCGTTGTTTGCAGCTGTTCCAATCGATTGAATTGGGAAAAAAAGCAAAGTCCACTTTTAAATCCTGAAAGTAGAAAAGTGGAGAAGTAAAACAACAACAACAGAAAAACCTCAGACAAACAGTGGTTGATGTGGATCAAAAACCTCCATCTTCAGTCTGGAGGAGAGGAGTCAACTTATGTCAAAACGTTGCTGCGAGATTGATGCAATCACAATATGCTGTGACAACTTCCACATTTCTTTCAGCCCTGAGCCAGATTTTTAACAGAGTCTCACCAGACCTCTGGGAACGGTCGGAAATGGCAGCTAAATTTAGCATGAACGTGTGTGTTTCGTTGTAACCATAAATGCACAATATTACCAGCCTGATAAATTATTGGCCGATAATGGGACTTTTTTTTAATTATAAAGAATTCTGATAGTGAAGTTATAGCACACAAAATAGTTATAAATGGTAAATGGACTGCACTTATAACATCTTTCTAGTCTTCCAACCACTCAAAGTGCTTTACACTACATGTCACATTCACCCACTCACACACTGGTGGCCGAGGCACACATTGATGGAACGGCCATCAGGAGCAATTTGGGGTTTGGTATATTGGGATTAGTAGGACCCGATAATTATAAAAAACTCAACATTGTGAGCGATAATAAAGTCCCAGTGTCTTCAAACGAGTACTTCCTGATTAACAGTCTTAGCTTGTTGCTGTAATTGGTCAAATTTGTTGCCATATCAAACTTTATTAATCACAAATAAAAAAGTTTCAACCATATAATGCGATCCGGTTTTGGATCTTGTCCACTTTTGAGTCGGGATCGACTGCAGACTGACTTGGCAGAGATGGCTGCCATCTTGTTTTTACATGCAGTGTATTGTGCTTTCACTATGGATTTGGATGGATTTGAATTTTGTGCGTCATGATAGTCACGTGACTAACCCAGCAAGCACTCAAACTACAGTCAATTGTGAGAGGAGTTAAAACATTTTTACTTAAATTGTATAAAGTGTAAAAAAAATTCTGCTTTTTTTTTTGCATGAAAGTAGTTTAGTTTTCCTGAACACACTTTGTCCTCATTGTCCTCTTCCATTTGCAGTGTTAGTGATGTGTGTATTGTAGTGGCAGACACGGCAGACACAGTGCAGTCGCGGATTAGGCCATGTTCTTGCTTAAGCATATTTCAGGGCTTGGGTTTTGATGTATCCAAGCATACCCATGAAATGTTGATTTCCACTCGAGGAGGCAGACTTTGAGCACGCAGCCTCACCGTACTTCAGTATCTTCTTTTAAGAAAGCGATCCAGCACAACATCCACTCGAGATTATTCTCCCCCTCCACAATGGAGCGGTGCAGATACCTTGCTTCACAACCTTGTTGTTTCTCACTAGTACACACACATAAACACTCAGCCCCACCAAGAGAAAAAAAACACTTCCACACCTACTAATCCAAAAAGGCAGAATCCTGGTGCCAAAAATAACAGCTTGGAATGAGATGGATAGAGGAGGACAGATTATTGTGGCTCTAATCTGTGAAAAGCTGACAATAAAACACATTTAAAGTGATTACAGCGCAGTTATTGGCATGGGGGTCACTCAATGCACCGTGCTCTTCCTATCCCTAGCTTTACCTTTCAAAAGACAATGCAGTCTGCTGCATAACTCCACGCGTATAAACACTCCTGCAAAGGTCTTTCACAATGACACATGGACTGAAGCACTAATGCTGATGCAAGGCAGATGAGGAGAGGGAAGGCAAGCAGATAAAACGAGGCAGAAGGGAAGCAGGAGAACAGAAAGAGAAGTGAGGATGGAAGAGAACAGAGTGGAGAGAGGGATTTCGGAGCTGAAGCCACAAATCATGGAGAAGATTAAGCGTCTCTTCTGCGAGGCGGAGTAGGTGTAAATAGAAACGTGTCCCTGGGAGAGATCCTAGAGACCAAGTGCTTATCTCCCTGAGTGTTGTCAAAACACATTTGTCAATCTGAAGTGTGTAAGTGTCTTTGTGTCTATAGGAGACCTGATATGCAAAAATAAACAGCTGATGGTAGATAGAAAGGGGTTTGCAACAAACATGAATGCCTGTAAAGACACATAACCTGGAAAACCTCACATACACACCCCACCTGAGACTAGACAAAACTGTTTTCGCTCTGGTATGACCCCCTGGCTCGATGAAAGTGTGTGGACGAGCAGGCTGATCATGCATTATCCCCGCGTCTGACATCCTCAGCTGCAGGACCAGCGCATCATCAAACAGCTGCAGGCGGTTTTACCCGTTCAACAGCTGCCACATCTCAGTGAACGATGAGAAAATGCTTCACATTGTGACTGCGTCTGCTCAGTAAATTAGCCAAGTGAGTCCGAGGCTCTGGCGATGCCTTACTCTTCCCCTTGCACTCTGATGTGTCCTGTGGGAGCTCACTGGGCAGCACTGAGGCTCTGACACTGCCAGGAACAGCTGCTGGGAGCTTGGGCAGCAGGTCTGCATTGTGGTTAAACAATTGGGTACAATATTTGGTATTAAACACAGTGCTGGGAAGATGGGACATCAAGTGTTGCCCCTTAACTTCCAGCATACTTGTACCAGTGCCTGACCAGTGCTGTTTTTAATTTGGGTTTAGCACTTACATGGTTTTTGCCCTCTTTCTTGTATGCAGTCACACAGAACTTTGGCTGGAGGCCAGCTGGAGTTTTATGATCCCCATAATTTTATTAATTCATTAAGGAGTGACACTTCATACTGTCTTATAATTGGAGAAAGCAGCATGATTTGTCTAACGGCGTACCTTACATTGCATCCGACACAAGATCTACACACTGTTAAGACTTGGGCTGTGTGCCAAGAGTATGGATCCAATTCAGCCTGTCACATTAGGTCCATTCCTAACCAATTTATTGTAATTTTTAGGAATTATGATGCATTTAATAATAGTTTTATAAATGCACCCACTGCCTGCCCTCTGCCTTCTGGTCTCTTGGCATCCTCCTTCACGCCGCCTTTAATGAAAAGTATACTTTTATTACCTTTTATTAATCTTTGCTTGCTGTTTTAAAAACATGATAGCCTACTACATGCTCACATAATGACTAATTTATGAATTTAATCAATTGCATCACTTTATTAAATACAGGTCTGCTTAATAGGAATTTAGGGTGACCACAAAGTTGCAAGAACAATATTGTAATAGCAGGAGTAGTCCCCAGTGCTACCCCCTTAAGCTTAATTCAGTTATCTGACTTCATCTAAAACCCTGGGACCATATTGAAAGAAAACTAGCAGTAAAACAGCTGTAACATGGTAACAACATGTCACATATCTGAAGTGTGTCATGTGCAGCTTTCTGCTGCTGTTATACTGTTCTCTACTTTATCCACTCCCCCATCACTGCGTACATTAAACCTGATGAACTGGCAGCAGCAAAACAGGCTGCTGTGTAATCACTCAATTATATGCTGACAATTTATGTCCTCTGAAAGTACTTGTTTTTGCCACTGACAGGCTCAGGCTGTTATTATAAGTGTCTGTCAACATTATGTAAAGGTTCCCCACAGAGATAGAATGAAGAAGAAGATTGTTGTTGTTTTGCAAAAAGCAGAACTGAAATCGCCATCGCCAAACCCACCAGACAAAAAAGCAGTAATTTTAGCATGTATAGAGGCAGCATATTTTGACATCTATCTGGGTAAAATAAGGGTTTATTATATAACAAAACGAGAGTTGCTGATTGTTGGAACCGTGGGAAGACAAACCGAGATGGCTTCTGTCAGTTTAATTTCATTTCTGTCAACTTTGAATGGAGTGTGTTTTATGCTGTTAAAATTACTGTTTATTAAAATGAAGTCTGGTTGGTTTGGCGATAGCAACTTTTGGGATGTTTCTGGTTAAACAAAAAAGATGTTACTCTTTAATAAAGAGGTGTATTTCTGTTGGGTCCTTCTCATAATGTTGTCAGACACTTGGAACAACAATCTGATTCTGTCAGCGGCAAAAAAAAACACTGTTATTGGGCATAAATTGACAGTGCCCAATTGCCCCAAGTGGTTACACAGCAGTCTGTTTTGCAGCTGCTGGTTGTAGCCCTGACGCTCAATACTGGACCAGTTAAAAAAAATTGTTGTTTCCATTAGTCACTTAGACACAATTGCAAAAATAGGGTCCAGGTTGAAAAATACCAGAGTTAACCTTTAAGCGAATTCATATACCTACATACCCCTACAACCTTGTAAAATTTGACGAATTAAAACGATCAAATTGACATCGAAATTGGTTACCTACTATATATATGTACATAATTTAAAAAAGTGGAAACAAAAGTTTTAAATCAATAATTTGTTCCAGATGAGGCCTGTGGTGTGTTTTGTTCTTCTGCCAGACTGAGTTGGAAAATAAAGTATAGACCTGTGGATAGTATTGATGAGTGTTTGAGCAGGACTCTCTCACCAGAGCAGCAGCAGCTGTAGAGGAAGGCCGACAGAGTTTCACTTTTAATATCAAACACATCTTGTCCGACGCAAAAATGGCCTAACGTAACATGGACTGGCTCTCAGCAGATTGTCAGTGACTGCAAAGTTCATCATGGCTGCTGCAGACCAGGAGTAGAGACACGTACAAGAGCTGCAAGGGACTGGAGGATATAACATTGCGCATCCGGTTACCCACACACACTCGACTTCTAAATAAAGTAGGAAAAGTGTGCAGAGGCGTAATCATAGACCTTATGCACAGGCCGTGACTGTGCCCCCCGCTGCTTGCCTCCTGCCATAATTATTCCATATATACCAAACATCTGTATGTGTAATTATCCATAGCCCACAGTCCACATACTCATTTTAGGAAAATGAATTACACTAAATATTTTCTGTCCTCTACTCCAAATCTGTCTGGGGACATTTCTGCTTCGATCTGCTTTCAGCTTTTTTTGCATTTCAACAACAGCCAAATTTTCAAACTAAAAAAAGAGAAATAACCCCACAAACAATTTTTTGATGCCAGACTTGAAAAGCAACAACAAGTGTTTCAGTTTTAGGCCCTGGGTAGTCTGTTCCCTCGGTTGTGAGCGTGTGATCAGCCGCCTCCACGTCTAGCTGCCACGCGGTCAAAGAGGTTGTCCAGGTAACGTTTTCTTTCATCACCTGTCAGCACTTGTTCTGGGTCAGGGCAAAGTGCCACCTGAGGGTTTAGCCTTGAAACACAAAGAAACACACAACGTGGAGCCAAACAAGTCAACAGCATTGGAATAGAGCTGTCAAAAATAGTCCTAAAAGGCACACATGAAGCTCCTCCTCATGTGTTCACTTCTTGTAATGGAATAACAATTTGGCACTGACTAAAGAATTAGACATGTAAGTGGCCTCAAGTGTGCGCGCCTTTGACGTAACGGGCCATTTTTCAACCTCCTCTGCTGCTGCTGCTGCTTCTGATACGTGAGGCTCTCATCATGACATTCTCATTTCAATTAAAAGAAGAGCACTGCAGCACGCCCGACTTAGCGGTTAAGATAATGTACTCGCACCATGGACGGTTTGAAGTCATCCAGAGAGATATGGAGAGATTGTCCTTCCGTGCCATCTTCTGCTGTCCTCCTAAATATCAAACCAGGCAATAAATGTGAAAAATTGCCAGTAGCCTTTGTCCTCCAGTTTTCATGCAAATAACACCATCGACAAACCTGACACTTACCACATAATGAGAAGAGGGCGATGAGAGAGTGCGAGCGCAAGAGAGAGATAAGTGGGAGAATTGAGAGGAGGCATTGTTCGAAGGGACAAAATGATAAAACAGAGAGAGAAAGAGATAAATAGCGTTAAAATGAAAAGAAGAGAAAGAGGGGGAATCTGGGAGGAAGAGAGCGATGGGCGCTCCAACGTCCCCTCTTTCTGGAAATAGACACCATTATGCCAATAGATTGGTCCCAGAGCCTCGGCGAACATGTGATTGCAAAGCCTGGCTGGTCTGCTTTGGTGAGGGGGCTGGTGAGTGGCTGCTTCAGAACATCATGTACAGACACAGGTCCAAACACATAATCACACACACACACACTCACACGCACACACACCACCTTCCACCTCCACAGCAGGCTGCACAGACAGGCTGCATGAATATTTATCAGAGCAGTTTATAATGAGTTCACACATTAGACCAGCATTTCTTTCCTATTCTCACGTATCGAAGGTTTGGCAGCGACTCCAGCATCCAGCTGATTTCTCCTCTCATCAGTATGCCGCGCGGTGACCCGCTCCGTGGCCTGGGCACATCCCCGGGGCAGCAGGGGCTCGCCTTCTCAAAACGCTACCACAGACTGAAAAATGTTTTTAATATTGTCAGGTGCCGTCCGCCGTCGAATCAGTTTCAAATCAAAGACATCTCGTCGGCGAAGATTAGCGCCAAGGTTCCATTTTTCTGCTGGCTTTTGTTTGAACAAAAAAAAATAAATGTCACATCTAAAAATGCATTAGGGAGAGCAAGGCACTGCTAGCGCTGTTCACAACCTTTCAAACCAAATTCATCAACTGCAC
Source organism: Epinephelus awoara (assembly GCA_035609425.1). Taxonomy (NCBI): domain Eukaryota; kingdom Metazoa; phylum Chordata; class Actinopteri; order Perciformes; family Serranidae; genus Epinephelus; species Epinephelus awoara. The sequence goes on from CM069311.1 coordinate 7,459,428, forward strand.
ACACACATTCCTGCTGCCCACGAGCGCACAGACCATTCTCGGCAGTAATGCTTCCTGTCCTGTGTGGATTTATTACTGCCAGAGCAGAATATGTTGCGATAGGAGCAGAATGCCTTTCAGTCACATATGTTGGAGGGGCAGTTCATCCCAAAATCAAAAACATATTTTCTTACCTGTGGTGGTATTTATCAGTCTAAATTGTTTTGGTGTGAGTTGGAAATATTGGCTGTAGAGATGTCTGCCTTCAAACATAGTGGAACTACATGGTACTCAGCTTGTGGTGCTCAAAGGGCTGAAAAAATACAAAACAAAATTCAACAGCAGTGTCCCTTTCCAGAAATTGGATCAGAACAGCTTGTGTTTGTGATAATTCTGTGTATTCTTCATCATTCTGAATTTGGAGGGTTTTTCAGGTCTGCTCTTAATGAGTTGTTTTATTTGTTTGTTAATGTTATAGGGGAGAGTCACCATCATTGTAACACTTTTCACCTTTTTTCTTTTACTCCACGGTTAAATCTGAGAGAGATCACAGAGAGAGATTTTTGCCCACATGTGTAGTATTTTCAGGCAAACAGCCAACATGTCTGCTATTAAAAACAACTTAAAGTTTTTTTTGATAGATATTAACACGAACATTGACGCTGTACGATGTTACAAATGAAACACATGTGAGTCAGTGTGAGTTACGGTTGTAACACAGCACGGCAAATCAACAATATTTCAGCCAAGCAACTGTTTTTACGTTGATTTAATACCAGGGATGTGACCAGATAATCTGTTAAAGATAATGATATTATTAAAACTTACCGTATGCAGCAGCTGGCACATTAGTATCTTAACTTGTTGGAAAATACTTACCACACCTACACACCTTATTACACCTACACAGTTAGCAAATTGAGGGAAGTTGTAGAAACACTATGAAACCCAAATCTGATTTAGAATAGAATTGAATGACATCTGTCTGAACACAGTGTGGTGCAGTATGGGGACACCTGTGTTTCAGATCCAGAGCTGGACCGCAGGCTTTGGGCTTTCGTGAGAACACAGCTAGACAACCGCTGGACAATACTAGAATAAAAGTGCTGCTGTTTGACAGAATAGAGCGCTCTATTTCTATGTGAATTAACGAACAATTAAGTTTCACTTTCACTGCACCTTTTACGTCCTGCTGCTCCGTCTGTGCCCAGAATAGGCTTTGCGCTCAAAGAGTGTAGAGCACTGAATAATCAAACAGTATATTCCAACGTCCCAAAGAGACATTGCTGTTGAGCTTCTTCAAATGTATTTTATTGTTCTTTGATCACCACAAGCTGAGTGCCATCTAGTTCCATTATATTAGAGAGAAGACAGACATCTCTATGACTGATATCTCCAACATTAGGTGTTTTGACTGACTGGAAAGCCAGTTTCCCTGGTTGTGTGTGTGCGTGTGTGTGTGAGTATGTGTGTGTGTGTGTGTGTGTGTGCAGCTAGTGTTCATATATACAGGACCACATCATAACCTGCCCTCTAATAGTTGGTCTACATTTGACACATGCAGAGATCCGCTGTGGACTCCCTGCTAGTTGTAATTGTTTGATTTATAGCTGACAAAAAGGAAAGAAAAAAAAAGAGAAGGGAGCCAATTACAGAGCTGTAATATCTGCGTCATGCCTCATATCCCCTGCTCTGTCAACTTTGCACTACAGCAATATGAGCCATTTTAGCCTTGACGTTCATTAATGACCGTTAACCCGTTTATTGTCCATTTGGGTCCACTTAGTACCTGGTTTTGTTTGGTTGGGGTGGGTAACTACCTGAAACGCTGTGTTCTTACCTAATTGACTGAAGCCTTGTTGCATCTGTACATTAACAAAGGCTGAAGCAGTCATAACCAGTCAATAAAATGTACAAAATGAAATGCATGTCCTTAATCCTACTGTGTAAGTAAGCAAGATTTCTGCGTTTGAATGTAGCTTTGTATTCTTTAAGAGAAAACAGGGAAAGTGTGTTCAGCATTAAGAATTTTCAGTTTCAGTAGGGTTCCCAAAGCTCATGGTGACATCTTAAAGGGCAAGTATTTTTCAACCTGGAGCCTATTTTCTCATGTTTTTGTGTCTAAGTGACTAATGACAACAACAATTTTCAAAATTGGTCCAGTGTTTAGCGAGGGGGCTGCAGCCATAGATGCAAAACAGGCTGCAGTGCACTCTGGGCATGTTAGTACCAATTTATGCCCAGTAAAATAAGTTGTTTGTTTTTTCAGGTGTCTAAAACATTATGGAAAGATTCCACACAGAGACAGACCTTTTTGTTAAAGAGCAATACCCTTTTTGTTTAACCAGAAACAGCCCCGAAATCGCTTCTGCACAACCTACCAAACCTCCATTTAAATAAACACTAATTTTATCACTGTAAAACACACTTAATGAAAAGATGACTGAAACAAAATAAAGCTAACAAAAGCTGCCATAGTTTGTCTTTTCACTGTTCCAACAATCACCAACTCTGGTTTGGTTGAATTTAACCCTTATTTCACCCAGTTAGATGTGAAAATATGCTACCTCTATACACGCTAAAATTTCTGTTTATTTAAATGGAGTCTGGTGGGTTTGATGATAGCGATTTCAGGGCTGTTTCTGGTTAAACAAAATGATCTTACTCTTAAGTAAAAAGGTCCGTCTCCGTTGGGATCCTTTCCATCAGGTCGTCAGACACTAACAGTAACAATCTGAGCCTGTCAGTGGCAAAACAAGCACTGTTAGTTGACTTACACTGATGGTGCATATTGACCCAAGTGCTCACATTGCAGCCTGTGAGGCAGCTGCAGCGCTCTCACTCAACACTGGACAAATTTCAACAACTAGATCCCATTAGCCTCTTAGATGCAAAATCATATATAACAGAAAATGGTGTCCAGGTTGAAAAACACTGAAGTAACCTATTAAAGGTCCTGACATTTCAGTTCAATCAGCGTCACAACGTGTGATAGGGTCCGACATGAACACACAGTTTTCTACCAAAAAACACTTGGTTATTTCAGATCAGAGATGTCCCTGCTTGTGTTTTTCTCTGAGCTCTTCTCACCAGTTTAAGGTGGGCAGGGCTCAGCTGCAGAGAGGTGATGTCCTGTACTTCCGCGCGCTAATCGTGATTTAGTAATATTTGAATGTGATGACACTCGGTGGGCTGTTTCGCTTATGTTGCCAGGCCACTACTGTCAATCAAACCTGGTCACACCACACCCACACAGTCCTGATGAGGCACATTAGCTCAGTGTTTGAATGTTAAACTCTTAATAAATATTACCTAAGGATTCTTTTTTCAACAGGATCTTGAATTGTTGATGATTTGAGAGAATTTGAAACCAAGTTTTAAGGGGTGTTAAAATGTCTTGCCATCTCACCAACAGTCCAAAACCCAAAGATACTCACTTTATATCTCTCCTCTATCATAGAAAAGCAAGAAAAACAGGAAATAGAACCAGTGAATTTTTGCCATTTTGCCTGGAAAACATTATATAAATGATCAGTCAGTCAATAGTTGATTCATTTTCACACAAGCTCATTTTATTCTTTCTTGATAACACACTCCAGGGTTCTGCACGAGTCTGATTTTCAACACCCGCGTCCGAACCAGAACTAAGACGTGGAATACCACACCTGTCCCGCCATCTGTGCCTATGACCTAAAAGTTCTGCACCCGAACCCAACCTGCCGACCCGAAACTGCACATCGTATAATAACCATGCGCTTTTAGGCAACACGTTTTCATTTCGAGCCATTTCCAACATGTGAAACTGACATATTATACTGTAAAACAAAGGTAATTCAGGAAATACAATTTAAATGACTATTTTTCGCTTATTCTCATAAGACTGAGCAGCATGTGTCTACAGTTAACATGCCTGTTAGTAACGCACCTGATTGAAGCACCTTTCATATCCAGGTGGCACAGAAGAGACACAAGGTCGGCAGAAAGAGGACTAAAACTTTAAAACATTAAATTAAATTATTATTATTCTCATTTCATTTTATGATATGTCACCCAACATCTGTGATTTAATTTTTCCACCCAAAACTGAACCCAGAAATAAAATAAAGAAAGGGTATGAGATCACTGAGAAGTGCCGACAAATTCCTTTAAATGAACCACTTTCCTGCAAATGACTTTTTAATTAAATGTGCACACACACCATTAAATAAACGCACAAATTTTCCCATTGTTAAATTTGTTTGTGTGTGTGCATTCACAAAACGGTTCCCATTTTAAAAAAAAAAAAAAAAAAAAAGGTTTTAGGAAAAGCCAGGAAGGGTGCACGTGGGGGTTTGGACCTCGGGGGTCTTGGGCTGGTAGAGGCTATCTGCAGTCCACCCATGTGTAACTGATACGGCTGCTGTGTGCGCTGGTGTGGCTAATAGAGCAAATGGTGGGTGAGACGTGTGGGCTGGCTGACGGGGAAATGGGGTCATTTAGTGTCATAACCTCGCTTGTGTAATCTACGGTTTAATACGCGCCTTTTGTGTTTCTTTATGAGACATGCTTTGACTCACTGTGGGACTTTTTAATGGCCTCATCTCTCTGAATGATCATTGGAGTTACACAGTGCGTTGGCTAATACAATCTGTACCCCGGGAGTGTGTGTGCACGGCTGCAGGCGAGTGTGTGTAGCAGGGAGAGATGGGGAGAGGGAGTTTGGTGTGAGTGCATGAAAGAGTATGTGTGTGTGTGTGTGTGTGTGTGTGTGTGTGTGTGTGTGTTCACGTTTAGAATGTGTCAGAGGTCCCTATGCTAATGTGTGCGTGAGAGGACTCTGTGTGTAAAATCCACCCTCTTTAAGGATGCACAGCAGAGCGAGCGGCACCGCGGACAACATCCATGCATTTACATGATCAATGCTTATTGCAAAATGTGTGTGTGTGTGTGTGTGTGTATGCTTGTGTATCTCTGTGTCCATCAACTGCGTCTGTATGTGTGCGCATGTAGGCCTATTTTAATTGTTGCCATGGAAACAGAGTGCTGCCAGAGAAGTCCAGATTTCAAAGAGGGCATCTCTCTCTGTCTCACTCTGTGACTCTCTCTCCTGCTCTCTGTCTTTCTTCCCGTTCCTCCTCTTCTCTTCCATCCCTCTCTCTCATCTTTCTGGCATCTCACCAAGGTCCTCCATGGTTTACACTCTCTGTCTCTCTACGGTTTCCTCCTACTCCCCCCCCCCCCTTCTCTGTCTCCTCGTGCCTCTTATCATCCCTCCCTCATTCCCTTCCCTCCCACCTCTCCATCCTTCCTGGAGAGTGGTGTGCAGTCGACTATTAACACAGGGACCTGTAATTAGAGCTGACGAACCTCCAGCAATTAGTTTTCCCTAAAGAAGTTGTTCTGTCATCTCTGCATACATCCCTTTATCCCTCTCTCAATCTCCCTCTCGCTTTTTCTTCCTCTCTGTCATTTCCTGTCTTATTAGCTGTCAGCTACGCGGGGTGGTTATTGTTTTAGTGTTTTTGTTCTTCTTTGTTGTACCTTCCATCTGCCTTGTTAAAGGCAGTCATCGATGAGATATACACACAATACACCGCTCAGAACAACTTTATGAGCAACTACACCCCCAACGTTCTGGGTATCTCTGCCCACAAAATCAGAGTGAACATCTATTCCCACCGACTGTACACCTACACTGACTATATGCTGATAGACTTGAGAGGACACATGCCCTCCTACACACTCAGATGTAAACATACAGAGAACACACACACACATCTTTCTCAGAAAGCCTCTTTCATGTCTGTGCTCAGCCCAGTTGACAGAAGAAAATGTTGGCATTGTACGTTTCTGCAAACCAGCAGTGTGTTACATGCATTAAATCGCTGTTTCACAAATGAGCGGACTTTGTCATGGGGAGATGGAGGGGATGGTGGATGGTGTGACACTTAGGTGAGACGTCTGCCATGCTGCAGACTGCAACAGACCACTGTCTGAGACCAGCAAACAATAACACTGATTGTTTCTTTCAGCTATTTAGCCCCCAAACGTGGGTGTTTTTTTCAGTAATCCATGGCTGTATTTACAATGGCTATTTAGCCCTCAAATGGGGGTGTGTTTTAATGATCCATCAATGTGTTTCCAGCAGATTTTTAGCCCCCAAATGTAGCGTTTTTTTTAGCAACCTGTGGTTTTTCCAGCAGCTCTTACCCCCCAATTGGAGGTGTTTATTAGTGACCCATGGCTCTTTTTCCAGCAGCTGTTTAGCCCCCATATGTGGGTGTTTTCTAGTGGTAGATGACTGTTTTTCCAGTGGCTATTAGTCCACAGTCAGAGGTCTTTATTAAGCAACCCATGACTGTTTACAGCAGCTGTTTAGCTCCTAAATGTAGGTATTTTTTGAGCGACACATGGCTGTATTTACAGCAGCTATTTAGCCCCCAAACCGGGATTTCTGTTTTCGACCTGTGGCTGCTTCTCTAGCAGCTATTTAGCTCCAAAATGTGGGTGTTTTTTTTTAGCAACCTGTGGCTGTATTTCTAGTAGCTATTTAGCCCTGAAATTTGGGCATGTTTAGCTGCCTATAGCTGAATTTCCAGCGGCTTTTATCCACCAAACGTAGGTGCTTTGTAGCACATCATGGCTGCATTTCTAGTTGCTACTTATCCCCCAAATTTGGATGTTTGTTAGTGACCTGTGGCTGTATTTTCAGCAGATATTTAGCCCCCAAACATGGGTGTCTTTTAGCTTCAGGTCACTGTTTTTCCCTGCAGCTTTTTAGTACCTTTTATGTGGATGTTTTTTAGCAACCCATGGCTGTTTTTCATGTGGGTGTTTTAAGTGACTTTTTCCTTCCAGGCTAGTACCATGAAAAGTGGTTGATTTTTACAGAGGCGTTGTTTCCAGTCGGGATTGTGTCCCCCCAAACCATGTAGTTTAAGCTAAAACATGATCTTTTCCTAACCATAACCCAAGGGTTTTTGTGCCTAAACCTAACCCAACCACATGTGAACCTTAGTGTTTTTGAAACGCAAAGTTTCAATAAATCATAATACATACATACATAAATACATAATGATGTGCAAATGTAACATATCCATGTTTTGCAGAAAGATACAATGTCAACTTTTTTTTCTGGCAATTTGGTTGCAGTTTTTTGTCTCCAGCTGTGTTGTTGCTGTCCCACCTTGCTGTCGTCATCTCTCTCCTCCTCTTGTCTTCTCTGGATCTTGCTCATTTCCCTTCTCCCTCTTTCACCGGCCCACATGGCCCTTCCTCTCCTCTGCATCCCCATTAATGAAAAGCTCTATAAATAAGCACAGTGAAGAGGGAGTCGGAGGAAGAGAGAGAGAAATGGTCAAGTAGAACGTGGGAGGGAGGTGGAAGGATGGACAGCAAACTGCTGTGAGCGGTAAACTAGGCCAATAGGGGTGAAGGGAGGAGGGCGGGTATCATATCAAAGTCTTGCGAGTTGCTCCGAGCGCCTCCGCCGTCAATCATGTAATCAATTTCAGCGTCAGTCAGTTTGTCTGCATCTCGGGTTGGTGTGTCACTCATTTCGCCCCAGACAGTTTGTCAGTCAGTCAGAGTTGGCGTGGAGCCGTCTTTTTCCTCCATCTGCCCTTTCTCTCGTTTGCATTCTCGATACGACTTGCTTCGTCCTTCCCTCCTTCCTTCCCTCCCTCCCTCCCTCCTCTCCCAGTCCTCTCCCTGTCAAGAAGCCAGAGTCTCATCTGGAGGGAGAGTTTATATCCTCCATAATATATACCATAATGCTGCTTCAGAACATTCCACATGAATTATTAATCCATGTGAGATTATGTGTAAACTAAACGCCATCATATCTGTGTATCTGTGTGTGTGTTTATGCACTATTTATGTGTGTCAAGTGTGACCTGTTCTCTCATCCCTCTGTGTCTTAAAAGCTCTGTTTTCCACAAGGTTTCCCCCTCCGTCGTTCTCTCCCCTCTGTGCCCCATTTCTGTGGACTGACATTGATATGCACTGATTCATATGATGCATGTAGCCTCTTGGCAATTCACTTTATTCAATCAATGTTGTATGGTGTTATGTTAACCTCTGTCTCCTTCTCTCCATCTCCCGCCTCCATCTTTTTTCCCTTTGTTTTCTCTCTTGCTATCTTGCTTTATCAAATCTCTGCCTACCGCTACTTTCTCGCTATCTCCGTCTCTTTCTGTTCCTCTCCTCATCTTCCTTCCTCCATCTCTCCAGGTATTACTCTCCCACTCCTCCACCATGCCTGGCTGCGGCTGTCGCAGCCCCTCCTCGCCTCGCGGCCAAGCCGGGGCCTCCTCCTCCGCCCCCTCAGTCGCCCAGGAGCGAGAGAGGCGAGTCCGACCCTTACATCCACCCCCACCTCCATCCCTCCACCGCCACACCAACGCCTCTCACTGCCTCTCCCTCCTCCTCCTGCTGCTCTGCCTTCTCCACCTGCCCCCGGCCTGCCACTCACGGAGAGAGAAGGGCGGGGGAGGCGGAGGAGGTGGGGGAGGCGGTGGCGGCCACTACGTCCCCATCCCCCAGCCACCTCCCCACCACATGGCGCTGCCCAACATCCTGCGTGGCCTCAGCATTGCTGTCGTCCTAGTGGGCAACTCCAGCGAGGTGGCGCTGGCTGGGGCTCGGGAAAAGGAAGACTTCCTCCACATGGCGCCCAATGTGGAGGTGCTGACCATGAATGAGACGGACCCTAAAAGCATCATCAAGAGCATCTGTGACCTCATGACGGAGCATTGGCTGCAGGGCGTGGTGTTCGGGGATGACACCGACCAGGAGGCCATCGCCCAGATCCTCGACTTCATCTCAGCGCAGACACACATCCCCATCCTCGGAGTCCGCGGGGGCTCCTCCATGATCATGGCTGCCAAGGTAGGACACTCAGAGATGCGCTCACAAAACAGAAAGTTGTCCCTGTTTACAGTGATCGTGCAAAGAAGTGTGTGTGGGTGGTTTTGAGTGTTAAAATAAAAAGAGGGGACTCAACTTGGAAACAGTAAATGGAAAGTTTTGGCCAGCACCTACCTGTGACTGCTGCCACTGCAAAAAATGTTTAATTCAATAGAAATAAACTCTTACAAAATGATGCCAGACGACACTTAAAAACCTCCATTTTAAATGTTTAGTTCTGTCATAGGGAGTGTAGCATAGACAACAGACCTGCTCATTAAATGGCTGCCATAGCATCAGATGTAATGTTGTTTCGTTCTTACAAGGCCACTCTGTGAACTTGGATCTCTGCAGGATTTCCTTTCGATTGGCTGCACTTTGCTGTCAATTTTCGCTGTGTGTCTGTCACACTCTGTGAAAGCTTGTCACAGATAGATTACGTCACTGTACAGAGGTCTTTTCATCAAAGAAAGATATTTTTAAAGCTGTGGCTGCACAGTTTAAACTCCTGCTGTTTGTTTTTCTGGCATCTCTGCCATATGCTCTTTTGTGCAAGTTTGTACTCGTTAATGTTCTCTCTAGTTTTGTCTGAAATTATTTAAGTTTAACACTTGTTGAAATCAGTGGGGCTCTTCTTAGAGCTGCAACAATCAGATGATTAATCAGTTAATCGATCATCAGAAAATTTGTCACCGATTAGTTAATATTTTGATAATCGATTGATTGTTTCAGTCATTTTTCAAACAAAAATGTCAAACATTTGCTGGTTCCAGCTTCTTTAATGTAAGAATTTGCTGATTTTCTTTGTCATTTATGATAGTAAATGAAGAGTCATTCGGCTTTGGCCTGTTGGTTGGACAAAAGAAGCAATTTAAGGATGCCACTTTGGACTCTTTGAAAAATTGTGATGAGCATCTATCAACGTTTTTGACATTTTATAGACGAAACAATTAATTGATTAATCAAAAAAGAAAATAATCGTTAGCTGCTTGAGAGCAAGACAATGTGCCTGCATAACCTGAGCCCACTGTCCACTGAGCACTGTCCTCTTCAAGTTTATCCAAAACAGTGACGCCATTTTGACTGACTTGGCTGCGGCACAGGATTTCTCATCTCATCCTCGACCGCCATTACTGCGTTAGTATTAACACTGGGTTCAGACAGACAGACAGACAGACACACACAGGCAGGGTAAGCTGGGGTGTCTGACTTGAAAGACAAACTGCCAACAGTGCTGATGCCAGTGACAGGATCAGCTGGAGATTTCACCAGAACAGAGAGCTAGATCTCTGCCTATTTACTAGGCCTTGCCTAATGGGATAAAGCAATCTGCTGCTGCTTTATCTGTGCCCGCCTGGGATCTGGGCTTGGACCCTATTCCACAAAATCAGCTCATTCATTTGGTACTTTGTGCATAAATACAGCTGTATTAAATAATAAGGAAAGAAATGAATGTGCCTTTCATTCAGGGAAACCTTTATTAAATTACTGACATTGGCTTCGGTGATCAAGAGCTATCAAGATCCATAAAATCTCTGTCCTATCTCATCTCCCATCACCCTCCAGTTTGTCTGCTGACCCTCTGGTGTCAACAGGTTTTTGTACCAGCGGAGACACGAGTCGCAGTGACACGTCAAGGCCAGCGGCCACCACTGTAGCTCTTCTCTCTGCTACTTCTCATTAGAGCACTAAGGAGAGAAATGGCAGGGAAGCGTCCACTTCCATTTAAAACTGCGCTCATCCAAGCACCCATGCAAAAACTGCTGTACAGTACACACATGTTCTCACAGCCTCATGCACACACTTTCTTAAATATCTAAATATCTGTCCCTGAACTGTGGCTACAGGTGTCTTTAACCTGCAACCCCACTAACTGTCTTAAAAACATAGCAGTCTTTTAGTGCACTCCCTCCTGGTGCATGATGTGAAAATGTACATCTGTGTTTTACTGCATGGAAAAATGCAGTGAGGTGAGAGGACGTGCAAACTGATACTTTGCATTTGTATCTTTCATACATGTTATATAAGCATTTCTACAGTGACGTAGTGTGAGGCTGACTGTGTCATAGGGAGTTGGAGGGGATGGTGGATGGTGTGACACCGAGGCAAGACACCTGCCAAGCTGACGACCACTTGAGCGACTCATTAGTAAATTTCCACTGAGGATAGTATCACAAAAAATGCGTGACATTGCTGCGTTTCCTGCCAGAATAGTGCCACAAAAAGGGGTTGTATTTTACAGAGACACTTCTGCGTTTCCTGCCACGGAAAGCGATTGTTTTTAACAACGATATTCCAACGATATTGCTGCTTTTCCAGCGAGGGTAGTGCCACCAAAAGCGGGTATTTTAAGCCACAACATGAACTTTTCCTAACCATAACCAACTGGTGTTTGTGCCCAAACCTAACCACATGTTGACCACAGCGTTGTTGAGATGTAAAGTTTCAATGCATCCGCTACATAACGGACAAATAAAAGGTGTCCATGGGTTGCAGAAATTTGTTTTTATTCCGGTGATTTGGCTGGAGGAGGAGGTAAACAGGAAGCAGTGGGGGGATAGTTAAGGAATGCATGAGCCTGAGTGCTTGTGTGTGTGTGTGTGTGCGGCGACAGTATCATTCATTAAGCACACGTGCCCTAAGTGCACCAGGCAGCAGGAAAGAGCAGTGTTTTGTGGCAGAGGTTTAAATGGATTTCCCCGGCCACAAGCCAGAGTCTGCCTCTCCTGAGAGCTTCCTCCTGGCTGCACGGGGGCCCTGGAGAGCGAGGACGGGGCTGCGCTAAGGCTCAGTCTCCAAACGGATTTGTGTCTGCCTAATGGGCTGAGACAATGGAGTGGCGAAAATACGATAGAGAGGGATCAGAGGGAGGGGAGAGAGAGAGGGACATGGGGAAAGTGGAGGAATTGAGATAGTGAGGGTGAGATTGGGTGGAAGAAATTCTACTTTAAGTGAAAGCAGGTCGGGGAGCAGAAGGGTTTTTGCCAGATCAGGTGGGGTTCAGATGGGGCTGCCTGTAGAGGTGATGGACAGATAAGGGTAGAGGACAAGGGCAGAGTCAACAGCAGAAGAGGAGACAGAGTCTGACACGGAGTGAAGGGGGGAGGGAGGGAGACGGCAGGGAAAATGTCTCTGAAAGTGAGCGGTACATTCAGAGAGAGATAAAGAGAAATGAGGGAAAGAAAGAGTAAGGAGAGAAAACTTTTCCTCTGTATGGCCCGCGACCGAGAAAAAGTGATAGAGAGTAATTGTGAAAGATAGAACGAAAGGTCGAGTTATAGGGCTTAAGAAAGATTGTGCTGTATATGTCTTGTGAGTGAGCATCTGAAGAAAATGGACTGACAAAGACTGGGAAATAGGGATTGCAATATGAGGTGTTTATCTTACGGCCCCGCTCCATCACACACACAAACACACACACACACACACCGTTAAAACCGAAGGCCAAACTCTGCTATTACAGTTGGCAAGACACCCCCTCCTTTTTCATTACACATCCAAGGAAGGATGATAACAGGGAATGACACAGAAGGCGGAGAATACGGCATTTAGATTTTTTTAGTGCGGGCTGAATAGGGAAAGAATTTGGAGGAACGGTACAAGATAATTCCATAAAGTGTACCCTCTGGAGTGGACTGCTGTTGTGCCGTGTGAAGAGTCAGGCTGAATCAGAATCAGAATGACATTTTTCTGCTCACATATGCATCTACAAGGAGTGTTACTTGGTATTTGTGGTGATAAAACACAAAGCTAAGCGTAGCATTATGCGCCAGTGGGAGATACAGTCCCCCACTCCAGTCCAGCATCATACCCAGGACTTGGCGTTAAAAAATTAGAGCCTAGAAATTAGAGTATTGCAGCACAAGTGTCTCCCAATCAGCCTTACAACTCTCTCTGAGTTTTCTGACATCTTTAACAAGAACAAAACTGGATTTTTTAGTACTATTCCTCATGGGGACGGAGCCAAACTGCAGCAGTAGCTCAGCAATAAAAAGTGGGACTACAGCTACCACAGTGTCTGCATCTGTGCATACAGCTTGCCAGTGGGAAGTGGCTGTGGACTGTCTGTAGTTACTGCAAGTGCAGAGAAAAAGTGAACTTGTGCATGAGCCTGAAAGTAAGAGAGTTAAATAGATGAGGGGACGGGAAGAGGAAGCCAGGCGGCTCCGGTATTAACAAGGAATGAAGAAGAAGGCGGAGGAGGAAGGGAAAGGAGGGAGATGGATGGAGGCAAAGGGCACTCACATCTATATCAATGAATAAGATCAGTGAGGGAGGGTTGGGGCGGTAAGTAAGAGGATGAGTGCACTGAGTGCATGGCCGCGCGGCTGAGAAAGAGAGAAGCAGAGACGGAAAGGCAGAGTGACACAGAGCGTGTGTTTTGCAGGGAGTGCAGCAGCAGGTGTATCGCCATCCATCCAACATTACAAGAATAAGAGAAGCTGCCTCTTTGCTCAGGAAATCGCGGCCTAAATGGAGGAGGAATGAAGGGGGAGAGGAAGATGGATAGAGCGCAGCTGTACTCACATCTGTGAAAGACAGGACAAGATAGAGGAGGAGGAGGAGATGGAGAAAGGAGAGGGAAAGCATCCAACAGTTTAAGGGTGTGTGTGTCCTTGTGCATCTGCGTGTGTGTTGTTACCTAGCCAACATGGCTGTGGTTGCCAGTCTTTTGTCTGTAGTGGTTTCCAGCACCACCCTGCTCGCTGTCCCTCTACAGTGTCTGTTGGGCTGCAGCAATCAGTGTGATCTAAAGCTTTGGCTAATGCTCATATTATCAAGACATGGTGAGCCATTTTCCTCAGCTTGTCTAGAAGGTATGGCTTTGTAGTGGTACAAATAGCTGTAGTTGTCGCCGATCACCCCCAGGGCCACCGCATAATACGAACAGCGGGCTAATCTACGAGTGGAGGCTGCTTGTGCTGCAGATTAGGGGAGAGATAGCATCCACTTGTGCGCGGGATTTAAATGTAGGATCGTCAGCAATTAATGAAAAAAGGGAAAGCAGCCAACCCTGATGACCCGAGGGAAAATATAATAACATTTGCACACATGCAGACACATAAAAACACGCACACGCCCACACACATGTGTTTTCATAAATATATGGTAAGACATGTGTTACAAGGGGCAATTAATGCATGAATATTAAATACATAATGGAAGAAATGCTGAACGGGATCCGCGATAAAGTGCTGCTGCAACATCATCATCACACATCAACACGGGGACGCAGGCGCTCCCACACAAACAAATCTGTTCCCTGCCATCTTTTGTGTAACTGGCAGCCGTCTCCAGGAACAAAACAGCAGGATGCGATCAATTAACTTTTGCCCAAATAATTCAGGCTTTTCATCCTTTCCAATGTGGTCGTTTTACCCGTGGGTGTTCGAGCCTTTTGTAAGACAAGAGAGAGCGATTTTGTGTCTGAGCACAAGCGTCCCTGTGTGTGCGTGTTGGTGTGGGCAAATGTGTGCTAATTCTTCAGAGGAAACAGGCTCGATGATAGTGTGGAATTGGTGTTGAACTGTGTCCAGGGATAATTGTTGTGGAGGATGTGTGCGCGCGCGTTTGTGTGAAGTGAGCCAGTTGAACCATTTAATCACCGCACAGGGGTGAATTCAGTGAAGCAATTAATGTCCATACCTCATTTTCCAAAGAAACATGTCCCCCTCGTCCTCTGTGTTTATGTTTACGCTACATTTAGGGGGGGGGGAGTGGTCCTTTTTTTAAATTTTTTAGTCACAAAGAAATCGACTTGTTTCGGCGTCATTTCCTGTTTTCCGCGTCCTCTTGAGGGTTTTAGTCCAGTGAGTTGAGCATAAATGTTCCTGCATTTATATTCCCAATTAATGTCCTACAATAGCACCTATTGTTGTAGTAATCACTGAGGTCCTGTACTCTATTAATGTAATGTGCTGTTCGGCTTGGCAGCACCGCGTCCTTGCTAAAACATAGACGCAATTAGGAGCATTTGTAAACGATAAGAGAATTAAAAAGCGAGTGTTCCTGTGCCTGACATCTCTCTCAGTGTCTGTCCCTCTCTGTTCCTGTCTCTTTCTCATCTCTCTCCCCTAATTGTTCGGTTCATTCATGGATTTTGTTGTGTCCAGTAAAGCGCAGTAAACCCCCTGTAACAGCTTTCTGATTTATCCTTTTATCCCGGATATGTTCTTTGCTTTTCTTTCTTTTCTTTTTTTTTCTCTGCTCCCTTTGTCAAGTTTTATTCCCGGGTGTTTCTCAGTTAGTTTTTTCCCCTGTCTGTGTGTGTGTCTCTGGCACCTTCTCATAGGGTTATTTTCAATTGCAAAAACGTTACCTGGAAATTTACCTTAAAACACATCCTAAAAAATAACACAATTGTAACATTTTATCAAAGATGCATATGTTTGAGAGGTACTGAGCACGTGACCAGATAAATGAGATTTGGATTACACCACGAGTGGTGGGAAAGTTATTAAATGGATGCAATCTCCGTTCACCATGGAGGCATGCAAAGTTTTCTCCACAAATTTGGGGTATGCAAATGGTCGTTTTGTGGCTGAACTATTTCTTTAAGTAGCCATGATTTCATGGGCGTGAGCAGCAAAATAACCCCAAGTTGCTTTGGTAAAGAAGTCAGTCAATAATTTGCCTTTTTTATCATCATGCTATGACCAACACCAATCAGATTTTGTGCCTAAAGTAGGAGTCCACTTATGATCTGTGCAGCCTGTCGTCTGCAGCTCTCCATCTAACATCTACACCCTGCTGACAGAAGATGACTGTCTTGTTTTGCACATTCATTCTGTTGCATGACCACGATTAGCGCTAACCTCTGTGACAAATGCAGTGCATTTCCTGGGGCTTTTTCACAATAAAATCCACCCTGTAATTTGCCCTTTGAAAGCTTATAATGTGTAGCAGCAGCAGTAGGAACTGTTCTGTTTGCTTTAGCTCTAACGTAATACAGATCTGATACAGTGTAAAGAGATTGAACAGAAAACAGTGAGGCTGTTATCAGTTAATAGAATTTTGCTCGAGTACATGCATGTATAGTTTCCTGTGAATTCCTTGTGTGTGTGTGTGTGTGAAGTCAAGTTGAATCCAGTGCATATGCCACTGACACCACTAACTGTTATACTAAGAGGTGGTTATAGAATCATAATACACTGAATGGTTTTTTATAGAAAACTTACAAACAACAACAAAACTAGGGAGAAATGTTTACATCATGGACTGGTTTAATGTTGTGTTGTAATTGTGTCTCATTGTAGTTGTTTTGGGTCTTATTTTGGTAATTTTGTGTCTTCTTTTGTTGTTTTATTTCTCTATGTAGTCATTTTGCCCATTTCTGTAGTTATTTCGTGTCTGCAGTTCCTTTACATCTCTTTGTGGTCATCTTGAGTCTCTTCGTGGTCTGTATTTGTTCATTTGAGAAGATTATTTTCACTGTCGAATCTTAATCTATTATCAACTTAGTTGGCAATTAGAAGATGACAACTAATCTATTAATACTTACAGCTGTAGACATTTTGCAGGGGGCCCCTGACACTTTGGGCCCCTGGGCTTCTGCCTAGTAGGTCAGTTTAATAATTCATCCATAGTCCACTTCTATAGAAAGATATTCAGAACCTGTGAACTGCATTTCTTGGTGCATCATGGCTCTGTAATGTCTGACTTCCTATGGTGGAAATGTCCCACTACTAGCCTCTTTTTACCGTCTCATTGTCCTGGTTTAGAAAATGTGACAACCCACTGTGTGTGTTCCCCCTCTCTGGAGAAAGAAAGATCGAGAGGGAGAGAGAGAGAGAGAGGAGAGGAAGAGGTAGTGAAAAATATCAAGAGCCCTAAATTTATGTGTCCTATTTTCCAACCCCGTTGGTCTCAATTTACTCCGGCCATTTAGAATGTGGCCATTTTTAAACTCGCTCCATAACTTTCTCTCTATACCTCACCCGCCCTGAACCGTCTCGCTTTCACTCTCTCCATCTCCAAATTCTGTCTCCCTCCTCCGTTCTATTGCTTTACATTGTAGACAGATTGCTCCCATACATGAGATTAATGCCGACAGTTACAATGGTTATGTGTACTTAGAGGGGCTTAGTGAAATCATTGGAAATGAGATGAGATAGCTGTGATTTAAAGAGCTGACCCCACCTGCCCCCTTTTTACTCTCGCACCCTCCATGTTTTTAATGCTCTCTTTTATTTGCCGTCATGTCTCCCTCTCTCTTTATGAATGTGGCTTGCGAGGCCGAGGTCTGGTTCATCCCGAGGCAGCTAACAGGAGGCACACATACAGATTTACACCAGATGTCGAGGTGTGAATCCACCCTCCTGCTCCCTTTTCCGTCGTACCTGCTCCTGCTCCCCCACCTACCTGCTCCACTTCCTCTCTGTGTTTCTCCCCGTGATCAGATGCCCGCAGAAGTAGGGCTGCACTGATTGTGAAATTCTGGGCCAATGTTGATGTTTAACGTAACAGTTTGGCCGATGGCGATACCGATACTGCTGTTTGTGTGTGTGTGTGTGTGTGTGTGTGTGTTTTTTTTTTGGATGTTTATCTTGTTTTTGTTGTTCCCTAATCCCCCTTTTGTGCCGGGGAACCAAAGAAATCTCCATTATATATTATAAAAAAAGAACTGATCTGTTTTAAAAGCCATTCAGTCCGTCCTTCATTACGCTATTGAATGAGCACACATTTAATCATACGAAATCATATGAAACAACCTTCAATATAACCATCCTTCATATGAGAAACGTCTTTTAAAAAAGATACAGAACTGCCTCAAAAGCCTTTTTTCTATATATAATATATTATAAATCCCTTTCTGATATCTATTTTATTTTGCTGTGAAAACTTCAACACATTTATCCTTCAAACAACTGTATTTATTCAAGCTTCTCGCTAAAAACTACATTATACAAGATAACATTATATTATGAGAACATTATACCAAAGTCCATTTATAAACTGAGACGGCCCACTTTGGATTCATTTCCTGCATTTGTGACACATGGCTTTTGCCCCTGCCCACCCATTTAGGAGACAAGTAGCCATCCTGAGTCTTTTTAATCCAATGGGAAAAGTGAACGTGAGTATAGATTATGATTGATTCTTTGGCCCCACAGTCACCAAAGTAAATTTCGGACCTTGTTTTCACGAGCCACGTATCCTCCTAACGCCCTGACACTAAAATTGCATTTTTCAGATCCAGAGAAGATTAACTTTGTTCGAGACCTGTCTCTGTCTTAGCAACACAATACGAGAGAACAAGACAGACTTAACTTTACTTAAACCAAGAACTGAAAGTTAAAACCAAAATAAAACTTGTGTTTTTTTGCTTAATAATGCTATTGTTTTTATTGAACTGTTTTTTTGAGGGGATAAGAGAGTTATCAGACTGATATGATCTTGTACCGAGTTGACATCAGATATTAAGCTGGCAGATAAAAACGTGCGGCAAAATAAGCAGCAAACATAAACTTGTTGTGTGTATAGTGTAGGGCTGCTGTGAAGCTGCGCCTGTTTGGGGCAACAAAAAAGTTTATCTTGGGCGTGTTGGTGGACAACCAAGAAAGGATGAAAGTAGAAATACCCGCACATCAAGTCAACTGCGCTGGAGTTGCAAGAAAAAAAAAATTTATTCAGAATATTCATGCACAAAAAGAAGGGTGCTCAAAGTGCAAAAAATACTACTAAAAAAAATAAAAAAAATAATAAAAATGATAAAAATATAAAAATAAGGATAACAAAAAGTGATGAAAAACAGCAGCAAATGTTTCAGTCCTTGACTATCACCACTTTTTATTATTTTTTGCACTTTGAGCACCCTTCTTTTTGTGCACGGATCTGAAAAAATTGTCTTTTTCTTTTGACATCGATCTCAGTCTGTGAAGCTTTATTGTGTCTGTCCAGCTCAGTTGACTTGGTGTGCGGGTATTTCTCCTGCCATCCTTTCTTAGTTTATATAATGTTGCATTCTTTTGAATCAGCTTTCATCCATCCACTTGACATTTTACAACTCTTCCAGACGAAGAGAAACTTTGCCAAAAACTCATTTTTACTGAGCAGAGCCTGAACGCATCATAATGTAACTCACTGACAAAAGTGAGTTTACTGTGTCCTTTTGTCCCAGGAGTGTCTTGGGAAGATCTCTATTCATCCCAGACATGTTTTCTATTGATGAGGGGAGGCCATTAGTCTCAAGCCCTGCTTCTTAGCCTGTGAAAAATTGATGTGACACAACAGAAAAGCATCAGTGAATGTCATCTTATTTTCCGATAGGGCGATAGCTGTCAACAAGGCAAATATCGACTGATACCAATGTTCGGCAGATAAATTGGTGCATCCCTTGGTAGGATCCAGTAGAACAGACAAGAATTTGTCAGTGCATGCTAAACAGCAACAACAATTCATCCCTCCCTCCACCCATGTATCCTCACCTCCCTCCTCTCTGGTTCAGACGTCTTCTCACTCCCACCCCTCCCTCTCCGTTCCTTCTACTTGGCCTCCTTTACCTTCATTCTCACTCCGTGTCCCCCAGGTACAAGACCAGCCACACCTTCCCCTACATCCCAGCCCTCCACTCACGTCTCCTCACTCCCTCTGGACATGCCCTTACACCCCTCACAGCCTCCTCCCTCCTCCTCCTCCTCCTCCTCATTGCAACATCCTCATCTCTGCTCTCCTTTCCTCTCTCTTTTACCTCTAGACATAAATAGTCTCGCCCTCCCTTTTCCCACTTCTCCCTACATCACCACCACCATCACGAGACCTACAAGCAGCTCCTCCGCCTTTTCCTCCCCGTCTCCAACATCCATCCTCCCCAGTTATCCCCTCGTGAACCTTACACCAGCCCTTTGCTGGGACCCTTATTAGCCTTATCTCCGCCAGCCCCCGCCCTGATTCAGAGGTGGAGAGGGAATGGACCTCTATCTATTCATAGGCTGAGATGAGTCAGTGCTTTTCCATACAGTATATACAGAGAGAGGAGGAGATATGGATGGAAAAAAAAGTACACATTTAGGACTGGTTAATTGCTGCCTCACAGCCCTAAACCATGAAAGGATCAAAGGCGCGTCGCTCCACCCTGGCTAATCTGGAGACCCACCTCTTTAACCTTTAACACAACCATTTCCCCTTCACACCATTTACATCTGTCCGGTTCTGAACCTTCATCTCTCTGGTGACGGGTGGTGAGACATGTCCTGTAAACAAACAGTCACGGCCCTTACAACACCCAGTGTGTTCCCGTGAGAATATAATTGAGTGAGACTTCACTCTGTCTTCACTGTAAGTCATTCAAAGGTTATACAAGTAGTATTTCCATGTCCATAAATCAGAACAGCATTCATTCTATTTCATTAGTATAATCACTGTAAACAAATGAGACCATCGCTGGAAAGCTTGGCAGCCTCTGCATTGGGTTGTATAGTTTGTGCTACTGGGTCAGATTTGGCTCAGTTTTATAGCACAACCCAGAAGGAGGGTGCTGTTGTTCCAATGCAAATGGACATGAAATGCCATGTTTTCCACAAGAGAAGATTGAGAAAGAGATCGTGTTTCCTCATCATACCTCTCATTTGTTTGATTATACCAGCTTATCACAATAATTCATTTCGTGATATTTTGATTTTAAAATGCCATTGCACATTACATGTAGCACTTTTAAATGCCAGCAATATAAATATCTGATTAGAAGGCTCCACACGTTTCCTTAGAGTGCCTTGCAACTAGGGGTGTCGATGGTTGATTTTGCTTTTGATAGCCCGACACCCATTACTCAGAAACTAACTGGTTAATTTTAAACAGAAAAATGTAAAATAATGTGAAACACAAGAGGCCTCTCCTTTGGGTCTGGGACCCCACTGACTCTGAGTTTTAGCACTGCAATTCAAAGCATTATCCATCTAAAGGCAGTGAAATTTTAATGTTTGATGATGTAAATGTTTTTATCATCTGTTGGCTTCCTTGAATGCTGGCTATCCACATAAACATGTGGAAACGTGGTGCCCACAGCCCACCATCTGGTTTACACTGGTTAGCTATCGTTAGCTTTGGCTGCTTTGCACCATAGATTTATAACAATAACTAGATAGTATGTGTTTAACTTATAATAATGTGCTATGTAAAGTAACTTGCCTTGCCTAGATACCTACTGCCAAGATGGTGCCTATATATTCCAATGGAGTTGCTGGCCTGGTGCACACGCCAAAAAAGGTTTCTAGCTTTCAGGTTTGCTTCCACGGTATGCGGCCCAGTAAATATGTGCAGTAGTGTTTCTCTTGCTGGCCCCGCCTGCGAGTTTTGTTTGGCTCGTTGAAAGTTTAACAAATATAAAACCTCCATAGATTAAAAATTCAGAATAGAAAGAATCATAATTGACCTTGTTTGCAGTTCAAGGTGTCAGACGTCTCTTCAGTAATGGTGGTTTATGGGGAAAATGCTTTTTGGGCCACAGAGGATTTTTTAAATGCAATACCGTGAGTTGTCACTGGTAAAAAAAAAATGGCTGCAAGGCTGTGAAACATTAATCGGGCCTGCTCTGCACCACGAACCACCCAGGTTGGGGCAGAACTAAGTTAGCTTGTGGTGCCATTCATTTAGCGATTACCGCTGGAAACGCCATCCTGGTGGTGAGAGGGCATTGTTGCAGAAACATGGCAGCCACCCTCCTGTCTCCTCTGGATATAGCCCTGGTGATTAAGTGGCTTCATTTTGAGCCATAAAACCCTTTACATTGTTAACTGTGTTAGCAGCAGTAGCTGTGCTGACACTGCTGATGGTGCTAACAGAGCTAACAGTGATGCTAAATGGGGTTTGCAGCTTAAAATGGAGTTGCCAACTCACTGGAGTGACCTCAAGGGAGACGACAGGGTGGACACGGCGTTACTAGCGCTAATCACTGAATGAACGGCACCGCTAGCTGGCTCCCACCTGACCTGACTGGTTCGTGCACAGCGGCCGAGTTGAGCTAACCAATAGAGACCAGAGGGTGGCCATTGGGCTCTATGTTTCTGCACATTAAAGCAGGTAGCTTACTGTCTGTCTCCCATCGGTCCTGAATGGTGCCCAGTGCAGTAAACTACAGAATAGCAGAAGTTACTTCTTGACTGACATGCATAAAAATATTCAAAAATATTCTCTGTAGTTAACTGATCAATGGCTGTAATCCCTACTTGCAACACAATTATTATTATCTGTTCATTTTAACTATTAAAAAAACACCTAGACAATGCATTTCAGTTTAGAAACTATGGAATTATTCGTAGTTACTCTACTGTGATACTCTTAAATATACATGAGCATAGTCGTGAATTATAATATAATATATCCACTATTAAACTGTGCATCCATTTCAAGCCTCCTTTTATCGTAAGGGTCATGACAATACAAGAGCAAACTCAAACTGCTTGTGAATATGGCTCCGAGGGGAGATACCTGTATACTCACTGAGACTTGAAGTCTGTTTGTTCAGTGTCACTCGGCCCAGAGCTCGCAAATGCAGAAGTAGACTTTGAGAAAATCGGATCAGACTGTGTGAGTCAGCCGCTTGTCTGGTCATATCAGTGCATAAATCCTCCAGCAAGTCTATCCTCACAGTGATTTGGAAATGAGCAAATGAAAAAAATACAGTGCGGTGTTAATAAAGGAAATAAACTGGAAGATAATGGGCCAAAAGGACACATCTAAAGAATCCCAGTGATCATGTCAATTTCTTGACCAGTAGCAGGTGGAGTGAGCTGTGGGACCGTGGACAAAGCTGTGCAAAACTCTAAACTAGTGAGTAGTGTTGTCATGATACTGGAACTTCCAACACTGATGCAATACCTACAAAAATATCAGTATCAAATATAAAATTTTCTGCAGATAAAATGGAGAAGCGAACAAAAACTGAGGGATCAGGCAGAACCTTGGTGCCTTATCCTCATCTTCCAGGTCTTCAGACATAGCATGGACGCCGCCGCAGTCATGATCCTGGTTTCTAATTTGGTCATAGACCACAGTGTCTCTTGCTGTTTCTTGAATTGTCTGACCATTTTGGCTTAAGCCCACTACTACAGAGGTTCCAGAATCTTGTCATCTCATTTTTTGTTGCCACGTCTGTGTCAGTGACCCTTCCTCTTCACCTTTCATTCATTGTATTTTTCTGGTTTCATGTGAGCCACATGATGGAAACATCATCAACACGCCCACTTGCCAGCTGTGAATTCTCCTGACAGTTACCTGCCGTATTCACACATGGGCTCAGTCGGACAATACACTGTCTTTGTACTTGGGAGCTGGCAGAACAAAGTCCATTTAATGTCCGATCCAACTGATTCGGACATTTGCGTTCTCACATACAGCTCCTCTAGGTAATGTCTAGATAATTTCAGGTTTGCATGTATGAAAGGAGCTTTGTTGTGATGAGTTTTGATGCCCACAGTAGGACCCTGACTCGATCATCTTTCCTTCATGTAAGAAACACAGCCAAACTTAGATCTGTTGTGTCGAGAAATTAAATGGAGATGCCAATACATGCTGTTATCTCATCACATTTGGACTACTGTAATTCTCTTTTTACCTGCCTTAATAAATCTTCTTTACACCATTCAAATCGTCCAAATAGCTGCTGCTAGGCTCTTGACGTGATCCAAAAGACGGTCCCATATCACAACAATGTCTTCCCTACATGGCAGACAGTATATCATGGACCTCCTGTACCTCCACACCACAAGCCAAGCTCTTAGGTCCTCTGCTCAGGGTTTTTTAAGTGTACCTGGAACACGTTTTAAGACTTGGGTAGATCAGTTGGCAGCACCTGAGCTTTGGAGTACTCTTCCAATAGGCTTGAGGTCTTTAAACTCTGTGGACCCTTTTAAAAGACGGCTAAAACCTGTCTGTTCAGCCATGCTTTTAGCTAGAATTTGTTTTTGACCGCAAAGCACTTTGCGACTGGTGTCTGTGAAAGGTGCTGTATAAATGAACTTTGCTTGCTTGCTATTTGAATTTTATTTCATTATACACTCCCCCTGCTCTCTAATGCTTTATTTAGTTAACATTTTCCTTTTCCCTCTCTTCTTCAGACCTCTTTTTTTGATTTAATACTGTTTTTTTTCTTCTTGCTGTCTCCCCGTTTGCCCTTGATTTGTCCATGCTCTGCCTCACCCGTGGCCTCCTGCGTCTGTTGCAACTGTTACAAGCCCCGTATCTACGGAAGAAGAGAGCAAAGGAGGGGGAGACTGGGAGAGAATAAAGAAAATGAGGATAACAGAGGGGAGAAAGGGAGGGGTAAAAAAAGAAAGAGAGAGAGAGAGAGATAGAAGGAGAAGAAGTGAAGAATAGAGAGTGTGAGAGAAGGAAGAGGCAAGGATGTGGAAGAAGAAAGGCATGAGCGAAGACTACAATGTGATCGCTCAATTAATCACCAGTGCTGTGCCAAGCTGGCCCTCGTCAGAGCCACATGCTGTGACACACACACACACACACACACACACACACACACACACACACACACACACACACACACACACACACACACACACACACACACACACAGAAGCCTATACATCAGACCAATATGTTCAGATGTGTTCCTGCTGACCTACAGTAGAAAAATTATTCAACCTAGACACTCAGTGCTGAGTGTGGACACACACACACATACAGGTGCTTACATAAGCTCCACTGCCCTTTCTTGTGTGTTCACAGCACAGGCTGTGTAAAATAACGGACGGGGCCACCATGATGTCCCCTACTGGTCTGTGGACTCCCGTTTTGAAGCCTTGACTTTGGCAGTTTGGCCATCTCCAACAAATTTTTGTGACAATATGTGGATGAAGGGTGGAGATTACCCTGACCGGAGCTGCTAGCTTGTCAGCACAGTGATAATGCTAATGCTAATTTGCTAAATGCTCTTTTATACTCCCGTTACGCACTAAAATAGATACATTCATTTTAAACGTTTTGAATGTTAAGTGGCCACATACTGCCCTCACGACTTCTGTTTCACCTGTTGCTGTAAGCGTTCAGAAAACGTGCACAAATACGGATGAAATAAATGCAGAGTATGGACGGAAGGATCGGTCCTTGTCCGTATATGTATCTAACATTTAGTGAAATAAACCCTGGTCACCCACCTGAACTGGTGGGTCGTGGTCCAAAAGTCAAGTTTGTAAAAAACGCACTTTAATTCCCAGTTCAGTGAATTTCTGGCATGTTTGAAGTGTGTTTCTTGCTGTAGAGTGAGTAACTAACGGACAGCTACTTGAGCTTGACGATATGGCTTAACGCAAGTATGACGCTGAATATATTAAACTGTTTGGACCTTTATCTAATGACTAAGGAGAAATCTGGGCCCTGTGGCTGGACCAGTTGGGAACCACTGCCCTAGAGGATTATGGCATGGTTATGTTACCTAACCAACATTGTCATCAATGCAGTGACTTTTTTAAGGATCACACCCATCGATCACTCAAAGCAGCTATGCTCTTAGTTGTAAATTATAAAAATGTGTAACTTAAAACCTTAATAACTTTTAAACAGGTGAGTTACTCGCCCTGTACCATTGCAGTAAGGGGGGAAATCAACTTTGGAGACCCAAACCATTTTTTGAACCAGGCTGTAAACATGTTTATTTCTGCCGTAAGGTTGGGCTTTGTAACATGGGGGTCTATGGGGATTGACTCACTCTTGGAGCCAGTCTCAAGTAGCCATTAGACGAACTGCAGTTTTTGACACTTCCACGCTGGCTTCATTTTTCAGCCCCGGAGGTTGCCCCTCGGTTTACACTCACCCAAACACTCTTATAGAAAAATATATCTCGAACGTGAGGGGAGCTGCAAACCCAAACACTCACACAAACACACACAATAATTCGTATTCCAGGTGACGATCCAATTTATTTAGGTGTCAGAGGCGGTTTCCATCTGAGCTGACCCTCGTTAGCGCACAAGGTTTTTCACCCTGAGCAGCTGCCAGGTGGGAAAACAGGACAGCGGTCCACCAGTAACACCCCTGATACCCTGTGTGAAGCGACCACACACAGGTGGATTTTCATCTGAAATGTAATTGTAGTAAATAGACACATGCTTGTGCACAGATGTAAATGAGCATGTTTTCTCACTTTACCCTCCTTATTGAAGACACAGGAGCAAACTCATTTTCCCCGAGGTCTTTATTCTTTTTGTGTCGTTTGTTTTAGAAGCGCATTATTTTGAAATGCATAATTTGTCTATACTTTTTAGTTGCAAATAAAAGTGCCCTTTCATGTCGTTGCAGCTCGTAGATGAGATCATTTGAAACAGATCCCAGGAATATTCTGTTTGCTTGCTTTTGAAAATCCAGCGCCTTGTGTTTTCATCGTCACAAAAGCATTCCTGGGGTTGCATTAAAAAAAACGGAAAACACAGAAAAGATCTTTTTGCTCAACCCCATTCTGTCTCGTTGTATCTCTCCCTCTCTATTTTTTATCTCAACCGCTCTGGCGCTCTCCTTCTCCTCTCCCTCTCCCTCTCTTTCTCACGTCATGTGAGTTGAGGCAAGGCGAGCTCCTGTGATGAATGTAAATGTTGCCCCGCCCCTCCCTTGTTCTCCTAAATTACAGCAAACACCACCTCCTCTTTAGTCTCCACTCCCTCTGTCTGTCTGCATTTACCCACAACCCTGCAGTTCGTCCTCGCACGTCGACCGGCGGGCAATCTGCCCAGCCTTCAGCATCCGTACAAACACATTTAGAGATACAGTACACAGACGCATGAGTCAGACATGACAAATAGACAATACTGCGAGACGGATAATACACCTCCAGCATGTATGATGCTTACTCTGCGCGGATACTTGCAGTACAGTATGAAGGCCGAGGCTGCCAACACAGCCTGAATACACTTGGCTCATTATCCCCATCCTTGCCATGGTCACCATCTGAAAACAGGCTGGAATTTATATTTATGTATTTGAATATAAACTCTACATATTTTGTTGTGGATTTCACATTTTGGCAGGACACAAATTGCAAATGTGATTTACTGCGCTTTAGGGAACACACAGGATTTTTCTGAGATGTTGAAATGCCGTGCAGGCTCACAGATGTGGTAGCAAATAGCCATTAAGTGAAAAGTATTCACACTTGTAAAACTATGCACTGAAGTCACACTCAAGATGAGACAATTAAAAAAGACAAACTAGTCCCATGCATTAGTTAATTTTTGAATATGAAAGTCGAGCTGGCACCAATCGTCTCTGTTTCCCTCCGCTAACAGAGCACCCTATTGCTTTACTCTTTGCTTGACACATTCTGACATATGCGTGCATGAGCTGACAACTTTCAGCAATTCATTCAGTGTTGTAAGAAAAAAAAC
The DNA here is from genome assembly GCA_035609425.1 of Epinephelus awoara. Classification (NCBI taxonomy): domain Eukaryota; kingdom Metazoa; phylum Chordata; class Actinopteri; order Perciformes; family Serranidae; genus Epinephelus; species Epinephelus awoara. Next base: position 7,486,619 of record CM069311.1, read on the forward strand.
AAGTACATGATGTTGTCTGCAGTGGGCAGCGCACAACACAGCTTTTAAGAGTTTGAGTGCATTGGCAGCGCTGTGTTTGTCTGGTTATCTTATGCTTGGAGCTACTGAATGAGCCTTGAGCCTCATATAGTGAATGTACCGGGTGCAGCATCACATAATAAACCAGGAGGAAAAGGAGAGAAATGCAAAGGATTAAAAGAATTTAAATGTGTTACCATGGCCAGTTCTTGGACTTCATCATCGTCGAAGTATTTATTTAAATTATTTAAAGTTACACGTCACAAACCAAGACTAAGTCTGTATTCAAAACCGCCCACGACAAACTACTGACAAAGGCAGAATGTAGTATGTACTACATGCATATTGCATTCATCTGTAATATACAGCATGAAACTGTTGTGCCAATTTATTCTGCAATGTACTAGGCCAAGCTGAGCCTGCTAATAGCAAGCCACGTCTACTGTATAGCACCCTTTATGCTAAAAAATGAAGAGCTAGACAGAAAATGAGAGTACAATAGAATATGTAATACGTGTCTGTGGTTAATCCCTTAATATGGTACAAAGAGGGCGAAGGATGGATGCCAACAGAACAAATGTTTTGGCTATCATATGCGAATATGTTTTATTTTAGTACCTTTTAGAACACAAATTCAGGTACATGTAAAGCTCACTTTAAGGGGTGTCTAGGGTTAAGTAAAGCAGTTACCTGAGGCTCTTCACCTCACATATGTATACACTGTCAGATAAGTCAGTAAACAATATTCTGTGACAGGCATGATTATTTAACTTAAAACATATATTTACAGGGGGTTGTTGCTGTCTGCCATTTCAGCAGTGAAGTGGCTATAATGGCCTGTGCAGCGTGTTGTATTGTGAGACACAGTAGACGAGCTACACTGCTCCGATGCAGGCTGGTGTTTTTTTCATCACAATCCATACAATAGGCAGTGACAGTGATGAAATATTTCACTCAAAACCCAAATTAGTGTCAGAGTCATGGGATAACAAAACTTTTACCTGCTGGTACAATATGATGGGATACGATACAATACGATACGATACGATACGATTGTTAGGATGTACTTTATTGTCCCCGTAGTGAAATTTGCCTTGAACTCAGGAGCTGCACAAGTATTTCTGCCTTACAGTAGTAGTGTTAAAGAAATAAAAAAAGAAAAACACTTACTAAACGTGATAGTATTGCACATAACACCAGCACATAACAGAGCACCATAAGCAAAACACAACACAACCCCTAAAGCATCAAGTGACATTATTTAAAATCTTATTGAATTGGTGTTGCTGAATGAAAAGTCAGAGTATCAGAGTCATTCAGAGTCATCCTCTGGACACCCTGAATCTCTGTACCAAATTTCATGCAATCCATTGAATATTTGTTAAGAAAAATCCATGAAATTCCTGCACCACAGAACCAGCAGTATTTGGTAAAAGTTCACCCTCAGAAATACAGAGATATAAATCAAGGAAACCTGGCAAATTTGAGACCAGTCATTATCAAGGAAATGCTACTTCTACTAAGTCTAAGATTACATTGATGAGTCTAAACATTCGCAAACTATGGACTTTATGAATAATTTCTCACAACTGATGAACTCCACCAAGAAAATTATATCTTTTTTAAAGGGCCAGTGTGTAAAATCTCTGAGGGCCTGTGAGGATAACAAAAGTGGATTCACCGCACACAGGGCTGAATTGCTTCTTATTTTATTAATCAGTCTACAAAACAACGTGTTTCGCCCATGGCTTCATCAGGTTTGTTACACAGTCCACAGCACAGGTGATTTGAAATAGGCTGCAGCTGTACTGAATCCAATCAGCAGATACACAGGAGTAACGTTACTCCTATCCTATTGTCTGTTATGCCTTTGACATAAGACTAAAATTTTCACATGTATATATATATATATATGTGTATATATATATAAAAGCATAATTATAAGGCTACGAAAACCAAACAAATTTTATTTTATAGCGATTATAGACTTATATAAATATATTAATGTGTAGAATATTCAGAGTCAGATTCAGATTTGATAATTAACCATGCCAAATATTACATACTGGCCCTTTAAGCAGTATGTGTCCGTAGAAATCATTACGTTTGCTTTTTGCTGTGCGCACTCTTGCGAGGTGCATACAGATCTCAGCAGTCGGGCACAATAACTGCAGCTGCAAAAAACAGCTTATGTCTCCTGATCCTAATGTGACGCCCCAAATTCGAAAGGTTGGTTGGAGAAGGGCGTCAAAGCAGTTTGACGTGCCTTACGACCTAATTGGCGCGTGTTCAATAGGTGTACTTTAAGATGTGTGCTTCAGACGCTTCAGTGTGTTTGGGCCTTTAGTCATCAGAGTCTCAACATACTAAAATATTCTCATGTAATAGTTCCACATTTTAATAAGGTCATAAAGTTCGTCATCACCATTATTACCAAGCCTCTGGGCATTTTATTATTGTCATCCCATTATCTTTATCACCATTACCATGTTCTGTATCATCAGTCGTCATCACCAGTATTATTGCATATTATCAATTAAACAACCCCCACTGGGCATTTAGTTATTTGCATTATTTCCTGTATTTGTTCCCTGTCACATCAGGCACTTGTTTGGTAGACCGGAGCTTTGGCCGGCCTGTTCTCCGCCAAAGACTGATTTGCATTAGCAAAGTCAAACAGGCTTAATAGACTTTTATTGGCATGAGGCGGCTGGGCTCTGAGGGGGGCTTTTAGACAATGCAATATGCTAATAAACAGAACGCTGTGTACTAGGACAACAACTAGTACAACAACAATGAAAAAAGCCCATCTCATACACATGCAAGCAGCCAATCCATGAGCCTGCATCAGTAATCCTTTTGCCTTTTTTAAAATATAGTTTTATACATATTAAACATCATCTAATGGTAACAGGAAAGATGGCGTGTAACTCCATTAACCTCATCTAAAATTCATGACATTGTAATATTTGCATCTTAGTGTCACAGAGACACAGCTGATACTGCTTCAGCACAGTCTTTGTATAGTTCCTCCAACTTATGCCAAGGTTATTTTGTTAGATAAGAATGTGGAAGTAATAGACCAGACCTGTGTTGTGTTCTGGATAAGAGCCAGTTGATAGTAGCATCTACCTACAGCGCGTTGGGCATCACTTTCGATCAAGTAGATTCTGCAACACACTGTAGCTGAACTTTCATCTTGGTAAGTGATGCCAGCAGCAAAGATAAGTGTCCAAAAAAACCAGAGAACCAAATTTGTATCCGCTTGTACGATTAGATCTTGCTCTGTGCTCAGAGTGATTTATGTGGCCGCACGAAACAAAATACTGAATATATAGTGTGCAGGGTTGACTAAGCTAAAAAAAAAAAACATCCAGCAAGATTGGCAAGATACACAGAAAGTAAGAGAGGGTAAGATTCATATTTTGCTCTCAGAATAGTTTCAGTCGTCCTTGGATTGCTGCAGTTCAGCTCCTGAATTGTGTGCAGTGGATTTTTAAGGAGATTTTAGTTCTTTGGGGAGTGAAGAAGGTGGAAATCTACACAGGTGTAGAGACGATAGAGAGTGTCTGATTCAATTCTCTGTTCGTGAAGTCAGGCAGCCACATGAAAGAACGTGTGTTGCACCTTGGGGCACAGTGCAACAGCCATATAGCATATACTTTGGCTGTTATGTGACCATGCCGAGCAATGATTGGACCAAATAAGTCAGTCCATTAGGACTTGGCTTGGGAACCATATGGAGCGTGGACTGGTAGCTGGAGAGATGCCAGCTCACCTCTGGGCACCTCCACCCTGAGCAAGGCACCGAATCCCCAACTTTTCGGGGTGCCCGCTCATGGGCTGGCCCCTTGCGCTGACATCTCTCCTTGTAATGCATGTATAGGTCCCGTTTGTGCGTGCGTGTGTGTCGGGCCTGTGTGTATATGACAACAGAATGAAAAAAACATGAATTTCCCCTCAGGGATTAATAAAGTCTATCATCTTCTTCCTACTATACCATGATGTAGAGAGAATTTTAAAACTTTGTTGACAGTGTTGCTACGTGCTCAACCTCCTCTGCTGTTAACACCATTTAGAAGCCATTTTCTCCAGTGTAATCCCCACCCCCAATACAATAAGCTTTATGAGGAAAATGTTTAAAAATGAAAGATGTAATTCTCATGAATGATTCACTAACACCTCTAGTATATTTCAGTCAGCTTTAAATGTGGGGAAAAAAACCATTATGTCTTAATATGGATGGAAGTTGCACAGCGCAATGTGTCTGCCAACTGCTGAGCAGACGGCTGATGGCCAAACAGCTGAAGGCTGATGGTGGTCTGTTACTGTCCATCAGTTAACCTCCATTTGAATAACTGTCTTGTGGTCTCACTCTGTTAATTTGCATCAAGGTAACACTGGTGTCAGCTCTGAAGCTATTTTTGCAGCTGTAATTTTGGAACCTTATTAGATAAATCATGTCGCTTTGAAACTCGTAAATTAAAATGTTGACTGTCAGATGTCTTTTTAGGCTGGCACAGCTGATTAGAATGCGCATTTTACTGATTGCCCTACAATTTGATGTGTGTCTACTGTGTAGCTCTGGTCGCCTTTCTGTTTGTGATGTAGTCACTTCATAGGTCTTTTTTAATGTGGTGTTTGTTATGTTCACCCCCTGCATATTGAGATTTACTTTAAATGCTAATTAACACCTGAATAGCATCTGAAAATCACAGTCATTATATGAGGCTTCATCTTAACGTGCTGTGTTTCCGAGTTACACAGAGAAAGTTGTGGCAGCATTTGATCCAAGGTCATTAGGGGGACACACGAGGCTTCAGGGGTGGCCGACTTAACTCAGCTATCTCTGGGCACAAGCATCACTTTTCTCTGTGTTGCACCCTGCAGGAGTTTCTGTTATCAAGAAGGCTATTCACCCGTATCCGTTTTAGCACCGCACTATTTTCAACATAATTTCTCCTCCATGTCTTCCTGCTGACTTACACGCAAGCATCAACAGCGTCGACAGAATTGTTTGTGCTGATGATGGATGGAGTCACGAAACATGCAGTTCACACAGAAACACGCCTCCAACCCTGACCTCACCCCTTATCATACATCAGTAACAGCAGCAGCTCACCTATCTTTGTATACACACAAGGTTACACCTCATATGAACAGCTTTGCCGCTCTGCAGTTGTATATGTGAGTAACAGTCTGTTCCTGTGTGGAGAGGAACAACATCTCCCATGCCCCCGAGCAATGCCGAGGGTTGGGAATGTGCTGCTTCCCATTTTGGTATCAACATCATGACTCTCAGTATCACAGGCCTGATAACATTAGACCCTCCGCAGATGACCTCACAGTATCAACCTGTAAGTGAGTCACTGTGTGTTCTGGCCGTTGAGTTCAAGCACATTCTCACAAGAAATCCAGGCACCGGCGAGTGTAACCTCAACCACTTTTCTATTACAGGGTTCTGGGGCTGCATGATTAAATGTAAATGTAATAGCAAGATTTACAGTGCAGGGATTTCATTTCCGTATGTTTTAGTAACCTGCAGTAACCCCAGATATGTTTTGTTTTCATACCATTACTTTAAAAGGCTGTGTTTTTCACTTTCATTTTGGAATGAAGCCGTTTTTTTTTTGTTTTTTTTAAACATTTGTTTGTTTGATGCCTTTCGGCAATAAGGAACAAAACAAATCACATTTTATTTTGAGATGAAATTTCAGTGACGTGCGGCAGGTTTATGAACAAGCTCTGTTTGGCTATTCGGCCCTGCAGTGGAAACTAGGTTATTGTCTCTGATGCCCTGGAGCCAAGCAGAGAGTGAGCAACATGCCTGCTGCCGATAGTAATATCAACATGCTGTCTAGTAACGGAATTAGAGAGTGTAATTGTGCACATTTTAGCAGCTCGTCTTACCGTACAGCGTTACACCACATACGGCAGATTCCTTAAAGTTCCCCCCCAGACGTATTTTTAAGTATGTAGACATGCTTATGCTAATGCTAATATAATGTTTGACATGGTTTTCCCACACAGTAGTTGAAGGAGGAGTTTGTAGGATTTAGCAGCATTTAGCAGTTATTGAAACCAGCTCAAACTTCTCCTGTGTGCCGAGCTTGATCTCCTGGTTAGGATTCCTTCTGTGTTCATTAATCAGAAGGTTTTTCCTCGGTGCTTAATTATCCGCTGAGGTTTCTTCCACTCCAAAACAAACCAATCAGGCGATTTAAACCAGTAAAAATACTGATTAAAGCAAATTCACGTGAAAGCCAGTGTTTTTCTGACACTGTTCGGCCCGTTGTGGAGGAGCTGCTAAGGTAGAAACATGAACATGTCGATGCAACATGGTGATCTCCATAAACGAAGCCCCGCTCCCTACGTAGAAATAAACGGCTCATTTTAAGGTGACGAAAACACAACAGTTTTTCTTTCAGGTTTATTTTGGTCGTCCAGTGGTTGGCATTGTCGCCTCACAACAAGAGGGTTTCTGGTTCCAACCCAGGGCGGGGGAGCCCTTCTGTGTGGAGTTTGCATGTTCTCCCCGTGTCACTGTGGGTTTTCTGAGGGTGCTCCAGCTTCCTCCCACAGTCCAAAGACATGCAAGTTAATTGGTGACTCTAAATTGTCCGTAGGTGTGAATGTGAGTGTGAATGGTTGTCTGTCTCTATGTGTCAGCCCTGTGATAGTCTGGCGACCTGTCCAGGGTGTACACCGCCTCGTGCAATGTCAGCTTGTTAGCTTGTAACTGGCAGTAGCAGACACAGTGTTGGTGATTGTGAAACATACAATCGTATCTGCTATGATGGGGTTTTTGGTAGGGTCCGATTTACATCCAAAAACTGAACACTCTTTCAAAACTTTCACGATGCTAATGCAAACTCTGCTCTATGTGCCCTTGCGTTGTGTTAAAAAGTGTGTTCCCTCGTTGATATGTTTCTGGTATTAGACTGCGATTGGCTTTTGTAACAGTGACGTTCCAAATCTAGCTTGCTTGGCGTGTTAAAACTCAGATTTTGGGGAAGTGCGCAGACATCGCCCGACTTGGAAGAGGAATGTGAAAACACCTTTCTAGTTATAAACCACAGATTTTATCATAAAGATGGACGACATGACAGCTCCCCAAAAGGTAAGCTAAAACATCTCGATTGCCGCCTGGTGGCTGGCTGCAGTATAGGTCATAAACCCCGCCCCCTCAATGTTAGTGGTAGACACGGGCCAAACGAAAAGATCACAGTACATGCCAAAAAATAATTTCACTGTCATTTTATGTAGCTCTTATCATGCTGATGTATTTAATGCTGTAAAAATGGGGTGTTACGTCATGAGTGACGGCTGTATGTGCCAGTCGGTGTTGCTGGTGATCCATGGTGCTACTTGCAATTCGTTGTATGGGCAGGAACACCGCGCAGACCGCGGCTCCAAATGAAGTCAGCAGCACAAGATGGCAGCGGTCACATCCAGGATGTTTAGGCTTCATTTTTGTACAGTGGGAGTATCTGAGGACACGTTGTCCTTCTTTAAATACAGTCTATATGACAAACTTTGCACAGATACAAATCAGTATAGTCAAGGTCAGACAATTTAGAGGACATAAACAAAAACATAAAAGAACATATTTTTGACTGGAGGGTGACTTAAACTGCTTCAAGCTGGACTTCTCTGAGCCAGACAGAGAGCATCTGCGGTCATCTCCACCCTGCCCCAGTTTAGATGAGATCGTAATATGACTTCCTGACTTATAAATTAACAATTAATACTTTCTGCCCCTTTGTCCTGCCAAACCTATCAGCATGCTGTTGAGCATCACTGAGGGGTGATGCAGAGGGTCTGCAGCATGCCTCCTGTATAATGAACTATCTACATGTCCTCTGAATACTAAAGAACAACATTTTCTGCCCGACTCTTATTCATCCACTTAGCCTCTCTCTACTGCACATGAATATTGTCAGAAGGGATACTTCTGCAGTCTTGGTGTTGCTGCTTTGACCTTCACGCTCCTTAACTGTTGTCTGCTCTATACGCTGGCGATTTACAAATTTAATCTCTCCCTCTTGTGGACGTCTTTTTTTGTGCGTGTTCCCTTTGATAAGAGAGACCCGCCCAAGTCCTTAAATGCAAATGCGTGTATACGGTCAGCAATACAAAAATGTGCATCAAAGTATTAACATCCCGTCAGCGCATTGGAAGAATATGGACGCGGCTCCTTGGAGCCTGCGTGCCCCGCGGCGTGATGAGGCCTCGCTGCTCTCAGCTCAAAGCATGGAATGATTTTCATTTCACATTATATAGGAGCTGCGGCAGGATTGATCGCAGGTGTGAGACAGATTAGTACATGTCTGTATTAGTTTGAGTTCCTGTGTGGGCAGTGGGGAAGTGGCAGCAGTACGTGTGCTGAGTTGTGAGTTGAACTGGGGGGGGTTGAAGCGCTGTGTGGGTGGATGCGTGTGTGTGTGTGTGTGTGTGTGTGGTTTGTCTTGAGTGCTTGTGTGTTTGTTAGTGTAGTAGGACGTATAAATGCATCTAGGTGACTGTTTTGTGTGTGCGTGCTCCATACCAGCGGTGAGTGGCATTCTCTTTTTGTTCCCCACTAATGGCATCCTTAGCAGGGCTGTTACGATGGAAACCACGTTGCCACGGAAACGCAGCCTGTCTCTGTGAATTAGAAGTATTTCACTCCCTCTCTTAGCCTCCCTCAACCTCTCTCTCACTTTCTCTTTCACTCCCCCCGTCACCCCCTCTGTCCTCTTTCCCCGTTCATCTCTCCCTCTGTCTCTTCATCTCTGTTTCTCGTCTCCACCTGTCTCCCCCTAAACCTGACGGGGCAGCAGCTGACGCCTGGAGAGAGGTGTGCATGAACATGAAAGAGCGAGGGACAGACTGACAAGGGGAAAAGAGGGAGAGAGGGAGAGAAGGAGAGCGAAAAGAGGAGTGGGAGTGGAATTTTTGTTGTGAGGTAAAAACTCTCTCTGAGTGTGAAGGAAAGGTGGGTGGAGGGACAAATGGAGGGATGTGACGGAAGGGTTTTGGGGATGGGAAAGAGGAGAACTTAGGTGGGCAAATGTTCATGTAACTGAGCACGAAGCAATAAGGTAGACGCATACACCAAAAATGGCCAAAAGTATGTGGACATTTCATTCCAAAGCCATGGGCTTTGATAAGTAAAGGATGATATCTGACAGGTGTAGCATCAGGTGTTTCTAAGGTGGGATTTATACTTCTGCGTTGAATTGACACTGTACCTATTGCGTAGGCTCTGCTGTACGCTGCAGCCTACACAGTAGCCTGACGTGCACCTCCCCAGAAATTTAGCCACACATTGCCACCTTTTATAATTATTGAAGTGTCAATGTAATCACCTGAAATAAAAAAGCTTATGTAAGGCTGCAAATGAACTACACAACTGCCGTTTTTGAAGTGTATAGATAAACGCAACTAAACTGTACAGGCAGACAAGTGAGTAGGTGAGCTTGCGTGTGCAGTGTGATGGCGTTTAATGTCCCAAACAACCTCTGTAGTCTTATTTAGCCACTTGTCAGCAACCGCCTTTTATAATACACAAAGTGCATGACTGAGGTATTTACCAATGTATTTTATGTTGTCGAACTAAACCTAAAAATCTCTTGTGTTAACCACAGACCGTATTTCAGGTATTTAAACATTAAACCCATTAAAAAAATCCATTGACTTCGAGACGAGGGAACCGAAACTGCAAAAACTAACTCATTGTGGGAGTTGCAGCACCCTATAATCATGATAAAACAGGAAAGCCTTCCTAAACTGTTGCCACACGTTTGAAACACACATCTGCCTGAAATATACTGTAGCATTAACCTCCTGTGACCCTGCGTCCTCGTATGAGGAAATTTACTTTTGAGTTTGCTGCACCTTATACTTAATTCTGCTTAACTTACAGTAGACCTGTTGTCCTCGTCAGTGGACACTTTTTGTACCATTTAGTTGTAGCAAAAGCACAACACACTAATCCATGTAAAAACAAGATGGCATTTTATGATTTTATGTTTGGAACTTGTTCATTCATGCTAGATAAAGTGTGTAGTTGAATATGGCAGACAAACTTGACCAGTTTTAGCAGCAGTAAGCTAAGACACTGTTAATTAGGAAGTACTTGTTTGAGGACACTGGGAGTTAATTATCATCTCGTTTTAAGACTTAATTGTTGCATTATTACAGCGTTTCACTTCATTTCAGTTAGATGTGATGGACCGTTCATACAGGCATAAAGGACATTTCTAGCTAGGAGAATGGGACAAATTTTTAGATATGTCGCATTCTTCGCAATTTTGTTTTCCACAGCCATATTAAAATTAGACCTTTTGTCCCCATTGTTTTTTCAAAATCTACTCACAGTTCAAAGGCAATGCTTAGTTTTTATACTTAAATCGGCCCTTCTCCTCCCAGATAGCTAAAAGAAATTAAAAATGCATACCAAACAAAAGCTGGGGTCTCATTAAAGGTGCCCTGTGGAGCTTTCTTGTAAACAAAAGTTACCTTCAGTGTGTATTGTTGGGGGTCTAACAAACATGTTGAGTGCATTTCCTTTGTCATAAGACACGAACAAAACTGTTATCTTAAATATTTTAAACCCTACATTGTCTACATCCATGTTTACTAGCTTGCTAGCCATTCTTCCTTGTCTGTGTTAGTGCATTGCTATGTTGGCTACTGTCGATCAGTAGAAAATATGGAACCAGCAGCAGGAATAAGTCGCCTGCACCCTCGTGTGCATGCATGTTGCAAATAAAACTGTAAACCCATGCATAAAAACACTGCTTTATAGAGCTACCAGTAGTAAACTCCACAGGGTACCTTAAAAATTCCCTTAGTTGGAATAAAGGGGCCAAGCCCAAACCATGACAAACCAGACCATGTAGTGTGTAATGTCATGCTCAAGTTTAAAGAAGACAGACATTTAGAGAGCAGGGATAAAATATTCAAACATTAAAAAAGGCTCGATTAGAACAGAGTGTGGAGATAGAGAGGGAATTAAAGCAGACAGAGAGTTTGAGTCCTGTTCCACATATGGAGGGAATATAAAATAGGGTGAGAAAATGGAGAGAAAGAGAAGGAGGGGAGAAACAGAGAGGGGGAGATTGATGATGTTCTCCTAAGTGCTTTCGGCATTATTGGAACTGTACTGTCCTCCCAAACCAGGCAATTTGAATTAACATTGCAGGGAGAGTGATTGAGAGGGGGGTGGGGGTGGAGAAGAAGCGGGACAAGGCAGAGATAGCGGGAAAGAGTGAGAGGAGGAGATGGAAGGAGGGAGAGGGGACGAAGGGGCAGGTTGGCAGGGAGACAGAGAGGGAGAGCGAGGGGTCTGGAGGGAGGACAGAGAGATAGATAGAATAACTGGGTTCAAAAGTAGGACAGAGAGAGAGATGGCAAGAGACAAAGGGAAAAAAGCGTGAGAGAGGGAAAAGAGCATTCAGGGTTGAGAAGACTCGCAAGACTCGCCAAATTGAAAAAATCAACACGCTAAACTCTACTTTATAAATTCCAGCTGGGTGCTGTGCATAATAATCCATTTGGAGGATAATAACTTTAGAAATTCCACTTTAAATATTCATTCTAAATGCTGAATCGTCAGAACAAAAAAACCATTTGGGGAATAATAATAGTCCAATCAGGAACAGGAGGAAAAGATAACACAGGGGAGTGAGAGACAGAGACGTAACTTGAAAGACAATGGACAGATGGGGTTAGGATAAAGTTCAGATAAAAACGGGGGAAAGATGTCGGGTGTAACACCAGCAGAGACGGAGGGAAAGGACATTTAAGGACACACGAGCAGAGAAGGTTGAGCGTGGGAAAAGAGGAAGTGTGTGTGTGTGCCGGGCATAACAACGTACAAAGAGGATAGAGGCTGATAGAAAGTGAGGGATGCGAGTGACGCATGTGCAGGACAAGTGCAGATGGGAGGAAGGGAGACGGATGTGAAGCGACAAAGCTGGAGGAACAAAATGTGTGATGAGAGAGGGGAAAAAAAGTCATGCAAACTTAAACAAGGTTTGGAGCATTTGTCTGATGTCTGTCCTGCCTTCACTCCCCGGTCCCTGTGGCATCTGACTTCTCCTTTCCTTTTCTGCTCTTCAGCCTGCATCCCTTCTTGTCCCTCTTCCCCTCTGTTCCCTTTATACCCGCTTCCTGATTGAAGAGGAGTGACCCCTGCCCTATTGACTGCACAGGCCAGACAAATAAAACAAACATTAAGTCACGCTTTACGCTGCACGCAGAGCGCATTACTCTGAGGAGGACGGGGCGGCAGCCTGATGGAAACGAAATGCCAGTGATGGAGCACCTGCCTCTTTAGTCTAATGAGAATCCTGGCCAGGTAATAATTTAATATCGCTGAGAAGGAAGAGGCAGAGGTGGAGCCAGGATGCTTTGCATCAGGCTGGGGATTATAGGTTTTCTGTGGAAACGAGAATTCCATTGATTTCTATATAATCCCTGTTTGCCTTACTGCACCTTTTACACTTTTTTATGTCCCTCGATCGTATATCATATATGAGAGGTATCCCAACATATTGGCATCTACTGCTTTAAGATTGGTGGTGGAAGAAGAAGTATTCAGATCCTTTATTTAAAGGTCCAGTGTCTCAGATACATTGGCAGATGATTATAATGATGTTTTCTGTGTATGTGTAAGTAAGAACTGTGTTTTTGTTGTCTTTAAATGAGCTGTTAATAATTATATCGGGAGCAGTAGATTACACTGCCATGTTGCTACAGTAGCCAAGAACGGACAAACAAAAAATTGTCTCTAGATAGGGGCGTTCACGTTTTCGCATCGGCCACTGTAGTTAGCAGCCTCTCCGCAACGAGCAGTGTCAGAGAGATGCTGATTTTTTTTTAGACTGTATGCCAGTTGAAATCAAAAGGTCCCGGTAAGACCGAAGGAATTCTAACTAGGAGCATTTTCAAGTGGTTGTAATCTGCAATCCTCACCACGAGACGCCGCTAAATCTCCTAAATGTCGTATCAATAGAACAAGCACAAATTCGCAATAGTTGCAACCATGTAATTGCATGCATCCACGCGTTCGTGCATTCACACACAACCTCACAAACACTTGTAAGGAGTACAATGATGCCTCCCCACGACAACCAGTCCATAATTTATGAAAGGGGACGTGTCAAAATAGTGTGTGTTTATTTGTGTCTGTCTATTTGTGCATGTGTTTCTTCATGTTATGTTAATCCATTTGGAAGTCATAGACTTTTTTGTGAAAGGGTTAGGGTTAGGTAAGCTAAATGGCGTGATCACAAACACACACCTTCACACACATACACAAACACCTGACGTCCATGCCAAATTTCAGCCCATGAGGGCAGAAATTGTGGCTGTCAAGGAGTGGGGGGATTTTGTGGACTGAGAAAGTGAGCTGAAGTGCTGCTGGTCGCAGCTAATAGTGTAGAAATACATCATTTCAAGTGAAAGTCCTGCACTCAAATCAAACTTAAGTGAAAGTACTGGAGCATACTTAAAGAATCAAAATAAAACTTAAATGGTAATACTGACTGTAATATTTGAGACTGGATTACTTGGGTGTCTTCCAGTCTGATTGCGTGACGCTGAGTTGCGTTTCTCCAAAAGTTAATTTTATCACAACCTTTCACTGCAGTCCACTGCTTTTTTTTGGCATCCCCTGCAGCCCCCACCGCAGCCTAGACGTCATACCCACATTCAAATTAATGGGAAGACTTGTATTTTTGCCGCCAACGCCTGATTTGGTTTGAAATAGCCTGAGGTAGTTTGGCCTCTTGTGCCAGGCAGAAGTTTGTGTCCCATGTGTGTCATTCAGCATTTGTCAGTCCTTCTGTCCTGTGTGTGTCTGTCACGTCCCAGCTGGTTAGTTTCAGCTTTGTAAAAGCCCTAAATAGACTCGCAGTATTTTGGCCGGTGCACCTGCAGTTTGGACACACGTGTTTTTGGGCTCTTTGAAGCTCCGTGAGTCGTCTCCTGCTTTGAAAACACTCGTCATAGCTGAAAAATGCTGCTAATTGGCATCAAAGGTAATGTGCCTAACTTTGTAGCAGTGTTTGTAAAGGGTGATTATTTTAGTTTCCCGACTATATGTCTTTCTTTTTTTCTTTTTTAGGAGATAGTGAATTGTATAATTAAAAAAAAATCATGGCAGTTTTATTTTTGAAAAAGTACATTTACTTGTGTTGCTCTTTCTGCCATAACTTCTTAATAATGCATTTTTTTAGCATACATTTAGTATGTGAGGAGAAGTATGTGTGACATAGAGTAATTTGCTAATTAAGACACTCATTAACTTATTTAATGACCCTGTTAGCGCACTGCAACGGTTATGTTTAATAAAACATTGACTATAATTAGACAGCGAGTGTTACTGCTTGTTGGTTCCAACTATGTTCTCCACAGACTGTATGCAGTATATGTGCATGCACATGTATGTTATTGTTTTTATGTTACCTCATTTCCTGGACTGAAGCCCAGCTTACCTGCTCAGTATGTGCTGTTACTCCACTCGCCCTCAGCCACTGATTGTGCAATACATCACGCCTGCTTTCACAGTTCTTACCCTTAAAGAACTCTCCGAGGCGAAGGTAACTCGTCACGCAAACTCACTATCATGCAAAGCACACCCGGCCTTACAGTGCAGCACTGTACCTCCATTACCTGCTGTGGGATTTGTCAGGTGAATGTAGCCCGCCTGCCTGCCCGCCTGGCTCTGTCTAAATCATGTTGTCGAAGGCGCTGTTTGGGTTTACAGTTCACGTGTCGTACCGGTTTTTCAATTATATGTGTTATCTTGGTAGTCTGACGCTTTAGGTGAGAAATATGGCGCAACATATCTCACAGTGCGGTGTTTTGTTTACTGTAGGTAATGTGTTTTCCATGTTATTCTTTCTAGGGTTGTAAAACAAACCCAGCGGCTAAGTTGCAAGTGTGTGTGTGTGTGTGTGTGTGTGTGTGCGTGTGTGTGCGTGTTTGTGTGTTAATGCACCAAAGTGATGCTATGCTCTGGCAGATATTTTTAGCATCTTTTCAAAATTAATACATTTTAAGAATTCAGATTCTTCGACCTGAGGAAGATGCACAAGAGAGATGTGATGAGGCAAACAGAGAGGTATGAGAACAGGAGGAGAGTGATATTGACAAGCCGAGAGGGAGATAACAACACGCAGATAGTGTAGTATGGATGTTTCACTCTCTGGCATGACGGCTGGATGATACTGCAGTGTTTCTTTATCCAATTATTACTTGTCATTACGCACAAATGCTTTGCTATTCATAGGATCTTTGAGTGTATTAGTGTGAGGTACATACGTGTGTGTGTGTGTGTGTGTGAGTCACAAGGACCCTCTCCAGATGCAGGATTCAACTTCTGTTCAGTGACACAGCGCGCAGAGAGGCGAGCAGAGTGCGGATGTGACTGCCAAAAGCTGGCTTTAGTGCCACAGCTGGTGTTTGTGTGTGTGTCTGTATGTACACAGGTGCACATCATGTGTATGTGCACTTGCTGTCAGTTGTGCATGTTTCCGCACGTTGCAGCACAGAAGTGCATCGATGCATGCGTGCACCGTGAGGGAGAGGAAGAATAGCTCGCACCTCCACAGTGTGTCTTCTGTGGCTGCTGTTGCAGCCGACTGACAGGCGGAGAGGAGGAGAAGGCGGAGACATGGAGGGGGATGGGAGCAGGCTGACTAGGTGTGAAATCATAACCAGTGCTCATGGATGTAGAAAGCCATACATCAGAGGTGTTTATGCGAATGAAATCACAGCCAAAGGGTTAATCGGCCAGTAAAGGGTTTATAGGCGGCTCCCATTCGTCATAAACCCAGCTGTGAATCAGTGGCTGGAAAGAGGATTGATTTTTTTTTTTTTTTTTTTTTAAACCATCATCATTCAGGATGATCAAACCCTCCTCATCAAAATGTTTGATTCAATGCCCAGAACCTGTGGTTAATATTCTCATCCCTGGTGCTTTATGTGCCACTGCAGGCCTGGGTTCAAACGTCACCAGCATGTCTGTAGTACACGCTGCTTTCCAACAAATTTCCAACTGTTTTCATAAATAAAATGAAAATATTTTTCACTGTGAACTCTTGAGTAGCTTGATATTTCTACCAAAGTGGACTGGAAAGGCTGAAGGCAGGTCAGGCTGAATATTTGTACTTTTATTATGGAGCTGAGTTTGACTCAAAAACATAAAGACACAGAGAAGCTGGACTGAGCTGGAAGGCAAAGCTTTCGATGTACTGGTCTATCTACGTCCCAACCCTCACCTATGGTCATGAGCTCTGGGTGGTGACCAAAAGAATGAGGTTGTGGATACAAGCAGCTGGAATGAGTTTCCTCCGTGGGGTGGCTGGGCTCAGGTTAAGGAGCTCAGACATCCAGAGGAAGCTTGGAGTAGAGCCGCTGCTCCTTCGTGTTGAAAGGGGGTTGAGGTGGTTCGGGCATCTGATCAGGATCCTCCTGGGTGCCTCCTGTTAGAGGTGTTTCGGGCACATCCCACTGGTAGGAGGGCGTTTCACCATAAGCCCCACAACGTGGAGAGATTTTAAGTGCACAGCAGAGTTATTTTGTATATTTCATTATTATTATTATTGTTTCAATTTCAATTTTGGTTTTCAACTCAGTTTTGTGTCCGTTAGTTTCCAAAGTGCGTTTGCTCATGTCAGTGTAGTTTTTGTTGTTTAAACATCTGTAGTTTTAACAAAAACAACTTATTAATGATTTTTAATCATTGCTACACTACTTTGGTTATATATCGTCTGTCCAAAAAGACGATAGACAGTACAAAAAGACGTCTGAGGGATCACCTTGCTGAGCATAAATATGCCATCAGAACAAAAAATCGTGACTCCCCCATGGCTAGACATTTCAGCGAACTTCATCATGCTAATGATTCCTTATTACCCATAGAGGACATTGAGCACATTAAACCTTCGGTCATGGAGGTGTAACAGAATTCAGACGCTTTTTGGATCCATCACCTGGATGCTTTAAAGTATTCTGGTCACAATGAGGATAGACTTCATGTGTTATTGTGATTTGCTATTTGTCATTGCTCTTCACAAGCTTCACCATTTTTCTCAACCTATGTGTTAAGATAGGTGTGTGTTTATTTATTTTGATTTTTTTCTGGGTAGAAAATATTGTGATAGTTGATTTTCTCCGTTTCACCCAGCCCTAACTCACACTAAAGGCATTTCCTTTATATCTTTATTTTACTTGGTTATTTTTGTAAGTACGTAATATCGTTTCAGTTAGTTTTCGTTATGTTAGGTGTTTTTTAATCTAAATTAATGAATTTGTCTTTTTCACTCCAGTTTATAGTTTAGATTTAGTTCACTATAATAACATTTGTGCACAGCTGTCAACAACTGCTCAGAAACTCTCTATAGAAACTGTACTCTATTTTTCCCGGTAACAGTACCACATAATAAAGCTCCCCTCTTGAGTCTTTCCAGGAAATCATTAGGAAATTGCAGACCTGATAAAATAATTATTAAAATTACAAAAAGCCTTTGAAATGTAGTGGAATAAAGAAGCATAAAAGGAAACACCCAAGTAAAAAAGACAGTCTGAGTTCATAGAAAATCCCAAATTATTAAAACAGTCTTTTCTCCACTATGCTTATTATACAAGAGAGAGAAAATGAACCTCAGCAGTTTTTCAGCCAGTCTTTCCTGCGTCCTACTGTCGCCCTCCCTTTTCTTTTCACCCTCAGTTCAAAGGTTCAAAGGTGAGCTTTATTGGCGTGACAGACGGGCGTCATTGCCAAATTCGTTCCACTGTTGGATCGGTGCGTGCCACCGCAGAGCAGCCTCTGCTTTATATCCGAACATGTTTCCACTCTCTCCCATTCATGTTCCACTGTACCTCTACAGGTCTGATGTGCTTACAGTATGCGGCTACTGTATCCACTTACTATTGACACAGCACACACTAAACCTTTTCCCTCTGCTCTCCTTATTATCTCGGCCCGCTCCCTCTTTTCATTTCATCTGGTTCTCTGTAAATGCCGTGTCCAGCGGTGTGAAATCTGTTAATCGATCGTGACACTGATTGCGGGCCGCTGTTGTAGGGCGACTGCGGCGACAGCGAGAGGGAGAGACAGAAAGGCCAGGGGGATAGAGAAAGAGAGTGGATTGGTGTGAGGTGTAGTGCACGTGTGTGAGAGTGTGCACGTGCAAATGAGAGGGTGAGAGGACGGGTGAAACAGAAGGAGGGGAAGAGATGAAAGAGAGAGGGAGCACGTGGATGAGAGACAGGAAGAGAATAATGGATGGCCGTAGTGTGTGTGTGTGTGTGTGTAGGGGTGGGGGTGAATGAAATATTCCTAATTGCCAGGCTGAAGGTTGCCGGTTGCTGGTTTAACGGCTTGATGAGTCTAATGGGCCATTGTGTGCCATTTAGATATTGTTGTGGTTAAAAGGCTTTGGCAGCCACAGAGGACGCCTGTCACGGCAGCCTGCAGAGGGAGAGGGAAGACGGGCCACAAGTACGTCTTTGTGTGTGTGTGTGTGTGTGTGTGTGTGTGTGTGTGTGTGTGTGTGTGTGTGTGTGTGTGTGTGTGTAAGGGAGAGCGAGCCAGAAAGCAGTGAAGAGACAGAAGTAGTAAATGCTTGAAGAAGAAAGTCGTTATCATGTTTTTTTTAATTATTACTTTATTGACGTTTTGCATGAGTATATCCGCAGGTGGATGCGTAACAGCTCACTCACATATAAGCATGTTGAAGGACTGTATTACATCATGCTGTGACGAAAATGCAGAATCTTTCTCTTCTCCAAAACCCTCCCTGTGACCCCACCACCCCCACACAAGGCCCTAAACTAAAAGAAAAAGCAACAAAAACAACAGTAATTATAATACTTATAAACAGATGTATCTATCTCCCAGTTTCTACATTTCCACCCCCACACAGACTTTTATATGCAAACAGCTGTGCATGCACCAAAGCACTTACAGTATTCTACATGCTCACACACATGCTGTATACTGTACTGTACATCTATTCGCTCACAGTATCTGCAGACAGAAAAGAACACCCAGAAGTAACCCCTTTTTGCATATGTGCATGCATGCATACACACACACATATCAAGGCATGTATAAAACATACATCTGCAGTGTCTACATGCACAATAGAGCACATTACGTAGAAAGAAAAGGAAAAATAGTCATGTTTTGTTTTGCCAGCTGAATGGTTTTTGCAGTAGGAAATGCCTTGTACAGTGAAGAGTGAGAGTGATGAACAGAATTATAAAGAGTAAGATTACATGCTGCATGCTTCCCTGTGAATCCGTCGTATGTGTGAAGTAAATTTTAGTCCTGTGCGAGAATGGCGGACTCCACCACTAACAATGAAAACTATGATAGCCCAAAACACAGTGTTTGTTTATACAGGTAGACGGTAAAAAGAAGCCCCTCATCACGTACATAAAATAAAAAAAGCGCTGAGCAAGCGCTGCCTCAATTAGTTCGTTTTTCTAGCCACCGAAAAAAAGTCCTACCTGAAAAAATCTATATCAGTTGAAGTTGACAGGTGGTGCTGTTATCTCAGAGCACTTAGTTTCAAAACAGGGAGCAACCGTAGTAGTGTGGAACCAGTGGCGTTGTTAGGCCTGGGAATCCAACGCCACATCTCTGAATGTTTTATAAACAGATCCAGACTCCATTGACAAAATCATTTTACTTCACAGAACATGGGAGTTGCTGGTCTACCACAGCCGCCATCAGTTAGTGTAGCAGGTAGAGCGTAGAAAATATTACCAGTATAGGGGACACTTGAACTGATATTAATTTTTTTTAGGTGGCTAAAATACATTTTGCTGCAGCCTCCATGCACAGCAGTACATTACTTGGCTTCTGTGATGGTAGATTTTGTTCATCAAAGATGCTAGCAAAGCAAAAGGTACATAGAATAAGGACAGCAGAAACAGCAGATAAGTCGGACCACTGTGTTTAACTATATTTCCTTCATTTACGGCTGATAATGACAACAGAAATAATCAAGTTTGCTGATTTCACACATCTTTGCAATTGAAATCAGTTACCACTTGTCTACCTGGAAGTGGTATTAGTAGCACAACATCAGCGATTCAGTTAAGAGATTAACAAAATATAAATACATTGAATGGGTATATGCTGAAAAAATATAGACCATAAAAGCAAAAGAACATCTTCAATCTTCTAGTGCACATCTTCAGAAAAAAGTACCAGGATCCTGTTGCAACTGCCATCATCAGTAACGCCCAGGCATCGTGCGTCCGACACACTAGCACAGTCAGCTTATAGTGTGTCCCGCACGTTACAGTTAAAGTCATGATGTCCTGCCAGAAGAAGACGGTGAATAAATCCTAGAATTATGAATGATACAGTCCAGTGGCAAATTTTGACTCCATCTGCCCTCAAGCTAAACAACCTGTCACATCTCTGCTACGTGTAGCTCTCTGCTCTCGTCTTTCTTTAAAGCTTCACTGGCTCCATGTTCTTTTAATGAGGACAAACACACACATGGACAGGTAACCACAAGTGCACACTAAGGAGTGATCTGATGGTGACATATTGAGGGAGTGTCTCTGTGCGTAAGCATCTTAAGAGACTGAAAAGGAGGGAGGGCGGCGTGCGGAGGAGATGAGGGTTTTAAGTGCTGGCGTTCGGCTTTACGCAGCAGAAACAGGGTTAGTTAGTCAAAGAGGGAAGACTGGAACAAGCGAGGTAGGAGAAGAGGAGCATACAGATTGGCTTATTGTCTTAGCCCGTCTTCTAACATGTTCTGTTGTGGAGACAACCCCCCACCACTGTCACGCCAATAAAGCAGATTTGAATTTTAATTTTCATCACAGCGAATGAAAGGAGTCCTCGGTGGGGGAGCCTTACAAGTGAGGGATGGGGTAGAGACAGACGGGGTGGTCTGCATGAATCGGAGATGAGAGAGCACCGGGGAGATTGTGAGAGAAGGAGCATAAACCTTTCTCAGTTTTCTCTTTAGCACGTGCCTCCCAGTGATTTCATTCTTTCATCATTCCAGTTACACAGAACATTTGTTCCATCTGTCATCGAGCTGCCGCGGCCTCGACCTCTGCACCCCTGCTTCTCGAGGTGCCGGAGACGGAGGACCGGAGGCACATTCCGCAGTTGCACTTGTTAAGTCAGAGTGGATGAAGAGCGCCAGCTAAATGCCTGAAATGTAAATGTAAAATGCAGAGGATGGGGAGAGTGGTGGAGATAAAAGAGGAGGGAGATAGAGAGGGTAGTCTTTGCTTTGGGACGGATGGGAATGGAGAGGCGAGGAGGAGGGGGGCGGAGGACGAGGGAGATAGAGAGGGTGGTCTCGCCACTGACAGTGACTGAGAGCGAGCCTTTATCGTGTTGCCAGGAAAAGAACACAGAAGCACATATCAACCGTACTCTCACTCTATTTCCCTTTGCTCTCTACTCGCCTCTTGCACTCTCCTCCTCCTCATCCTCCTCCTCACTCTGTCTCTTTCCTCTGAAGAATGGGCAGTTTCATGTTTCGCTCGCCTCTATAGGCTGAGGACAGTTTAAGGGTAAGCGTTGACCTCGGGCCCCTGGCTTTGCTGCGCGTTCCGAGGTATCGCAGATGAAGTGTAAAATTGGGGGTGAGGTGAGGTGAAGAAGCGCTGGTAGCGGGCTCATGTGAGATGAGAACGTACAGTATGTGTTTTGTGAGAGAATTCGGTTTTCATAGTGTGAAGTGGTGAGAAACAGCCTCAGCATGATGATGGCTCTGGGCCTACAACTGACAGCACAGCCCAGGTGCACCCTGGGATGCATGATAGATGGAGAGAGGGGGGGAGGAAGGGAGGGAAGGAGGATGAGCGCAACAGAAGGGGAAAGCAGGGAGAGACTTAGCAGGGGAGGCTGAGAGGAGAGGGAAGGAAAAAGTTGCAGAGGTTGTCAAAGAAAGGAGAGAGGGAAGAAGGAGAGACAGGAGCGAAGGAGGCGGAGAGGGGGGATAATAGGGGGGAGAGATGGAGAGCCGAGAGTTGAGGGCAAGCCAGAGCAGGAGATTGAAATCAGCAGATATGACAAGAGTGGAAGAGATAGCAGAGGACAGACGGAGAGAGTGGAGGGGGAATAAATGGATTAATAACATCCCTCATCTGGACCTCACTGTCCCCACCTCGCACCCTCCCTCCCGTCTTCGCGGCCACTTCTCTCTGTCTCTCCTCCCTCCCGCTCAACCCGCCGTCACCTTTCCCCTCCTCCCCTCCGCTCGGAGCAAGGGACAGGAAGAAAGATGTCTGACTACAGAAGCGTGCTCACCTCCCTGACTCCCTAAACCACTTTACAGCCGCCCTGGGACACTCTGCGGTCCTCCGGAACCTCGGTGTCTTCACTGTCCCCGCTTTCACTCCCCGTCACATGACTTATCCTCCCTTTTTACTGAGGGACATTTTAAAACTCTCTCTGTGAGAGTTGCGAAGTTGAAACTTTGGGGTCTTGAAGGTTAAATCTGTACATCTGTGTCCTGCATTAGCACTGTGGGTGTTTTTGCTTTGAGAAAAAATCACTTAAACCGTTGCTTTGGTCACGTTACTGTGGATGAATTGGCGAACAGGTTTTGCACAAGATGTTTGACATTTCTCTACAACAGAAATATTAGCCTATTCTACACCTGTTGCTTCATTCTGCCATCTAAATAAGTATGTTTATTGGTTGACAAGGTTTCAGAGTTGATAGAGGCAGTCTGTCTACTTTTTGGCTGAGCAAGGTACGAGAGAGAAGAACAAATTACCCGTTTGCTAAGCCGTTTGCTTAAACAACAGGTCATTGATTTCTGGTTGACCATTATTGATTTTGTCAGCTGAAATAACACCTAACAGGCAAATTTCATCAGCAGTAGCTAGCTAGCTTATTAAACCAACGCTCCATGACTTATTTGACAGCCTTGTTTCCCACTGACAGTCGTAAAGATGATTTTAAAGGTACACTGTGCAGGATTTTCCTTAAAAAAATCATACAAAAATAATCCTCTAATCCCCTAATAATCTCACTCATCACTTATGACCCCCTATAAGTGTGTGGTGGTGTATTTATCTACAGAGACACTTGCCTTCGCCTGTGTTTTCTTATATTTTGCTGCGTTCAGGACGTTCCTGGGCACAGCGCAAAGGTAAGGTCGGGACTTTATAAAAAGGTAGCAGCCAGGTGCCAAGCAGTAACAGCACACATCCAAGAGGAAGCTGCAAAAACTGCAGACACAGCGCCAAAAAACGCCCACAAGTATAGCAAAGCCAAATGCAAGGCTTTCACTTTTGATGCCGATAGAGTCTACAAACAGAAACTGACAGTTCCTGCGTAGTATATCTTTAAATATACACTTCATGGATATATACGTGATCACATGCAAAAGCTGCAAAAGTGAGTAGATATAGAAGACATGGAAATAAAGATGCAGCTTTGTTCTTGTATCACAGCGGAGAGCTGGTGTAGTTAGTCGCAGTGTTACAAGTATGATAAGGAAGATGTAAGATCAAACTGTTTTTAATTCAAACATAATCTTGTTTTGCTGCTTATCTCACACTTGGATAAGCAAGACAGAGGTTAGATTTATGTTCTGTTGTTCGTATTTTCTACATTAAAGACCAGAAGTCCCATTGAGATTAAAAATCTGTTTTTCAAGGGAGACCTGGCCGAGACAGGCGGCAGCATAAATAAAAGCACATAGTTACAAGAAACACAAAGAGAGACCAAATAAAAAGGAAGTAAAAAAAAAAGGGACTCACAACACAAAAGAGAAATATAAAAGAGTTATTTTTGTAACCAGGTTAATGAAATGCTTATTGGATGATGTGTCTGTTCGGTGTTACACTATCATGGATAACGTCTTTGTTTGAGGTTGAAAAACTAATAAAGAGCAGAACAGTTTAACTACAGATTAGGGAAGTCTGTTTCGGTTAATTTTGCTTTTGATTTCCCAACATCCATTAGCCGATAACTAACTTACGTTTGTTTTTAAAAAGAAGAAGCAAAATGACGCAAGTACAGGACACCTTTCCTTTTAGTGTGGCACTCCATTGACTCAGTGAGCTTTTGCACCACATTTCAAAAAGCTATCCATTTAGAGGTGGTGACATTTTAATGTTTTGTAATATAAATGTGCCTTTTACTGTATTTTCTGTAGGCTTTGTTAACAGACAGCTGGCTCGCTGTGTTAATATATAGAACCATGGTTCCCATTGCCCCCGTCCTGCCCAATTAGCCTTTGCCAAAGATCCTCTGTAACAAAAGATAACACACTACAAGCTGCATGAATGGTACACAATGGTATACACTTCTGGTCTCCTAAATCCCAAATACCAAACACTTTCGGTATGGTACCTTTGGAACCAAAATTAACTAATTTCCTGTGTTTTCACTGGTGACACAGATGGAAGTCTGCACCTTGTTTATCGTCCACAGAACGAGGCTGCAGGCAAGCTCAGGGGTTTAGTGTTGTGAGACGCTTTTTTTTTTTCTTAGAGTGAGGATTGCGATATATGCATTTCACAGAATGAAATTGATATACATAAAAGCTTGAAGATTCACTCATTACTTAAAGTGTATGTCATTCAAAAAAAGACAATAAAAACTAAATTAATGGTCAAAGTTGTCACAGTGAAATTTAGTGACTGATATCAACCGAGAATAAGATCACGTCAGTTGCCTGCCATTGTTACTAGCAGCATTTGCTGATCGAGCAGTGCCACTCGCTGGCTCCCGACAGACTCAGTTGGTGTGCAGTGCAGTAAACTGAAGAGTTGTAAAATTTACCAACAGACCGACGCGTGCAACCAGTCAAAAATATTCTCACTGATTAACTGATGAACAGTTAACCATTGACATCCCTAGTATATAGGTATTGTAAAGGCTCAGACACACCAACTGACATCAAAGAACTAAGGGCAACGAAAGCTGAGTGTTGCAGAAAAGATGTACTCAACTGATGAATGCTTGCTAACTTCTGCAGGAAGGAGGGGTGGCCGAATGCACTGCAACGTCCATGGCTCGACTCTTAGTGAGAGGACGTGTGTTGCGTGTCATATCGCTCCCTCTCTCCTCTCATTTCCTTTTGCTTTCTGCCTGAATAAAGGCAAAACGCCAAAAAAATCTTTATAAAGAAGAAAAATAACATTTGCAGCCCAAGTTAGAGCAGATAAACACACATTTTAATCCATTACTTACACTTAAGCCCTTGTTTCTTTACTTTTTAAAATGCTAAAAAAAGACACCATCCTCCAAACACTTAAAATGCCGAGCATTTCCATAGAGACTTCTGTCTGGGGATGAAAAGAAGGAGGCTGCTTAGCCAGTCTATGTCACTGCTTATCCATAATGTTCGACAAAATTCAGTCATACATATGTTAAAAAACCAACCCTCCATCTTATGATTTATCACGCAGCCATATTCCCAGAGACAAATACGCACATCTAAAAGCCACACCGCCGCCATATATTTTGCAGACTTCACCCTTCCCTCCAGCCACCCTATTTAGTCTCCTCAGCCTAACTCTACGAGACAAACTCACAGACACACACTCAGAGAAAGAACTATTACCGTTCTACAAGGACCAGGGGACAAACAAGAGCAGCAGCAGGAAAAGCATCAGACTGCAGAGGCCCCTCGGTGGGTCGTCTGCTAAACTTAGAGCAGAAATGGGCCAGAGAGAAGCGATCTGTGCATTCCTGTGTCTGTGCCCGTGTGTGTGTGTGAGCGTTAAGTGGCATTAACTTCCATTCAGTCTGATTGTGTCAAGATGTGAAGCAAAACACCCTCACTCGGTTTAATTTGCCCATTCCTGTTTCCCTTTTGGATTTTTGTTTCTTTCTTTTCATCCTTTAAACCTGATGAAGGGAACGTAGGCCGTGAGAAGGTAGCCACATTGCAATCAAAACTACGTCAAGGCAAAATTAGTCAAATACTCTGGTGAAGACCTGTGCTTTTTTTTTTTTAATTAAGGTTCAAAAAGTACTTAAAATAAGGTCACTGTTAATTAGATGATGGTCTGACAAATGTGCCAGCTAATTAAGCTTGTATGTGTTTGATTAAAGATAAGTAGGCTTCCATGATAAGAAATGTGATGATGAGGCACGAGAAGAGCGAAGAAGAGGGAAAAAGAGATACGGGGAGGTTTAATTGAGGTAGTGATGATAAGTGTGTGTGTGTGTGTGAAGCGAGAGACAGGGAGTGTTAGGGACAGAGAGGAATGACGGGGGAGCAGAGAGGATGGCTTGTCATCAATACGTAATTTCAGCGCACGTGGTGATGGCGGCTTGTGCTCGCAGGCTTTATCTGAAATGAACGGGATTGAGCACTTGTGTGCGAGTGTGTGTGTGTGTGTGTGGATGCCTGTGGCTGCGCTGAGTTTATTTCTCCTGCCCACTGTCTTTTAAATTCACTATATTCAAGTGAAGGCCAGCTGTTCCCCCCTTTCCTCCCGCCTCACCTCCCACTCTAGCTCTCTTTTTCTGCATCCCTCCATCCCGTTTTCTCTCAGTCTTGCTCTCTCACACTCTTGCTCTCTATCTGGCTGGCTCCTCTCTCCATCAGGCAGTGCAGCAGCAGTCAATAGCACCACCCCACCCCACCCCCTCTCCCGCTCAAGTTCAAAGGAGCCTTTATAGGCAGGATAGAAATATGCATTGCCAAAAACCTCCCAGCAACAGACACCATCATCTCTCTCTGGCTTGCTCTACCTTTCTATCTCGGTCTTTGTCTCTCTTCCACTCACGCTGTTTCTGTCTGCCTCATCGTTTCGTCCTCACAAAGAGAAAAAATACCAATATGGTATGTAGAAGTTCATTAAAAATTTCTTTAAATCAGTGCTGTTGCCGAGGAAGTGACAACTGAAGTTGAGGATTCACCACATTCTTTAAGAAGGGACAATGTACATTAATTAACATGAGCACTGGGGTGCATCAGTGCATCTTATTTCTATTTTATGGAATTTATTACTTTATATTAACATACTCTTACTTCATTTTTTAACAAGTGTGTTTATTGGCTTTTTAATACCCTGCAAATTTTCCATCAAAAACAACAACAGAAAACAAGTAAGGTAGAAAATAGAACGTCAACAGTGAGGCGCGATCTTAATAACATCTGTTATGACGGGGCAATACAGTGAGTACCTTTCCAACGTTTAAACCAGATAATCAGAAATGCCTCCGATACAAATATTGACATACTAAAGGAAAGAAAGAGTGAAAATGCACATGACTGTGTTGAATTCAAGAGATTGAGACAGGTAGACTTCTGTAGCCTTCTCCCCCTCTAGAGATGTCATAAAACGTCCCCATATCTGATTAAATGAAGAATATTTACCCTTAATTAAGAGTAAGTTTTTCTAGGGCAACAGAGTGTGACAGTCCAGTAAGCCAGGCTTGTAAACGTGGTCTCATAGTGGATTTCCAGAATCTGGCTTTGATGTGTTTTGCTTGTGGTAAGCAATAGAGTGTAACGTATAACAGTTTCCTAAAATATTTCTGATTGTGTAAATGTACAAGATTTTGCCATACAGGCTAATTGTCATGTGCAGTCTGTGTCAGGTTGACGGCTTGTTTGGGAAAAAACAAACAAACAAACACAAGAGCATATAAGTACGGGCCTTTATTTCCTTTTGCACAGAACTCTTGCTCAGCAAACATCAGTCTTCACAGGTCCAAAAAGTTGTATCCACACCGAAACTGACTAAACTGAACAACACATGAAGACCTTTAGTATTTAGTCTTGTACTAAACACTATGAATCCAAGGAATGACACCCCAAAATTATCGGCTTTGAGTTGCTGAGTGTTGAAGATATCTGCCTTCTCTCCAATGTAAAGGCACTCAGCTTGTGGTGCTCAAAGCACCAAGAAAAGACATTTGAAGAACTCAACAGCAACGTCTCTTTCCAGAAACCATGACCTGGCTAACCAAGATAATCCACAGACCTTGCTGTGAGCAGTTTCATGTAGGAACTATTTTCCACCAAACTACACCCACCAACCGTATCACCACGCACGCAGAAGGAAGAGTGCATCTACTCATGGACAAGACAGCATGAGATGTAAACATTGATGGCGTCCTCCTTAGCTGAGCTGTAACATAAGCTAGCTCAG
This sequence comes from Epinephelus awoara, assembly GCA_035609425.1. Lineage (NCBI taxonomy): Eukaryota > Metazoa > Chordata > Actinopteri > Perciformes > Serranidae > Epinephelus > Epinephelus awoara. Next base: position 7,514,747 of record CM069311.1, read on the forward strand.
TGGTGCTAGGTGAGCTAGCAGTAGATGCTTCCCATTATGTGGTGATACAGTTGGCGGGTGGAAAGAAAATAGTTCCTTCATGAAACTGCCCTTAACAAGGTCTGTGGATTTTCCTGCGTAATCGGGTCATGATTTCTGCTCCCTTTATTTTTTTGGAGCACCACAAGCTGAGTGCCATCTAGTGCCATTATATTGGAGAGAGGGCAGACATCTCCATGACCAATATATCCAACACTCTGCAGCTCACATTAAATCAATCTAGACTGATTAATAGCACTACAGGTAAGAGGAAAAATATGTATCAGTGGTTTTAGGGTGAACTGTCCCTTTAAAGCGAGAACACTTAGTGTGTAAACAATACAACCTTAAAAATCCAAATCACATCAGTACAAAGTTACCTTGTAAAAAATATTCAAATCAGACTGCTGAGATACAACAGAAACAAACACCTAACTGACATGAGCAGTGTGTTACCTGAAAATAATTATCGACCGGGCCTTTAAACGTTTGCAGCACCGTGTCAGCTGTCAGTCAGACGGAAGAAAATGGTCTCTACAGCTTGAGCGATGGCACAGTGTGTTACAGATATTATTACAGTGTTCCCTGTGGTTACATTACAGCGCAGTATGTACAGAATGCAGTGCATATAAGTGCAAATGTGTGCATGCATCTGACCTGTGAAAGCCTGTTTCCATGTTCCCTGTTTGTTTTGCTTCATGTGATCAGTGTACAATCCTCTTTAGCAGTGTGAGTCGTCGTGTTGTCTCATCGTGCCGTTTCGTATGTGTGTGTGAAGTGTGTACGAGTGCTTCTGTGTGTCCAAGGCAACACCCCAGTATTAGTCTGTGATTGCAGTCGTGATTTGTCATTTGGTGTTCTGTATTGTGTGTGTTCGAGTGTGCCCTTCTATTCGAGGGTGGCTTTTAAATCCAGCTGCGTGTGTGTGCATTCGTGTCTGCATACAAATGTGTGTAGGTGTGTGAAGATGTCAGTGTCTGTTTTTAAAGCCATTCAAATTTGTGTGTATATGTGTGTGTGAGAGTGTGTGTGCATATTCCAGAGCAAGATTGGAAGTGGGTCTATTTCTTTTGCAGTCACTGATGTGCCCCTGTGTGTGTAATTGAAATACCTGAGTTATTGACTCTCTCTCCCCCTCGAAGTCAAATAACTGCTTCAGGAGTGTGTGAGTGCACTCATTTAGAGGCTCTGGGGCAGAGCAGGCAACTCCGGCAGACCAAGGCCCGTCAACCATGGAATACACACACACACACACACAAACAACACAAAGAAACACACACATATGTAACAAAGAGAGAGCCCTACTGAGACCAAACTAACACAAATACAGACGTGCAGGAACACACGGGCAAAATGAGAGACACAGATACACACATACAAGGTTAGGGAGTAACTGAATACAAGTAACTAAGTTGTAGGGCTGCCCTCGACTAAGAATGTTCCTAGTCGACCAATAGTCATCATTTAGGGCCATTAGTCGACTAGTCGTCCGCATGTTCACAATATTAACTTATTATTGAATGATATATTTTTGGGCGGGGCAACACAAGCAACCGTCCTAATGAACCTTCATTAATATAGGCCTATATTTTATCTACAAGTGCACGTCACACACTGAGCGAGCCGCCTGTTAATGACACTGTGGGCTAATGGGCATGTAGCTACTTCCATGTTTCAGATGATACGTCATGTTTGTAGTCGACCAATGAAGATGAGTTCACATATCACCTTTGGATCGTCCTTCACCTTCTCAAAATGATCCCACACTTTGGATTTCCTGCCCGACACATTGACTGACTGATGCAGCCCTACCAAGTTCCATATGTAAAATACAAAGCATGAGTAACTGTATTCAGTTACAGTTTAAATTGGTGTTATTGTGAATAAAGTTGCAGTCTTTAAAAATGGATTACTTTGTTTTATTTAGTCTAACACCATGTCCTATATGAATATAACATGAGCAAGCGTCAGTTTGATTGCATTGTTTTCTATTGAAATGTTCCAAATGACCATTAGCACGACACACTGCTGCCTTCCTGCCGTTTCTTTTTATTGCTGTCGCTGAGTTTAAAGGTGCCACACTGGATGAAGAACAGCTGACCGGTGAAGCTGAAATGAGGAGTTATCACACAGCACCTCTCAACAGCTCATACAGCTCCCATGGTAGACAAAGTATTACGAAATCTCCGTGGACGCATTCCTGCCGTCACATGCTATATACCGTCATGTCGCCCATTGATACAGACATATTAACTGCACAAACTGGCACCTACACACACACAGAAACACACATGGATGCGGAAATGTCTCTATCCCCCACCCACATGCACACGCCTCCTGTAGACGAGGGCACACATGTGTCCCTTCCCTCCGTCCCTCTTCTTCCTCTCTCTGACAGCAGCAGTCCTCTGTGGTTGAGCAACTCAGGCTTAGCCTCCTCCTGCCTAAATGGCTGGCTGACTGCCTGACACACACACACACACACACACACACACACACACACACACACGGCCACGTACACACACCTCCGTTTCCCTGCTCCTTCACCGACTCCTGGCTTCCTGCCCCTTCACTGCTCACTCGCTCCACACAGGATCACAGCCGTCTGCCAGGCCTGCCCTCTTCCTCTCCATTCATCCTATTGTCACCACATTGTCCTCTGCCTGTGTCCCTCTGGAGCCTTCAAATCTCAACTACATCCTCGCTGCTTTTTGTACATCTCTATCTTTTTATTCTCGCTTGCTTATGTCCTTTCTCTCCCTTTTAGTTTCTCTCTGTTTTCCTCTTTTTCTCTTATCCGTCCTCTCCTCTACGCTTTTATCTCTCGCCGTATCTCTCCATCTCTCCCTCTCCCCTGTCTCCACCGGCCATTCATCCCGCTGCATTGTGTGGTGTAGTGTATTGTTGTCTGTGTACAGTAGCCAACGCTGACGTCAGCCGTAGATCCACAGAGAAGACAGTGACCGGCTCAGAAGCGCATTCAAAGCCTCGCTGGCTGGCTTCCTGCGTCTGGCTGACTGACTCTCTGGCCTCGCTACCCCCTCTGGGAATTTTAATACTCACTAATCGATCACCTTGTGCCAACAGAGGTGATAATGTGGCCAGACCCTAATTATTGTTGCTGTAAATGAAGAGAGGTGTTTTGCAGCACTTAATTTTACCCAAGGTTTCTTATCATTCCGCCCGCTCCCACCAGTAATTTTTTTTTTACTACTATATCTCTCATCCTTTCCTTGCTTCTGCTTCTGTCTTGCTCTTCTTTTAGCATGCATTTTTTTTTTCTCAAAGGCTAATGAAAATTCTGCAGACCTCTGGCACTCTGAATGAGTGTGTTGGACAGTACATTAATACTGCTCTTAAGAAGAGAAAGATAGAGAGAGGAAGCCAGAGGAAATGGGGGGAAACAGGGTGGCGGGGTGCTGTGTAGAGGATAAAGGGGGGAGCGGGAGTGCGCGAATCTGGAAATTCAATTATAACTGTGCCCTGGCAGTAATTCCACTGGTATAAATGGGACGGCAGAGCGAGAGAAGAGATGGATAGAGATGGATGAAGGCTGAGAGAGAAAGAGGCAGAGAAGAGATGGAAAGTTGAGGAACAAATGGATTCAAGTTAGCTGAGGAACATGGAGTCCAACAGCCGTGTGTGCATCATTATTTCATCATTTCGAAAACGCGTTTCGCACAGCACGAGACGATAATGACACGTCTCAAACCTCACGGACGCAGCACATTTGCAAGAGCGTTCGGCGAGTGTTTTTACATACGCATTGAAGCTCTCAACATGCCACCTCGATGGTATAGCCCTGATCTCATTAATGCAGAAACAAGGTAACGGATCAGCCCATGTGCGTCCCCTGGGAGGAGCAGGTTAGCCTTTGATGTTGAGTGAAGCACAGAGAGAGTCCTGAGGAGCCAGAGAGATTTCAACACCCTGCCTGCATGTCCTGACTGTCAGCTGCAACTGACTGTACTCATACACAGTCCACAATTGAAACACGCACAGGGAGTCTGCAAATTTCAGTTTCATTATTACAAGGCCTTAAAGATCCAGTTGGTAACTTTAATGAAAACAACTTTGTGTCATATTTGCTGGACCTGTCACTATATCCTGAAAGAAGTATATTACACAGATAGCCTGTGAGAGCCAAGGAGTCTCTAAAGCAGCTCTCGATCATGTCAGTGGCTCCGTCAACTGCAGTCAAACTGTCATTCAAGGCAGCGCTGATCAAATATGAATGAATATGAATCTGATTGGTTGTTGTTGTTCACATGCAGTAAGACCATAAGTAATACTGCAAGGCAATAGAGTAGGCAGAGGAGATTATCTTTCTCATTTAGTGCTGTGTAAATATAGTGACTTTAAAAGCTTTGACTTTATAGCTGTAAAAGTCATTAAATAGTCTTAAACTTGAAGTTGTGTGTTCTTAATTACCACAAACATTTGCTCTGATTTCATTTCTTCATTTTTAAATTCCTTGTTGTCAAAATGATTCAAGCCTTTCTGCGTGAAGGTCCACATTTCTGATGTTACAAATCTTAAAACTGAATCTAATACTTGCTTTTTACTTTATAGACAGGCTCAAAGTGTATTACCTGTTGAAATGTTTGTTATTGCAGCAGCTGACAGGAAGTAAACAGAGACCAAAGCTGGTGCCCTAGCAGAAGAATAGCACTAAAAGAAATCAGTTTCAATTTAAGTGTGCACTATATTTAGAATATTTTAACTGCTTTACCTTGCCATCAGACAGCTCTTTATGCCGGGGAAATGAAGCCGTTACCTCAAAGTCACCGGACTCCATTGAGAAAAACGGTAATTTAACTTGGCAGAACATGGGAGTTGCTGGTCTACTGCTGACTTGATCGGTTAGTGTGTCAGGTAAAGTGGGAAAAAATCTTACAAATATAAAAACACTCCAACTGATATTGATTTCTTTAGGTGGCTAGAATAGGTTCTGCTGCAGCCCCATCCACAGCAGTACATTGTTTAGCTTCGGTGCGGATATGTTTGGTTTATCAAAAATGCTAGCGAAGCAACACAGCACATAAAATAAGCACAGCAGAAACGTCAGATAAGTCAGAGTACTGTATTTAACTGTGCATCTTTGAACGTCTGTAAATGAGAAGAAATGCGATGCTTTCTGAAGTTGAAGTTTTCTTATTTCACCTGTCTCAACTCAAATCAGTTGCTGGCTGTCTACCTGGGAGTGACTGCTGTTTTTAGCTGATGTCACAGTAATTTGGTCTATACCTGCACTTACCTGTTGGGAAAGTATAGATTAACCTAACTCCTTCTATTAACCACATACCTGCATAAAACCTTCCTCTTTGTTGGACCACACTGATGATTTGTCTGTAGACCTGTAGACACCCTGACACAACAAAATCACTGTCACTCATGTAATATGTCACATTAGAAGCATGAATATCGAAGACCATAAACACGCTACTGTGCATAAAGTAGCTGGATTCACAGATCCGACTCACCCATGCACAATAACGAGCTTGTGTCGCAGAACTGCAGAGTCTTGTCTAGACTAGCATTTCTCACCTCCTCCTCTTCTGTCCAGCTCAATATTCCATTTCAGCACTGGTGGCTCGGATATCAGTCTGTGAGCGATGTTTATTGGAGTGTCTCTGACTGTACTGCTGTTTGGACCTGCTGTACATTCTGTATCTCTCATATTTAGATTCAGCCTCTCCAAGGCAGGGGACTTAGAGAATGTTTTATGTACAGCGTGACCAGGCTGTGTGTGCCATTTTCTGGTATATTCATCGTCCTAATATGTGATACCTTGCAGGTTACATTGAAATTGCATTGTTCCAACACGGCTGTAATAAAACAAATTGATGAAAATGATCAATGAGATTAAGGACAGCAGCTTCGAGTCCCCAGAATTTGCTCCAGCCACCCCCGTGTACAAACTCATTAAAGGAGTCATAAAGGCAACTAATGAAAATCATGACCGGTATCATTACAAGCCCACTGGTGTCCTCTCGCCTTTCTCCTCTGTGAGCGAGAGAATAAAGGCGGCTAAATTAATGTTCCCACCAATAATGTTACAAAACCACCGCTGTCCTTTAAGTAGTATCTGTTCTCCTCTGTGTGTAAAGCCAACTAAATTAAAGTTCAGGCCAATATTGTTACGTAACCGTTTACACTCTGCCTCTGTGTGTGTGTCTCTTGTCATTTTCCAGGATGACAACTCCATGTTCTTTCAGTTTGGCCCCTCCATCGAGCAGCAGGCTTCAGTCATGCTAAATATCATGGAGGAATACGACTGGTACATCTTCTCCATCGTCACCACGTACTACCCTGGTTACCAGGACTTTGTCACCAAGGTAACCGCACTCAGCTGAGACAGACATGTAATCAGAAAGTAAAAATGACACAGAACAGAAGATGAATGAGCTTACCTGATCACTTCAGTGTCACATTAAATATGTTGCAGCTCTGAACGGGAAAATTTACTATTCAGATCAATATATAGAATTTTAATATTGATGTTGATCAGCGACAGGTTAACTCAGCATTCAGTGGTTGGTATGGACTCTGCAATTGTCCTCTGAACTTTGTAATAAACCCCCATTTAGAGGATTTTTTAACCCTTCAGACATGGTACCTAGACCCTATGTCGCTTAGAACTTCCACTGCAAACAGTACCCTTAACTGTGGGCGGAGTTGTTTTTGTCAAGCACCAGCTGTATTTCCTTATTACTAGTGACACAGATGGAAGTCTGCACCTTGATTATCGTCCACAGAACGAGGCTGCACGCCAGCGTTTTCAGAACAAAACAGATCAGGCTGGAGTGAGAGTCTCTCCATGGGATATTTTGTCCTCCCCAGGCAAGCTCAGGGGTTGAGTGTTGCTGGAGCCCACAGGAACAACGCTCCACAGCGCTTTCTTTTCTCCAAGACAGGATTAGAATATATGCAGTTCATATAATCCAGTCAAACGCTTGAAGATCTGTCTGTGTCATCCAAGAGAGACAATAAAAACTACAGTAATGCTCAAAGTTGTCACATTTAAGGTGTGTTGATGGATTCACATCATCAGCTCATGCATTGAGTAACAATACAAGTTAGCATTCCACCTTAAAAGTAAGCCCCAAAACCAGCCATAACTCAGCCCTGAGAAGAGTGACAAGCAAAAGTACTAATTCCTTTTAATATGAAACTGCTTTATTTAATGTCTTTACTGGTTTTAAATCACCAGGTCTGTTTGTTTTAGTGAGGAGGAGACGTCTGTGGATAATTTGGCTTCCTGTAAAAACCTCCTAGACAGTGAATACTGAAGGAATTCTGACCTGAAGAAGTTTCAGCTGGTGGCAATCTGCAGTCCTCACCACTAGATGCCGCTAAATGCTATGAATCTTACACACTGCTCCTTTAAAATAAAATCTCCTTTGTCTTCTGATCAGCTTCCTCTTCCTCTGTCCCATCCAGATCCGTAGCACCATCGAGAACAGCTTTGTGGGCTGGGAACTGGAGGAAGTTTTACTACTTGACATGTCCGTAGACGACGGAGATTCAAAGATCCAAAACCAGCTGAAGAAGCTCCAGAGCCCTGTCATTCTCCTCTACTGCACAAAAGAAGAGGCCAACACCATCTTCGAGGTGGCCCACTCTGTCGGGATCACCGGCTACGGCTACACGTGGATAGTGCCCTCGCTGGTAGCTGGAGACACTGTCACAGTGCCTGCAGAGTTCCCCACAGGTAGGAAATCTGCTGTAGCAGGGGTACTTGAACACAAGTCATAGAGGTCCACATGCATGCACAACATATTTCTGCATCAACGTGTTGTGTAACCAAGTCCCCACACTTGTGTGATGTCCAGGCAGACACACTGATGTAAGTGCTCATTGGTGAGTTTGCTGTACTTGACTTTTTCACTGTATTCATGATTGAAAACGCTGACTCACTGCCCAGTCTTGTTGTCCAACTCATTTTACAGTTATTCTGCTGGAAGCTTGATTTGAGGTTTTTAGATACTTCAGTTTTGTGGTTCTTTTTTTCTGTACTCTGAGAACAGTTTGGTTCAAAATGTTTGGTGCTGTAGTGGCATTTCTTCACTCTTCACATTGGCCAGCTGTCTCGTTGAGAATTCTGCACACTGTTCTCTGGCTTTTCTCAGATACAATGAACAAGTATTTCTTAGACGACTGATTCTTATGTGCATATTTTCAACACTGACTTACTTTCTTTGCATGGCTAGTAGATGCCATTCCACTCTATCAACCCACCTCTGACAACAAGCTTCTAAAATACAACCACTAGCTTAAAAGAATGACAAGTGAGGTGTCGTGATACCGATGTGTCACTCGCAAACAGTCCCATCAGGCTGTACTGAAACTTTTGGGTCTTTGGACCAGAGTCTGCCTATAGAGTCTGTGGGTGCTCATGAGACTGAGTCAGAATGAGGAATTATAATTAGATCCCATTTCTATCTAACATAATCTCAGTGTTGGTAAGATGTTTGCTTGTGTTTCATTGTTTAATAATGCAGCTTTTCATTTGTAAGAAGAGGAATGTGATCTCTCTTCTTTCATTGTCTCATTGTCTCGCTTAAAGAAGGCAAAAACTTTAATCTCTCTCAGCAGCTAATGAAGACTGAGATGCAATTAAAATTTCTGGAGAAAGTTACTAAGTGGACCTTATGTTGTGAAATTACAATCCCAAGGTCAAGATGAGCTTTTACACTCAAGAAAATTTGTAATCTGTAATTGAGGATGGAGTCAATGCTAACATTAGGAAGCAACAATGCCATGTTGCTGTTGTCGTGATTGTTTCCTGACTTCAATCACTCGTGGTGGTGTAATGGCAGAAATACATGAGACATGGACGGATGCATCAATTAGGCGAAGGTGGAGCTTTACTGTGTGCATTTTGAGTTCTGCCGTGTGACACTGCAGTTTATGCAGGGTTTGAAGGTGTAGGCTGTATTAACTGGTTCTTAATTACTTGACTGGATTGTTTGACCAACAGGATGCATTGATTTTATTGATTTACTTTGACATAAGGTTTGTTCTGCTCTTGTACAAAAAGATATTTGTACGGGCTTTGTGCAGAGAATCAGTCGCTTCCAATACACAATTAATAGGAGTGAATTTCTGAGTGTATAGTGGGCATGCACCCTCATCCAAGAGGTGGCAATCCATCTGCTGAGAAGTCAAGGGCCGTGTCCACCAAATCATTTTTTTCCTGAGCAAAATTCAAAGTACTTTTCTGAAAATACTAAGTTAGGAGTGCTCGAGAGCAGTTTGGAGGTGAGGCACTTTGGTTGCATCTGGTTGCTGTGAGTGTGAGTGAGTGCCTAGGGTGAGAGGAAGGACCCACTGGTTTATGTGGGTTTATCAGAATTTATTGGCAAGGAAATATATATTTATATGTATTAGGGCTGCCGCCATCAAAGAATTTTCCTAGTCGATAATGACGCTGTGGGCTAATGGGCATGTAGCTACTTCCATGTTTCAGATGATACGTCATGTTTGTAGTCGACCAATGAAGATGAGTTTACATATCACCTTGGGTTCGTCCTTCACCTTCTCAAAATGATCCCACACTTTGGATTTCCTGCCAGACATGTTATTAACTAGCCTGTGGAATAACTGCAGGTACCAGCCCTGGAAATTAGGGGCCGATGGCTGGTCTTTGTAGAACTTGCTCTTTCTCCACTGTCATTGGACAGCTGGGTAGTGCAGCGTTTTACCCAAAGATAAAAAGCAGTGCTCAGCGCAGAATGGTCACTCAGCGCCTCGTCACACTGCTGCCATTCGCAACACGGTGTAAATACACTATGCTTCTGTTGCAAAGATTTATAAAAAAATATGCTAGCCTTAGGAAAAACAAAACTTTTAGTGCATGCAGGCCCTCATTCTGTTGTAATACACATTTTATTTTCAGTTTTCCATTTGGATTTTTCATGCAAGACAAAAACAAACTGACCTTTCCTAACAAGAAGTGAGGGAGCGTCTCTCCCCGCCGTCTCCCCCCACAACACCACTGGAGGTCATTCTAACCTTTGAAGGTCAAATGCGGAACCAAAGTGACATCTAAGTTGGGTTGCATTAACCACTGAACCTGCTCACGCAATGTGACAGGGACACCTGTCAGACCGCCTCATGTAACTCCACTTTCAGTACTTGGCTGTGGATAGACGCTTTCAGAAAGGCCAACTCTCAGTGGGAATCTGTTAGTGAGGGCGCCACCATCGGAACTACTGGAACTTTCCACGACTTCAGTCTGTTTTACTCTCTGTAGGACAGAAAAACCTTAGCGCAGGCAGTATATTTACGCCAGACATATGAGCCTGATAATTTGTTGGTGTTTGGCTTGTTGATTTACAGTGAAGGGGAGATATTACACCGCTGCCTGTCCTCAGCAGTTTCTGGGAGAGGGTTGAGATCGTTGTGCCGTACAGGCACCGTAACTCAAACTTTTTTACCTGCTCCCTTATTGACATCCATGGATGATTTACTCTAAATGGGAGCGAGGAGTGTGTTTTGCGAGCCTGTTTGTGTGCCTAGGAGTGTGTTTTGTGTAATGTCTGTCTGTGTGCATTTGGTGATTGGCGATGGTGATTGGTTCATGGTTTAATCTGTGTGAGAAAATAATGGTTGCGTGTAATCAAATGGGTTGTGTGTTTGTGCTTTAGTGTGTACCGCCGACGGTGGAGAGTGTTTACCTGAAGGCCACGGTGAACAAAACTGTGTGTGCTTGTGTGTGTGTGTCAGTTTGTCTGTTCCAAATTGAGGTTACACTCTATAAAGTTTGATATATCACCATATCAGTTATGTAAATCACACAGCAACTTCGCTCTTGATTTATGTTGCCAAGGAGATAATCGTGACTAGCTCATGCACTGCCTCGGTGATTACAAAGTGGAGCTGGCAGAGTGGCTGCGTTGATGGACACAAACAAATCTCTTTCAGTTAACATTGAATTATCATGGGATTAATCATATGGGACATGATGACAGATAGTAGGCTAAATGTCATCCACTCATTTAATGTGTGATGAATAGGACACTGAATGCCTTTAGTGTAAGGTAAACAACAAAATGACAGATATTAAGTCATTTATATTTTGGGTTTGCCTTCATATGATTGGCATCTTGTGTATTTATGGAAATATATGTGCTCTTAAACAAGATGCTGTATAGTGATATGCATAGTAATCTTGTGGTAGTTTGCGTGTTGACATTAAGTCAGCGTACAGATGGCTGAGCTTCTGCTCACATCACTGCTGCTGCAAGATCTGTGTTTGTCAATGCTGCCCTCTGCCAATAATGACTTTGAAATGACTCAGAGAAATACCTTTTAAAGTCTAGAGTCTGACACTCTCACATCTTAAGACAATGTGAGTTTTTGGTCACAAACTGTTAGATTATTTCAAAGACTGCAGATCTTGTGGGGCCACTGTTTGCAAGACTACATCTAGATTTCTTATAAGATTATCTCCCAACCTTCTCATGGTAGAAATTATTACACCAAACTCCCTTTAAGAAATATGACATTTTAAGAATACCTTACGTGTCTGCCAAAAACACTTAACTAAAGACACACAAGATAAAAGGTGTCATATGTCAAAGTATTCTTGTCAATTTGGCATTTATATAAACTATGAAAATAATATGTATTGGCGTACAAACTTGACATTTTGGATTTTATCGCCTCACCTTGCTACCAGCCTCCGTTGGTTCGCTGTGCTATTTTAGTGGGAGGACATTGTGGGAATGACCATTTCAAGAATTAGGATTTCTCACTGAAATTAGTGCTGGTGAGTGGATCAGAAACACGCCGAATTAAACATGCACATTTGTTCACTCTACCAGTTTCTCCTCCTTTTCTACAGTACAAGAGAACTGAGACTTGTTCACGTTCTCCCTCTAGATCCCTCCATGTTTACTGTCCACCTAGTTTTCTGTTTTCTATTTGGTGCTGGAGAAAACGCAGCTATTGGTTGTTGACAATATTCACGTCCTTAAATTTCACTATGTGCATGAGCCAACATGGAAAAGTTGCGATAGTATTAAACAGCCAACTTAACTGAGTTTTATGACCACTTTACACCAAACACTCAAGATCACGATAGCGCACACCAACTGCATTACAACTCTCATGATTTTATTCTGACAGTGGAAGTTTGTCTGCAACAGTGAAACCACTTGAAAAGCTGCTCAGTGGAAGGCTGGCATAAAATAAACATGATGGTAGGATGTTACTTAACAGCTTCAGCAGTGACATTCAATATCAGTCTGCACAGAGAGAAGCCTTACCTTCATAATGAGTGTTGCTGAAGCACCAGAAAGAATACTAATGTGGTGTTTTTAAGTTGTGGTATTGCAAATGCATTGACATTAGAAAACTGCCGGTAGAAACCCTGAATGCATTTTTATGCCTTAGAGCTGACAATAGCCGACGTCTGAGTCATTATGTTTTCTGATTGTCTGTACATATGTCCCAATATTGTGAATGCAATATCTCAAGAACACCTTGAGGGAATTTCTTCAAATCACAGATCACAGTCACAGGTCTAAGGTTGAGGTCACTGTGACCTCGTCCATCTCATTCTCGTAAACGCTATATCTTAAGAACACCACAATCTCCTCAAATTTGGCACAAACGCCCTCTTGGACTCATGGATGAACTGATTACAGTTTAGTGATCAAAGGTCAAGGTCAGTGTGAGCTCAAGTTTGTCTTATTCTTGTGAATCTGATATCTTAAGAACACCTTCAGGGAATTTCTTCAAATTTTGCACAAACATCCATTTCAACTCAACGATGAAATGATATGAATTTGGTGGTCAAAGGTCAAGGTCACTGTGAGCTCAAGTTTGTCTTATTCTTGTGAATCTGATATCTTAAGAACACCTTGAGGGAATTTCTTCAAATTTGGCTACTACTATCTACTTTGACTCACATGAACTGATTGTCAAAGAAGTTCACTGTGACCTCGAATTTGTCTTATTCTCATATAATCGATTTCTCAAGAAGGCCTTTAGGAAATCTCAAATTTGGCACAAACGTCCTCTTGGACTCAAGGATGATCTAATAACAGTTTGGTGGTCAAAGGTCAAGGTCACTGCAGGACCTCGAGTTTGTCTTATTCTCGTGATATTTCGGCCGAACTTTGGAAAGCAGAGCTAAATGGTAAACAAACATTGCACCACACCGGTAAGGTAAGACAACACGTTTACATGTTGTTTTCTATATGTTCTCTGACATTTATCCTAACGATATGAGGCAGTCTTTGTGGAAAAAAAGCTTGTTTAGTGGACTAATTTTGCACTTGAAGTATGCCTTTTTACTTACGTTTTAACAGGTCTAACGCTACTATGCGCCCTGGCTGTATCTAGGCTAACGGCTAACATGCTAACTATTATTTTTATGTCACTAGTCACTTGAAACAAATTTAGGACGATAGGAGACAGGTTGAAATAAACTGAAATTTCCCTTTAAAAGCTAGTCATGACAAATTTCTGCATTATTGTATAATAGATTCAACTGATAAAGGGATGATATTTTATACCAAAAGGTTAAAGGTCAACTTTACTGTTACATCATAAAGTTTTCTGGCCATTTTTCAACACCATAACTCGGGAACAGAAGGGGAGACATTTGGTCAGATACTGAATTGGTGACTTAAATCTTGGGTGAAAATTTCCTGATTGTATAGATCTTCTGTACAACTAGACTATAAACTTAAGTTAAGCATCCTTTTTTTAAGAATATGTAGCTTCTTCGCAGCAACAGCCATATTTTAAGCATTGTCGGCTGTCATGGCTACACATGACAGGCATACAATTGTGAGGTGGTAATCCTAGTTTGCTAAGAGAAAGGATAGATGGTGACAGAATACTGGCCTGAATTAATCAGGAGAAGATTCTGTTCAAAAGCAAGATACTGGCATGATATTACTAGACATCAAATATTCAACTGCAGCACTCAGGCATTCAACCAACACTTATTTCTTAGTTTCAACCTCAACATCATAAAAGCCCCTTGAAGCCTGTGGTGGCCGTCAACTTCCTCAACTTCTGAACCAACACCGTGGCATAGCATGTGCCTGATGATGTGGCGGTGTTTACTCTGGGTGAATCTAGCAGTTCAGGGTTCAGCGGAAGGTGCACACTCGCTTTGGGGCGAATTTGCTTACTAGGCACACTTAATAACTCGCACCATGTGTGATGAAGAGCTTCCAATTCTCATGGGTAATTCCACTGATGCCTCCCTTAAGTGGCGCTCTGGGGAACCATCTCTCCTCCCACTGTCTTCCTTCCTTTCCTTACCTCCTTATTTCATGCTGCTGTTCCCTCGCTTCTCCGTGGTTTCTGTCTCACTATTTCAGCCTCCTCTGACTCTCTCCTAACTCTCTGCTCACCTCAGGGTTTTTTTCTTCTGCTTCTTTATCTTTGTGTCTCTGCCGCTGTCTGACTTTTTCTCTCAGCTCACTCTGTCCTTCTTTTTCCTCCCCATCCCTCTCAGCTCTCTCTCTTACTAACAGCTTTTCTGTCTCTATTCTTCCTGATCAGTTACACACTACTTGCTGCACAGGCTGTGCTAACGTAACCACCCAATCTGACATCACTGACAATAATAAGCTGTTTCCAAAAATACCCAGTGTTACGGTGGTTCTGCTATTACGTTCTCCTACTCAATTTGCCTGTGTGTAGATAGTCTGTCTGCAGCCTTTGTGATTTGTCTTGTATATGTGCGTGTGTGTGACAGGGGGACTGCATTTGCCTTCAAACGGAGGCAGGAGCCAGTTTACCGGCCAGAAAAAGGCTTTACAGCTGCCACAGTGCTGTTCAGCTATAACACAGCCAGTGACATGTCTGTGTTGTGACATTTAAAACATGTCCTGAGAGATGTTTGAACATATGCATGTCATGCAGCAGTTCCCAAGATGTAGAAAATAACACACCACACGGTGCATGCCTATGCGCAGCACTCACACGCTGCCAACACACACACGCATGCTCCTATGAAAGAATCTTTACCATAAAATAATAAAATTGAAGTGTGCAAAAAGGAACAAGCGACGGGAGTGAGTGAGTGAGTGTTGGAAAAAGTGTCAACAGTGTGTGACATTAGATGTGGTCCTGGAGGGCCGGAGCTGTCAGTTCTGAGGCCCCGCGAGGAAGGCAGGTTGCCAGGCCGCCTGTCTATTTCTGCCCACTGACATGGTAGTGGACCGGCTGACATGTGGTCATACTCTGTCAGATAGAAGCAGACCGACTGATGGACAAAGAGAGGGACACATAGCCAGATAAATTGACTTGAAGGCAGTTCGTGCTTCACTGAGAACTGTGTGACCTGAACCCAGAGGCGTCCAGTGTGTCCCAAACAGAAAGATCAGTTATTGGCCATTTCCAGAAGTCACAAGGGCACTTGGTGCTGAGAGTTTAGATAAGGCCAGACATTTGATATGGAAGGTTTGCACATCAATATTTTATTTCAAAGTGTTTCAGTCATGAGTAATTAAAATTTTTCTGAGCTTACATACTGCAAATAAAGTAGGGCTGGACCAAATATTCAGCGACTCAGATATGCGTTCGTTGGGTCAATATTCGATATTCAGTTTACAGATTCGAGTACCCTCTTTTTTCAAATCTCAACTTTTTTGGAGCTATACTGTTTCTGCGCTTCAGTTCATAGTTGTTTCAGTTTCAGATTCACAGCGTTTTATTATAAGCATTCAGTATTTCCCACAGAATTAGAATATATTTGTGATGGTGGCTGTGGTGAGGGGCAGCAACACCGATCCATTTAACGGTCCCATTTCTTCAAGAAGGTCTCGGTCTGGTTGTTTTGGTGCACACCCAAGTGGGATTGCTGTGTTCACACCTGCCCAAACGAACCCACTTAGGGGGCAAATGAACTTGAGTCCGATTGAACCAAACCCAAACAGGGCAGGTGTGACAGCACCCTAAAATTCAGAGAGTATTTCACTTTTTTGTGTCATTTATTCATCATTCCCCTGGTGTGTAAAGGCCTTAAGTTAGTTAGCAGCAGCTAACAGTGGAACAAATAAACACAGAATTTAACCCATTCCTTACATTATTGCTCTCATGTGTTTGGAGAGGTGATACAAATACAAACAGATATTCAAGCACTCTTGAGTTTTACTACCGCCCCATACACACTGCGTTAACATGAAGAAAAAGCTTGACAATCTTAGTATGGTTGCTATGATTGGCAATCGCTGTTCAGGGGAGGGGTCTAGTAAGCAGTCGATAGTCATGCTGGGTATATCAGGCAGAGGAAAGTAATTGAGCAACTCTCCCTTGATGTGAACCTTGGGAATGGTGCTGAGCTTCCAGCAGCTCTACTGGCTGTGCTAATTTTCCAGAAGTGTAATTCCGTGGTTGATGTGTGGTCACAACCCTTGCATGTCCAAAATGTTAGACCTTGTCCTATAAAGACACGTGACCTCAACCCGACATGCTTTAAAGATTTGGCAAAAAAAAAATTCTTAAATGGATCCAAAAAAAAATCAGACCCCTTAAGCAAAAAGACAATCTCACCTGTTAGCTCCAACCTGATGAAATCCTGACAGCCGTGAACTAGAGAGCTAAATGATTGGTCATTAAAAAGAGATAAACACTGCGCACAGTGTGCTGGGCAGCATACACTGTGTGTCATCAATTAATGGTGACTATTTGTCATGAGTTAATCATATTATCAATAACGGTGGTTTAATATAAATGAAACTCATTATCAAAATGTCAGCCGTGTTTGAATAGATGCATAATAGTTTCATAGTGAATCAAATCTTCTCATGGCAGGTCTCTGTGCCTTTCTTTCTTTATTTTAGATTAATTATTGAGCAAGAATAGATTAAGAAACAAGTCAGGCATTCAGGAGCCCATACAGGTGATGTCTACCATACAGGAGAAGACTTTGAAAAGACTGACACCCTCTCACATGTGAAGGCAACGTGAGTTTTTAGTCACCTATTATAAGATTTTCAGAGGATGGGGATCTAGTAAGGTCACTGTGAGCAAGACTAGAACCAGGTTCTTTTTGAGATTATTTCCCATCCTGCTCCAGGTGGAATATATGACACCATTTCACTTTAAGACGTATGACATTTTAACAATTGCTTATTTGTTCTCAAAAACACATAACTTCATTTTACTTCAATTATTTATACAAGAAGGGAATTTAAGGTAACCTTGTGTGTTGCAGTTAAAACTGGCCTGACTCAGTCAAAAACTGGTTTTCAGCAGGTTCCTGTTATGCAACAAAAACACTTTACAATACAGAATAAAAACAGAAACAGAAGCAAAACAACAAAATGTAGGCAGCTACATAGACAATGCAGAGTAGCAAACTGAAGTGGAGTGAGCAAGATGGGCTATGGGATTTAAATCAGTGGTTGCAGGTATGTCCTTCCATCAGATAATGGTTGAAATGTGTAATAGAGGTTATTGCTCTAAAGTAGTGTGGGATCGTTCAAGATCTTTATGTAAGTGTGACAAAATAATACGTTGGTTAGCTGCGCTATTTTAGTGAGAGGAGATTGTGGGAATGAGATGCTAAGCTCTAAAATTTCTGACTAAAATAAGTGCTGGTTGGTGGATCAGATACACACCAAAATACCCTTTCTCATTCCACCAGGTTCTCCTGCTTTTCCACAGTACTTGAGACCGAGACTTAACGCATTAACGTTAACGCTTCTGCTTCTCCCCGGAGTACCGTCCATGTTTACTTCCTACCCAGTTTGCTGCTTCCTGTTTGGTGCTATTGATTGCTGACAATGTTCAGATCATTGAACTTCAGGATTTGCATGAGCCAAGACTAAAAACGTACCCTAATATTGAACGTGTTTGATTTTGTCGGAACATTAAGACAAGAAAAAGACAGACTTAAGACAGCTCGGGTCTGGTTTTATGACTCCCTTAACACGAAACAATCAAGTCGTTTGGTGTACAGCAGACATAAGTCGTGACTTTCATTTGGCTTTCACTTGGCTGCTCCAATGTGTGAGTTTGAGTCATTGTCAGCCAGCCTTTCCTTGGGAAATAAAGGTTAAAAAAATGTCAGAATTTATGCATCGTCTTTCTCCTCACTCCATGGTAATCTACAGCAGAGAGTGACGTTGGGGCAAAGGAAGGACGGGCACATCCTAGCAGTCGAATGGGCTGATGGATGGTTGGAAGGGCACCGGGAGAAATGGGTAGGAAGACAGAGAGAGACAGAGACCTGCAAATTATTGTTCATAAACAGACAGATTGTCAAAAGAGAACAGGACTCAGGCAGACAGAAGGACAGATAAACAGGCGTACAGACAGTGCAAAGGCCAACAAACAGAGACAGACAGAGCTTTAGACAGACAGATGGACAAACACAGCAAGGTGATAGACGCTTAGTCAGGCAGGATGGGAGCACTATTCATCTGTTCTCTGAGTCATCACGTAGTGTGTGCTCTGTCTCTTGGAGTGTGTTCAAAACATGTACACTCTGTATACCCTAACAGAATTATCCACCTCTCCCTGCTTTAGTGTTCTCCATCTGTCTGTTTCTCTGTCTCTTCACTTTTTGCCAGCTCATCTCTCGTTTTCCTGAGTTTAACTTCTCTTCTACTTACCTCTCTATTGTTACTATTCCCTCTGTCCCCCCTCCATTTTCTCATCTTCCTTCGCTGTCTAACATCTTACCGTACCTCCTCTGATTCTTCTGTCTCCTCTTCTTGCTTCGTCCATCCAGGTCTGCTCTCCGTGTCCTACGACGAGTGGGACTACGGCCTAGAGGCCCGCGTTCGCGATGGTGTGGCCATCATCACGATGGCAACCTCCACCATGATGATGGACCGTGGACCTCACACCCTGCTGAAGTCTGAGTGCCACGGAGCTCCTGACAAGAAGACCCCCATCTCAGGCAACCCCAATGAAGTGCTCAGGTGAGTGACGACGGAAGCTGGATCATATCTTTTACTGTTTCCTGTCACGAGGAAGTGGAGAACTCTTACGTTTTATGATACATTACGAGCTGTCGTTTTCTTATGACGTGATGGACAGCGGGTAAACAGTGCACCAAGTTAGCTGTTTATCCATATAACTTCCATTTACTTGTAGCACTGCTCGTCCATGGGTTGCAGTGGCTTTTTATTTAGTTGAATTATTTGGTCAAAGGAACAGTTTGACATTTTGAGAAACAAGCTTCGAGAGTTCGATGAGAAGATTTATAACCCTCATATCTGTAATATCATAATATCAGACTACAGCTATTGATACAATAGACTGGATAACAGCTAGCCTGGCTCTGTCCAGAGGTAGCAAAATCTGCCTAGAAGCACCTCTAAAGCTCACTAATTAACACGTTATATTCAGTTGCTAGGCAACCAGAGAGTCTCCAGAAGTTACTGCTCCCAGCCAATAACTAGCACGACACATAATCCCCTCTGGAAAACGGCAAACTGTTGCTGTTACACTTTGGTTTTTGTACAAATGAAACAAAGGGGATATAGCATGTTATTCAGTGAGCTTTAGAGGGGCTGCCAGGCGGATTTTGTTATATTCAGACGTAGCCAGGCTAACTCAGTTTCAGTTTCCAGTCTTTGTTGTGGGAGTTCACCCCAAACTCACCCGTTGAGCTATTTAACAATCTAGATTTGAGTGTTGGCGATATGGGCTATGGATTTGTCTGTCTTCTTTCGAATAAAATGAGACTAGATGTCACTCTGGAAAGAAACATTTCTGTTCAGTGCTTAAAATTTTTTTTTTGAGCACCACAAGCTGAGTGCCATCTAGTTCCATTACAATGGAGAGAAGACTGACATCGCCAAGGACGATATCTCCAACACTTGGCAACTCACACCAAAACAATCCAGACTGATAAATAGCACTACAGGTAAGAGGAAAAATGTGCATTTTTGAATTTGAGGTGTACTGTTCCTTTAACCATTATGTCAATGGGCCACCCTGAACCTTTAATGTGATATAATTATCAGTGATTGTTGACCACCTGAACACAAATACCTTACACTTAAATGGCACTTTACACCTTGAACATACCACAATCACTTGACAGTTTCTGAGCATATATATTTTCAAAGGTTGCCGGTCGCCTGTTAAAAAGTAAGTTGTGCAGTGGATTTTGAGATGTGTAGGGCAACGAAGGAGAGATCACTTTTGTTCTGTTAGTTGGAGGAAGAGGGAGTTCATGAAAAAGGTAAAATAAATAAATAAATAAGTTATGGCATCTCACATATCATGCAGATGTGTCTAACACTGGAGTCTAAACATCTACAGGGCCTTGATCTTATGTATCTTAACCTCCAGACCAGACAGTGAAGGACTCTGCGGCCTTTCAAAATATCTAACCATGACTATGGATGAGTCATACATTCATACAGTTATTATTCATGATGACATTCACACTCTCTCGTATGTGATAGTTTTCCATGACAGTCTGTTGACTCTTAATTGTGCAATGAATGGCATTCAAAAATCAATTTATCTATCTCAGGTTAGTGAATTTAGTGAATTTGGTAGTATCGTTCGTGCATTTCAGTGCTCAGCTTCCTGTTGAATGTTGCCACTTTGTCTGCGCTCTCCCTCTATTGGATTTTTAATCATTACAGTATCCGTTATTGTGAAAAACTCTGAGTGCACTGCAGGAATAATGTTGTTTTTCCTGCTTTGTGTGCAGCAAAACAAGCTCCCTCTTTGCCCTAAAGCAACCTGCACACATCCCATGAAAGCTCACTCTGTGACGCACAACGTATAACAAAGTATAGAGGCCACGTGCCTCAGCTGTGCTCTCATTTGTTTACAGTCATTTATTCACAATTACACTAATGCCTCCAAATTAATGTGGCAATGATTTATGGACTAAAATGCCACACACAGCAGCTTTAAGAGGTGCACAGGTTCAGGTGGTGAAACATCAATGCGAGCAGCCTGGCATAGATCAGCATAGCCATGGATGCAGCAGATGCTGGCACACACACACACACACACACACACACACACACACACACACACACACACACACACACACACACACACACACACACACACACACACACACACACACACACACACACACACGCATGCACCTTCATCCCCTGCATACTGTGATCATCCTCCCTCCCCATGTAATAATACCCTACACACACAAACACCCCCTTCACATGCCCCCTCCTCAGGAAAATCCGACCCCACCCCCTCAGCTGTCCGTCTCAGCAGCAGGCCTTTTGAACTGGTTGTGAAGAGCAGCGTTCGGCGGCGCTTTGCTCTGCGCGCTGCCTAATTGGTCCCAATGGCGTTTGAGTCGACGAACACTAGCCCCTGTCGTGCTGTGCTCCAGCGCTCAGCACAGTATTATATTCAGGGGCAGTTTCACCCCTCTGCCACTCTGTGTGTGTCGGCTGTAGCTGCATGTGTGTGGGAATGTGTGTTTTAGTGCTCTAAAGAGAAACAGTGACTGCAAGATGTGTGTCTGTGTGTGTGTAAAGTAGGGATGTCAGTTTCAGTTAGTTTTGCTTTTGATAGCCTTTTGTCTTTTTTCAGATCCACCAGTTAGTTACTGGTGGATCTGAAAAAAGACAAAAAGAAAAGGCAGAATAACATAAAATACAAGACGACTTTGCTTTTGGTCCGGCGCTCCATTGACTCAGTGAGCTTTAGCACTGCATTTCAAAGCACTATCCATTTAGAGGTGGTGGAATTTAATGTTTTGTGATGTAAATGTCTTGCCTTTTATTATATTTGCTGTTGGCCTCGCTGTCAGACAGCCGGCTAGCTGCATTAACACACAGAAACATTAGATCCTTTTCTTCAAGGAAGGAATTTCACACTGTTAAGCTGTCTCACAGTGCTGTGAAACAGGTACTACTGCAGAGTGGGGGGGCAGAGTTGTTTCGCTTTTAACGGGGCATCAGAGGTAGCAACAGTGCCAGATGATGTCCGTACAGACGGCAGGATGGGATCATGGGCGTCACAGGTGTAAGGTTTTGACGCTGTGTTGCATGTGACCCACTGTGGGAGATTAAAAAAGTAGCTTTTAGCAGTTAGCAGCTAACTTAAAGTAGAAGTGGCCAAAAATATCTGCAAATTGAGAAATCAATGAAGTGTGGAAGCTCCTTAAGCCCTGAGCTTAAGACGAGATCAGGCGCAATGTTACAGGGATGGTAAATGTTTGTTATTGCCATATTATGTAATGATTATTGCCTACAAAGTGCTGCCGATGCGTATTTTATATGTCACATTAGAGGCTGGCGCTGTTGTGTTACATGTCACACACGTCATGGCTCTTTTGCTTTTGCAGTATGCCATCTAAAATCTCACAATCAAGTGGCGTGATGCCATTGTACCATGTGAAAATGCAAAAGCAGCGTAAAGGAGGGACTTTGCAGCGGCCGTATAGCGCAATCTCTGTAAAAAAAAACAAAAAAAAAAGGACCACCTTAAACGACCTCTTCGAAAAATTCCAGTCCAGTTTCCGCTCAACCCACAGCACAGAAACGGCCCTCGTAAGAGTCACTAACGACCTCCTCATATCATCTGATGCTGGCTCCCCCTCGCTCCTCATCCTTCTGGACCTTTCTGCTGCATTCGGTACAGTCGACCATGACATTCTATTAAACCAGCTCCACCTCACCATTGGACTCAATGACACTGCCCTCAGTTGGTTCTAATCATACCTCACAAACCGGACAGAATACATCTCCCTGGGTAACTCCAAATCAAATCCACACACAGTCACTTGTGGTGTCCCTCAGAGGTCAGTCCTTGGCCCCATCCTCATCATCCTCTACCTCATCCCGCTTGGTCAAGTCATCAGCCACCACGGAATTTCATTCCACTGCTATGCTGACGACACACAGCTCTATGTAAATGCCACAGCTGCAACCCCACCCTTATCATCACAGTCATCCTCGTCAAAACTCACCACCGTCTGGAGGAGGAAAAGGTATGGATGGAGCACAACTTCCACCAGCTCGACAGCTCCATAACCGAAGCCATCCTGGTTGGCACCCCTCACCAGACTGAATCATCATCCATAACCAGCATCACCTTTTCTGGCTCCAACATCCCCCTCTCACCAACAGTCACAAATCTTGGTGGAAAAATGGACTTCCAGCTCACCTTTGAATCCCATATCAACCACCTCTGCAAGACCTCGTTCTACCACCTCCGTTACATTGCCAAACTCTGCCCCATTCTCTCCCTCTCAGATGCCAAAAAGCTGGTTCATGCCTTTATCTCCTCCAGACTGGATTACTGTAACGCACTTCGCATTGGGATTCCTAGCAAGAGTCTGCAGAGGCTTCAATACATTCAAAACTCTGAAGCTAGGATCCTGATGAGAGTATGGAAACATGAGCACATCACCCCCATTCTCTACTCACTCCACTGGCTTCCAGTCTCCATCAGGATTGAGTACAAGGTTTCCCTCCTCACACACCAATGTATCCATGGACATGCCATCTTTCTTTGTTTTTAACCTTTAGCACTTTGAGATCTTCTGACTTCCAGCAGACGGCGATACAGCCTCTGGAGGCAGACCCCTGATTGTTTGGTATTCTGGTTTGATTTGGGCAGAGGAGGCGAATTTCCATTTCCGCCTTCTGTTTATATATAGTTTAACCTGTTAACAACTGCAGCCGGCTCAAACGTGATTGGTCAATATCACGCAGACTACAAACAGCCCAAAACCGGAAACCAGGGCTCTTCCGCTCTTCTTCCGGAGGCAAGATCTCCGGGGTTTGCCTACAGACTCTATATTCACTGAATGAAGAGTCTGTATATAGAGACTAGCTCGCACCAGACTGGGTTGGTGTGCAGTGCAGTAAACTGACATATGTGACCAGTCAAAAATATTCTCAGGGGTTAATTGATTAATAGTCTTAATAGTTAACCACTGTCGTCCGTAGTGTATCGGTATTGTAAAGCTCGTGCTAAGGAGATTGTCAGCGGCCCTCTGGGACACCAGTCTGGTTGCTGCTGTACAACAATTCTGCTTCCTACATGTGGTTTCAGGGGGTTTGAAAAGCAGCTCTCACACTCACAAACTGAACCCTCTCACACTGCCTCACACGTGTATGCAGACGGAGCAGGACAGAAGCCCACTGTAGCAACACACCTTCTTTCGATTGCACTGCGTGTGAAAGCTGTGGATAATTTTCCCGCTCTTGCAGCGAGCTTAACTGCATCCTGCACTAAGGCAGCGAGGCTTTGTTGTCCGTTCCAGTAAACTCTTTAGATGTCATTTCAACCCCTGTCTGCTTGCTCACTCCTCTCTGAAGCTTTGCATTTGTTTTACCGCTGCATTGCTTTGAGATAACAGAGGACTTTATGGCAGCTGCTGTTGCCCCAAAATACAATGCCATTGTTCTGTTGCTGTGGTCCGCCGTGCACCGCTCTGTTCTCCTCAACTCTTCTGTGGTCTTTTCTGTGCTTCTCTCTGCTCTGCTCCCTCTTCACTCCGTCGTGTTCTTCCCTGTCCTCTCTTGCCCTGTAGTCTTCTCCTTTGTTTGCCCTGGTCTGCTTTTATACATCTGCTCTCCGCTCTGCTTTGTTCCACTTTATTCTCCTCTGTCGGGCTCTGCTCTGTTTTATCTGCTCACACCTTCTTCTTTTCCTCTCCTCTCCTCTCCTCTCCTCTCCTCTCCTCTCCTCTCCTCTCCTCTCCTCTCCTCTCCTCTCCTCCCCAGCCATTGTCTGCGCCCCAGACCTGCAGTTTTATAATCAACTTAGCTGTGCTGATGATTAGATCAGTTGCGAGCGCTGCTAAGATCCTTCGCCCCTCGCTGCCTTAACTAAATTTGTTTGGTGATAACCTTTGTCTTCAAGTGTTCAATCAAGAGATTAGCATTTGGCCTACAGTCTATATACTACAAGTTGAATGGACGGCTGGTTGCCTGGTCTTGCTGGCTGCTTGGTTGGGGGGATGGATGTCCCGCCGCCTGGTTGGTTCACTCCTAAGTGAATCAATGAATGGATAGATGAAAGATGGATGGAAAGGGACGGGAAGTAACTCAATCAAAAGGCTCTTTCGTAACAAATCAGGTCACAATTAATTCTTAGGAGTCGAGAATGGCATGTAATAGCCGTGCTAAGCTGGAAAACAAAGAGTCGACCTCTAAAGCTCGGTTTTTGCTGTGAGATATTTCTCCATGAAAATCAATTGAGCCCACGAACTGGAACTGGTCACACTAATCTTGGTTTAGAGCACAACCTTGCTTGTAAGATGTAACCCTCACAGGCCTCACGTACCCCCTCATCAACACCACCAGCCAGGGTCCAAATATGTTCATTTGAATTCATTTTAAACAGTATATTATTTAACTTTACATAATATAAAAGTGGTTAATAAGTGGATTTTACAATATTATTATACAATTGAGCGGTCAATGTTCCAACCATGTTGAACTCTTACTTTCTCTTGTTGCTTGCTGAAAATGCAAATGCAGTTTAATACTCCAGGTAACAGAGTTCTGGGGGCAACAAAAAAACTATTGTCGTTTTAATAAAAAATTCAGGCAATAATCTGGCCTTTTCTATCAGTCTGTGAGCAACCGTGATCTGATTTTACACTGTGCACAGCATCAGTCTGTGGCCAGCAGGGCATAATGAAAGTGAACCTTGCTAAGGTGGAGGTGTGCAGCCCATTGCCTGCAACTCTTCATCCCACAGCACATTGTGGCTGCTCCTGACTGTTTCATTACTTCCTGCAATTTTTCTAATGGATCCGCTGTCAAGAAATACAGAAAAATGATCATTGTTTTGTTTTGATGACTCATTTTTGATTAACGATGGCGGTAAGTGCTAAGCTCACCGAAAAACACATTGCATTTTCTTTGCCCCCTTCATGATAAAAGGCAACTCGTGATTCACCAGGTAAATGCTTTCCATGTGAATCTGCACCAGCAGGAAATGTTGGGTTTGCATGAGCTGTAAGTTACCACGACATTCTTTTCATGAGTATCACCCTCTACACCCAGTTCATAACACTGCAGATATATAAATATTGCAGTACATCAGTGGGCCAGGAATGAGGCCTTTTCTGGTAATTGCATTTATGCTTCAAAAAACCTAAAAGCGGTGTTCATTTGTAAAGATTATCTTGCTGAACAAATGGTGTAAGCATCATCATTGTTTGTTTGTCACAGCTTACCTTCTGCAAAAATCCAGAATCCAATGGAAAAATCCCACAAACCTTTTGACAAGAAACCCAGGGCGACGCCAGCCTACAGAAAAAAGTCATTCCTAGAGCACCCTATAGACCCCCATGTTAAAATGTCCAACTTTACAATGGAAATAAACATGTTTACAGCCTGGTACAAAAGCAGTTTTGGTCTCTATAGCTATGTTTCAACATTCTTGACAAATGTATCGAGGGTGAATTTTTATATAACACATTTAATTAAGGCTTAAAATTAGACACATTTAATACTGTCTGCAAGGCATCATCACAGTCTGTGAGTCAGATCCAAACTGCGCTCCTCCACAGCTCCATCCTCTCGTCCAAATATGGCCACTGGTTCCAAAAAACCAAGAGGTTAACAGCAAACAGGCTGAACTCAAGGCTTTAAAATGGCAGTCCCCAAACCAGTAAATGACATAATGGTCGCTACGTGCATTATTTTTTCAGGCTGCGCTTATTTACATGAAAATCTTCAAGATTATTTAGTGTGTGTCTACATTTTTCCACATACCTCCCGCTGGCAACTGCAGAGGTGCCCCCAAGGGAACCAGTTCCCCTGGTTGGGAATCACTGATAAAGGATAACGTGACTTTTTCCTCTCCAAAAAAAAACAAAAACAAACCCCCAACTCATGAAGAACAATTATTTAACTGTTGAGTCAGCGTGACGCAGGAGCTGCTTGGCCTATTTTCTCGCTTCAGATTTAATCCGAGACAGACAGCAGATCTTTTTCCAGAGCAGCTGCCATATTTGAAAACTTGAAGTTGATAATTCAGATTGAAAATCTAAAGCAGCACAGCAGGTGGTGAAGGAAGGAGGACGGCACTTGTCGATTTTACAGCCTGGCGAAAATGCTGCCTGTTATGAGCGAGTACATATGTGCCAAACCACAGTGAATTAAGCTAAATTTGTGAGACAGCTTTGGGACTCTGCAGCTGTGTATGCCTAGTCTGATTCTTAATTCTGGATGGGATTGTGACTAATGGAGATGATCACACTTGACTTTGTAGTTTTTGATCGCACATCACATGTCTTTCAAGCTTGTAAATTACAAACGGGTTAGGTCAGTAAAGGCTGCATGGAAATATGTAAATCATATCTAGTTTACATTTCATTCTGCCGTTGACTGATGAAGAATTGCTGTATGGTCACGGTCATCTACTTGACTTTATAAGCCACACATTATGCCGATCCCTCTCTGCTTAGCATTTCCTTGTCCGGCCCTTAGAGCTTCGTAGAGCACCACAAGAGAAGGACGCGTCACTCCACTAAGTAAATTAAGTCCACTGTAGCCAGCACTGTGACATTCCAGCTAATGCTACACTACGAGCCTGACAAATGAAGATAGCAGAAAGAAGAAGAAGAGAGCAAAGCACAGAGAGCAAAAAGACACACAGTGAGGGAGCGATGGAACGGGAGACCGCTGCTGAGCAATACACAACAGTGTGGGAATCATGAGTTTGACAACAGTGGCCCTGACCTTGCCAGACGTGGACAGGTTCCAAATGAGCTTGGAGTTGGAAAGGTGTCAAGTGCTTTTAAGCTCTGTGGACATTTTTGAACCTCTGTGGCCCCAGTGAGGCTTTCAATGGAGTGTTTGTGTGTTTGTGTGTTTGCATGTGTGTGTGTGTGTGTGCATTCCTCTGTGTTGCATGCGGTACACTCCAAAGCAGCATTTCGACCCTATTGAGCTGAGGGATGAGTGTGTGCCAGCTCGATGGACAGCGCGTCCACCTGGGTGTTTGTGCGGTTGTGTGTGTGTGTACAGCTTGCTATTTCAGACTGAGTCTGTAAAGGCCAGTTGAGTGTGTGTTTATGGGGCAGGCCAGTGGGAGGTGTTAAGAAGGTACCTGGTTGTGATGAGGCTTGATTGGAACTAGGTCAAGACGCTCCTGCCCTCTTTCTCCTCTGTCTTCCCTCTTCCTTCTCTTTATTTTTATCACTGTCTACGTCTCAGTCTCGTTTTCCTCTGCCAGGTTTATTCAGTTCTCTACTTTTATGTCGTTTTATTTTATCACAAATAATCCTTGCCTCTCCTTCTCTTTATATTACATTCATTCCTGTCTTTTTCTGCCCTTTACTGCCTCCTTGTTGTCACTCATTTTGATGTTATCACTCTATTAAATGGGTGTTCAAAATCATTATCAGCATAAGAGATGTAGGTTAAAATCCTGCTATTAAACAGCCTTTGGCAAAGCTTTATGATTCTTTGTGTTTCCACATCACTGTGAGTAACACATGGTTATGTATAGGCACAAAAACCACTTGGTTATGGTCAGGAAAAGATCATGTTTTGGCTTGAAATACCCGCAGCTGGTGCCACAATCGTCACTGGTAATGCAGTGATGGCTGGGTAAAGAATACTATCTCTTGGTGGCACAATCCCTGCCGTAAACACAGCAACAGGTGGTTAAAAACCACCCACGTTTGATGGCACAATATCTCCTGGAAATGCAGCAATGGCTAGGTAAAAAACCCGATTTTGGTGCCAGCAGTGATGTGTCTGTAAAATAACCATTTGTTTCAATGGCATAATCTGTGCTAGAACACAGAAATGGCTCAGTAATCCTACATCCTACATTTAGTGGCACAATCCTTGCTTGAAACACAGAGATAGGTTGCTAATTCCACCCATGTTTGGTAGCACAATAACCACTAGAAACACTGATGAATGGATGGCTTTTGGTGAAACAATTCCCACTGGCAATGCATTGATGGTTTGGTAAAAGTCTCCCTTTTGGTGCCACAACTGCTGCTGAGAAGCAGCAATAGCCATGTTTCCATCGGCCTGTTTAGATGCGCATCTAGAAGTATCGCATCGGAAAATTATGATGGAAACGCCAAAATTCGAATTAAAATCCCCTGATTCGCACAAACTAAAATACGCTCGCTTTAGCCAGGTTTTGGTTGATTCGAAAAAATGTTGATTCGCAAAACGGGGGATGGAAACAATTATGTTCAAATTAAGTCTGACGTAGCGCACCTCTCTCCATGGTGATACCCACACTCCGGGTCGGGAAGGCGGTTATGCATTTACAAGCTGGTTCGCAACCACCAGAAAACGTAGAAGAAGAAGAATGCGAGAATTGTTTTGTTTCCGGTTCTGTGGAAAACTCGCGCGAGTTCATAGTTTTCACCAAAGTCCATACATTTAATGGAAACTCGCAGGATTCATATTTCTTTTAATGCGCATTTCCCAATGATTCAAATCACTTTTGGATGGAAACATAGCTACTGTCTTTGTAAAAAAAACCACTCAGTTTTGATGGCATAATCCCTGCTGGAAACACAGCAATGGCTCAGTAAAAAAAAAAATGCTTTTGGTGCCACAGTTTACGCTGTAAAAACAGCATTGTCTTTGAAAAAAAACACCCACTTTTGATGGCGTAATCTCAGCTAGAATCACAGTTATGGCTTGGTAAAAAATGCTGTGAAGGGTTGCTAAATACACCCACCTTTGTTGGCAGAAATGCAGCGATGTCTCAGTAAAGACCACCTGCTTTTGATGGCACAATTCACACTGAAAATGCAGTGTTGGGTTACCAAAAAATGTCCATAATTGACGTAGGAATGCTGCTGGAAACACAAATGTCTCTTTAAAAAACAACCAGTTTTGTTGTTTGTTGGTTTCAGACAGTGGTCAGCAGCTTGGCAGCCACCTCACCTAGGTGTCATAACATCCACCACCCCCTCTGTCTTCAGATATGGAAGTCAGCTCATTTGCATGTCACTGTATAACACAAAACACAGTCATTTAATAGCATTTCACAGCACTGTAATCATGCTAGTTGGTTTAGCAGGGGCCTCTAACCTCAATCGATAACGCTGATAACCACAACTAATGCCTGTTTTATAGTGATAACATTTGAACCACAGGTCCTTGTTCCCTGCAATTCCTCCCTCTGCAGGCGTTAATAACTCTTGATTCTTATAAGTTAAGTTTGCCCTTTAAGGCTTTTGAAGTTTGACTGCAAAATGCTTCGAAATTAGAAAAACAAGAGAAGAAGAATTTTGCCTTGAGTGTTTTAAGAAATCTCTCTGAAATGTAGAATCCGCTCTGTTCTAGGGCTACCGTTTAAAATTAATTTCATTATGATTACGTTTAATTAAGTGCTGTCCATCACATGTCAAAAATAAATCAAATGTTCTAAGCCATCCCCTCCTCTCTGTACCTCTATTCCTGTCTTGTCATCCCCCTGCTCTCTTTCCATTAGCACAATTTATTACACTGTTTACACATTCAGCTCCCGTGTCTGAATACACACATGGTTACCACTTACTCTAGATGCATACTGTATGTGTGCAAACACACGCACACTCAGCAAATTCACACCTCCCCTCACATTCACACCGTATACCCAAATGTGCATGCAGGAAAGCTACCGTGTTTTTTTTTTCTTCCATATGGGGCATGTTATCATTCTCCATATAGATTCCTCCTCTACAAACCCAATAAGTACATTGCACCACAGTAATTGCTAAGGAGTGTAATTCATGACTAATTCATGTCAGGGTTAATTTATTAAAACTGACTTATCAATATTTCACACAACTCCTCCATTATTCACACCAGAACATGCGCTAAAACGTATCTGTGTCAGGCCATGTGGAGTTAGCATGGCAAGTGTTTGTCTGTGTGTACGTGTGTACGTGCGCGTGTGTGTGTGTGTGTGTCTGACACTGACTTGCTCTGATTTACAATGGCATGAATTCTCCTCCAGATAAAAAAAATGAAAAGCTAAGATTCATCGAAACGTCTGCAAAAGTGCGAGGCAGTTAATGAAGGGGATATTGTGACTGTAGAGTCCGGTCAGTGTCACTCGCTTTCGTTCGGCAGGTGGAGACAGCTGCTGCTGCTGCTGTCTGAATTTCAATTCACCTTCTGTACAGTACAGCTGAGGTACTCTGCTCTAGCTTCAGCTGGAAGCTGACGGGTTCAACAGGATATCAAAACAAGGGGGTTAGTGGGTGGATGTGCATGTGTGTGTTGATTCTTGGGGTGTCTGTTGTTAAAGTGTAGGTACAGTATTTTCCAATCTGGACCCTATTTTCACATTGTTTTGTGTACAAGTGACTTTTTGAAATTGGTCCACTATTGAGTCAGGCTGCAGCGTAACCACTGGGGCAATATGAACCGTCAATTTACATGCACTAAAAGTGCTCATTTTTGTCCTTTGTGTTTAATCAGAAACAGCCCTTAAATTGCCATCACCAAACCCACCAGACTCCATTTAAATAAACAGTAATTTTAGCGTGTATAGAGCCAGCATATTTCACATCTGACTGGGTAAATTAAAGGTCCAGTGTGTAGGATTGAGGAGGATATATCGGCAGAAACAGAATATAATGAATATATTTTCTATATATATATATATTGTTGGCCCTAGATAGGGCCTTTTGCATTACATATTTACGCATCAGCCACCATAGTTCAAAGCCCATCTGAGATGAGCAGCGTTCGAAAAACACAGTTTTTTGTTGTTGTTTTTATAATGAAACTACCTTATTCTGTGTTTTTATTGGTTTAAATCCCTAACCCATTTGTTTTGGAAAGAAAGAGACCTCTGTGGAAAATTCAACTCCTCCTAAAAACCTCATGAACAATGACCACTAAAGAAATTGTAACTGGGAGAAGTGTCAGCTGGTTGCAATGTGCAATCCTCACCACTAGACTCCACTAAATCTTCCTGAATCTTCCACACTGTCCCTTTAAGGGTTTGTTTCAGCCAAACCAGAGTTGATGACAATTTTTGTGGGTTTTATTTTGTTACTGTCGACTTTGAGTGAAGTGTTTTATGATGATAAAGTTACCGTTTAAAATTACTGGAGTCTGGTGGTTTGGTGACAGCAATTTCAGTGCTGTTCCTGGTTGTACACAAAGAATCTTACTCTTTAACAAAAAGATCTATCTCTGTCTGGATCCTGTAGTGGTATTTGATGAGGTGGGTGTACTGCTACGAAGATGGGTAGGTTACCGAGGAGGACGTGAGTGTACTCTCACTCTTAGGCAGGTGTACTGTAAACAGCCAGAAAAAGAGGTGGGTGCATCCTGTATACGTGCATATACCCTGCATTACACCACTAGCTCTGAATCGTTACACTGCAGCCGGTTTTTGCCGCTGCTGTCTGCAGCAGAGTCGCTCAATACTAGACCAATTTCAAAAATAGTTCTTCCCATTAGTCACTTTGACGCAAAAACACTGAAAAATAAAGTCCAGGTTGAAAAATACCAAACTTCCTTCAATGCCGTCTCATGGCACACAGAAGAAAGATGGAGGGGGAGTATGTTTGTATTCACATGTTTGTTTGTTCCTCTGGCATGACGAGGAAGACAGTGAATCCAGCTTTGAGCAATGTACTTAACACCCAGCTGCCCCAGTAGCCCTGCTCAGTGGCCCATAAGAGGAGCGACTGGGCAGCTTGTGAATGTAGAAAAAAGAGCGGCAACCCAGCTGTGTTGAGTGTGTGCGGGCACATGTGTGTTCAGTTTTACTGGTAGCGATACAGAAAGTTCAGAGGAGGTGACAGAGAAGCAGATGTGGTCACATGGATGGAGAAAAAAAAGAGCCCTTCCTGTAAACACAGCAGTCACAGTGTGATGGGCGATGAGGAGAGAGGAGAGCGTCGCAGTCTAGTAGTAATATGTCCCGTCCCCTCCCTCCTTTTTCTTTGAATCCCACCTCTCTCTGTCTCTCTCTCTCTTCCCCTCCCACCCTCTGCGAGATTACCGTTACCATAGTAACACAGCAGATTGGCTTGGAAGTCACAGTGGTTGTGGGCGCCATGGCAACACACATATGCTTGTGTTTCGCTCCGTTACTGCCGTCAACGTGTGTAGGGCGCGCTCAAACACGTAGATGCATACACAAGAAGGGCCCCACATTGTTGCACGTAACAATGGCTTGCTCGGTGAAGATTAAAGAGGGCACAGCGTCGTGTCATTTTGTAAATGGCTTATGATTTATGCAGCAGATTCGGTGCACTTTGTATCAGTGCCAAGGCTCTGCAGGATGGGGCGGTTAGCTGGACACATGGGGCTGCATGAGACGCTATGATGCTCATCACGGCCCATTGAAAGTATCAATATTTAATACAGGAAATAGAATAAGGAAGCCGGCATTAGAGTAATTGCTGGATTATTGCATTACATTATGGAGCACATAGGACTCACATGGATACATAGAAGATCCACAGGAACAAAGAAACAACATTTAAATGAGAGTGTTATATTTCTGCACGGCTTCCTGATCTGATCTGTGAACTGCTCCAGCTAAAAGGTCAGACATGGTTCAGGGTAGAACAACTTGAACTCTGAGCAGGGGAGTTGTGTGTAATGTTAAAGGGATAGTTCAGATTTTTTTTAAGCAGGGTTGTGTGAGGTATAGTCAGTGTATTTACCTGCAGCGGATGTCAGTTAGTTTGTGTTATTGTGTGACTGTGGTGTTTAAAAGGGTTAGGTCAGAGTCGCCAAAGTCACACAAGAACACTAACTAACTAAATGATCAAAGCAGTGGCATTTGTTAATTTGTTAATGGAGTCTGGTGGATGTGAAGAGAGCATAGATGGCAAACTGAAGCCATGAACAGCTTCTCTGTTGGAACGGGCTGTCTGACGGAAAAGTAAAGCAGGGACAACACTCTTTAGGTCGGACTTTTTTAGGTGGCTAAAATATATTTTGCTGTTGACCCCATCCACAGCAGTACATTGCTTAGTTTCCGTGTCAGACTCCAGCCTGCTTCCCCAAACTGGTAGCGTGCCGACTCACATCTGCTGCAGGTAACACGCTGACTATGCATTGGTACCTCATACAACCCCACTTTTAAAAAACCTGAACTATCCCTTTAAGGAGGAGCTGCAGTGAGGCAGAGCGTCATCACTCTCTACTGAGGGGAAATGATGGTTCAAGACAAACTGGTTCTGCTGGTGATCACTTGATGCACGACCCAGTCCGCTGTTTGCAGACCTCATCAGCACAACGGCACCGAGCCAAGTCTTTAGACACACACACACACACACACACACCTTTTTTTGTTATTTATATATTCATCTTCATATATATGGTGTGCACGGTTTTGAGGCAGTGTTTCCATGGAAACAGTCAGAGAGAGGGAAGAAGAGAGAGTAAAGGGTGAGGGAGTGTAAGGGTTAAGAGATTCAGTGTGTGTGTGTGTGTGTGTGTGTGTGTGTGTGTGTGTGTGTGGGATGACAGTGAAGTGATTTGAGTTCACCTGACATAAACATTCCTGTTCTCATATACACACTTACACACTCCCACGCACATTCACCATAATCACTGCAAGAGAATACAGTGTTGAGTGTTGCCGCGTGTGTGTGCTGTGTGTGTGTGTGTGTGTATGTGTGTGTGTGTGCTGTGTTTAGTTGAAGGGAGGTGAAATGATTTCACCTGACAGAAACAATGCTGCTTTCTCTCGGTTTCTCTTTCTCCGCCACACAAACACACAGACTGTAGCAGACACACAGATCCAGATACACACACACACACACACACACACACACTCACACACACACACTAACACACAGTGATCTAAAAAGCTGCTGTTGGTGTATTACACAGTACTTTTTTTAACATTATATTTAAGGCCAAACATAAACTGCATTGCATTTTTTGCCTCCTCATCACGTCCTCTCTCCCAGAGCTGCTTTATGATTTGTCAAACGGACACAAAAACACTTAGTGTAAGAATTGGTCAGTTTATCTCTAAGGTGGTGTAACCAAATTTTATGTTTCTGTTTCCACTGTTTCAGTGATTGTTTATTAATGTAGTCATTCACGTGTCCAGCTAGATATAACAAAAATACATTTACATAATGAAATACATTTTTAATTCTGGCAGATTTTGTTTGCATTTGCAAGTGCAGTTTCAGTAACTTCAAAATGACATATTTGACAATGTACAAATTCAAAAACTGCCCAAATTCAGTCCAAGCAGTGATTTCAAATCCAACATTCAGGTGACACTTGAGTTTCTATAAATAACATCTAATTGTAGACTGCAGATTTTTTATTTTCTAAGATTGTTTTTTTAGGCATTTTGCGTTTATCAGACAGGACAGATCCAGAGTGAAGGCGGGAGGCAGAGAGGGGATGACATGTAACATGATGGCATCTAGGGGCTGCAGGTTGGCCAGGTCAAACACTGTACGTGGGGCGTCTGCTCTATTGGCTGAGCTAGTGGGCGGTCCAGCTGTAGGGTTTTTTTTGCTGACATGTCGATGCAGTGATGATGATGACGGTGGATATAAGGCTGTCTGAGTCATTGTCTTTGTTTAAGTCTTTCTTTAAAACACACTTCTATCTAAGAGCATATCCAGATTATATCTGAGCGGTCTATTTATTGCTTTCTTATTGATCTACTCATTTATTATCTTAATTTTAGTTTTAGCCTTCTTTTATTTAATCTTTTAATGACATTTTTATGACATTTTAGTTTGTTTCATTCTCCTTGTGTTTTAAATGTTTAGTTTTATTGTTAAGCACTTTGTAACTGTTTTTAGATGGTGCTATATGAATTGAGTTTATTATAATGGATGCATTTAGTTTGTAGAATAATGTTTAATATCACAATAATGATATTACTTCTGATAAATAGATGTTAAAGTGTACACAGTTCTGCCTCTCTCTGTCTCTGTTGAATGTTTTTTGAACACTGAAGTGAACACAATTAGCTCAGTGAACACTGATTCAGCATGTTGAATCAGCGTCAGAGGAAGCGGTGAATAAAATCTTTCTGATTGGCTGTTCAACTCAGAGCACGAGAAGAGAATCGGAAGTGAGGAAAGTAAACAAATGACTAAAGTCAAGCAGTTATGAGATCAAAATGAACTTGTCATATTAGGTAAGATTATGTTTTTAGCCATTGAGCTTATTCACAGAAACAGTTTGTGACTTGTTGCGTTAGACATTAGACATTAGGTGTTGGATCCATCCTGTCGGCCTTCCAGTTTCCCTTTTTAAAAGATGAACACAGACTACCATTTTGTGCTGGTGTGGACAGTTATTTGTTTTCACCCAGGCAAAAAACGTATGTGTGGTTGGACGCTGGCGATAGTCTTTGTGGTGTGTTCAGGTGCAACTTTTTGGCCAAGACACAGACGACAATTGGCCTTGGCTGCCAGTAGTTCTTTGAAGTCTGGGTCTCAAAGCTCATTAATGTACATGTTTACACGTAGTTTGTTTAATCTGTTCAAAAAGCAAGTGTAAAAACAGCAAAGGTTTATATATTACAGTATTTCTTGGTCAAGGCTAATAAATAAATTCCTCCAATCTCAGCTGGTTGCCTGGAAACTGCTCCCAGCCAAGAAAAAGTTAAGCACATCACTCCCAGTAGAAATGCCAATTGGCGTTTTTACACTTGGACAAATTAAACAAACAAGGTATAACGTGTTAGCTGTAGAGGTGCTGGCAGGTGGATTTTGTTATAGTCTGACGGAGCCAAACTAGCTGTTTCCCCTGCTTCCAGTCTCTGTGCTAAGCTAAGCTAACTGGTTGCTGGCTGTGGATTCATATTTGATGGACAGATATGAGAGAAGAATCTTCTCATCCTACTGTCTCCAGAAAATAACTGCATTTCCCCAAATTATGGAACTGTTCCTTTAATTCACATCAGTAAGGGGTGAACATATTGAACCTGGGATGATTGCAGAGATAATTTTCTCAAATTAATTTCCCTCAGTCCCTTCTTAAAATCATCGCTTCTGTTTTGTTCAAGTGTCTGTCTGCAGCTGATGACTAATGTATGTTCAGCTATTTATGAAAACCCTGCTCAGACATTGGCTGATCGCTGTTTCCTAGCAGATGATGAATTTATGTAATGTCAGTGTCTGAAGAGATAAATGCTCAAGAGATAAACTGACATTCCATGAAAGTTTAATGTTTGCAAAATTGAGTCTTCGAACAAGGAATGATAGAGACGCACAGAGTAAATAAAACATTTGAGAGACGCCACTGACAGAGATATTTTTCAGGAAGTGATATATGTCTCAATGAGCCTCTTTTTTTTTGCGATGTTTCCCTCTACAGGTACCTGATGAATGTGACGTTTGAGGGGCGTAATCTGTCGTTCAGTGAGGACGGATACCAGATGCACCCCAAGCTGGTCATCATTCTGCTCAACAAGGAGAGACAGTGGGAGAGGGTGAGAGAAAAGGAGCAAGTGTGTGCTTGTGTGTGTGTGTATGTGTGCACGTGTCTTTATTCAGCCGTATCCTGTAAGTACAGTACCTGATTGGTCCACAGGTATCTGTCTGCTATCTGCATCTCATCTCTTATCATCTGATTTTCACTTTTTAAGCATTTTAAGCCTAAAGCTTTACAGGCGCTACTCTGATTAGATTCTATCAACTCAGCGAAGGTGCCTTTGAGCAATACACTGCAGCACAGGCTCCATGTGAGTGGGGATGTAGTAAAAATGCTTGTCTGATCATTTTAAAAGTTCGGAAAGCTATTACATACTATCAATCATTTATTTAATATTTTTTACGGAGTCATCCTTTAGTTTGTCTGCGCTGCATTCAGTCCACCAAAAAAAGTGTATAAAAATAACGGACGTTTTAAATCCTTGAGTTTGGCAATATGATTGTCTCCATCTTGAATTTCTGGACCCAGAAGGGACCTTATTTGGGTCAGAGGGTGTAGCTAAACCCAATGCTAGCTGCTAGCTTAGTTAGCACAGTGCTCTAATTTTTTTTTCCTGGGGTGGTAAAGGCATGACTCGCCCAACTCTCCCTCTGATGGTGCTCATTGCCATTGTTGGTTACGTTGGTGAGGTTTAGGCAAGAGTAAGACAGAGTAGGGCTGGCTATGCCTTTGCCATCCCATGAAAAAACACTGGCACACAGTGCATTACAGTCTGTTAATAACTGTGATAATGCTAGTTTTTGATAATGAAAAACGAAGAACTGAACATCCAACGCCTTAGAGGATCTTTTAGTTTAGTTTAGATCTTTTAACTAAATGTTAAACAAGAATTTTTACGTGATCAAAATATTGCGATTAACTTTCATGAACTGAAAACACACTAAAATAGCAATAGCTACAGCTCCATCTATACCAGTGGTTCCCAACTGGTCCAGCCACGGGTCCAGATTTCTCCGTAGTCATCAGTTCAAGGTCCACACAGTTTAATACATTCAGCATCACACTTGTGTTTGGCCATGTCGTCGAGCTAGTTGGCTGTCTCTGTCAAGTAGCTGTCTGTTTTTCATTCAGTCTACAGCAGGAAATGGCACTTCAAAATAAAAACTCTGTGCTGGGAATTCACTCTACTTAAAAATAAAGTGGTTTTTTACAAACTTAACATGTTTGCAAGTCACTTGTGGTTCATTCAGAATGAGCCCACGACCCACTAGTTGGGAACCACTGATCTATACTCTGTGAACCTGGGGTTAAGCCATGGTTGTGTTACCTAACCAGCGTCACCATGGTAGTGATTTGTCAACAGACAGCACCCAAGCCTGGCCTGAATTTTGCACAACTTTAAAGATAATCTCAGCAGGATTGGCAATTAGTTTGTAAACACACTCACCAGTGAAAGTTAAAATAAAAGCCAACCCCAGATTCACTTTCGTTTGGCGTTTTGCCTCGCTATATTTGCGTTTTTTCGACACTGTGTCTCTTGGATGCTTGCTGCGTATGGTCTGGCACCTGGTCACGGCCTTTTTATAAAGCCTTGACTTCACCTGAGCAATGGGGGTGAACAATTGTTAACGTCCTGAGACCAAAATTGTTTTCTGTACTAGGCTGTAAACATGTTTATTCCTGCTGTAAACTTGGGCATTTAACCATGAGATTGGAGGAGGATTGACTTGATCTTGGAGCCAGCCTCAAGTGGCCATTAGAGGAACTGCAGTTTTTTGGCACTTGGTGTTGACGTCATTTGTCAGCCCTGCAAGTTGCTGCCTGTTTTGTTCTTTTCCCCTAGTTTTTATAACATAAAAATAGTGTTTATGTAATACTGGGGACAAGTGTTCATCTTAATGTAACTGCAACAAAGGTAACTGAAAGGATCATGCTGAGCACAGTTAGTAGGAGCAAAGAGACATGCTCTATAAGACATGATTTTTAGAAAGTAAAAATTAATTATGCATGTTTTGCTGCACATTTCTGGTACAGTACTGCATGTCCCTCGGTCGCACACTGAGGCTTCCTCTTAAAATGATCTCTGTAACAGTCAGACCTGCAGCTACTCAGACACTGAGAGGAAGACAGAACTTGTAGCTGGATTTGCTTAAAGCTCCCCTCCAGCCAGAGTTACTTCCTGTTTAACGGTTAATGTTCTCTCTCAAACAGAAAATGGGGGTGCGTTTAATAGTTGGACGTAATCCATAACCATGGCAACCAGATTGCAGCTACATTAGCTTGGAAAACAGCGATTTGGCCCTGAATTTGATGAATTTAGCTGAGGCAGTGTTTGGCTGCTGCTGCACCGAGGAGCTGCACCGCTGCACACCGGCCACAGTGTACTGCAGGAGGGATAGATATGTTGCTCAGGTCTGCTGTTTGAAATGCAGTTATGGGACATTCTGGAGGTGCATTGTTCACCAGTACCATCTGCTCTCACCTCAACTCCCAGCACCGACGCCGCCCCAGGCAGCACTTTGATTCTTTTTATTTTATTGTTTCTCTCATAGAACTTTTCTCTTGTTGATGTATGGGGATGTCCTTCATGTCTGGGCTCAAAGTTGCGCTATTCCCAGCGTCTATACCTGTTCGAGGCCGGTGCTGGTGGACGATCCAAGCCTTAAAACAACCCAAAACTATATTTCAAATGTTGTACCTCTGCAACAAGCTCTACCATCCTGTGATGCTCTGCGGCCAGGAGACGGTAAAGAAGGGAGGGAGACAGTCGGTGTGTTGTGCTAACTCTGCCGATGGGATTTTGTGTAATCCACACCATTAATTACACCTGTTCAACGCGCACACAGATGCCATACTGAAAATAAACAACACACTAAACTAAGATAGAGGTAACTAAAAATAAAGTGAACACTGTCAGATAGCTAATGCAATAAGTTAGGAAGGTAACTTATTTCACCTAACTAAGCAAGCGTTTCTTAGAAATGCTGAAAAACTGATTTATGTCTTTATTTCAAGCCAACTTGACCATTTTAATGCACTTTTTACTGGCATCCTGAAAGAAAATACTGAAACACTTCAGCTCATTCAAAACTCTGCAGCTCAGCTATTAACCAGAACCAAATGGAGAGAGCACATCAGGCCGGTCTAAGCTGCTCTGCACTGACTTCCTGTTTCATTTACAATTGATTTTAAGCTCCTCCTCCTTTTATCCAACCCCTACATGGGCTGGGACCAAGCTACATAGCTAAGTCCCTGGTTAACTTTCCCTTCAAGTACACTGAGATCACCTGCTGCTGGTTTATTGGAGGTTTCCAGCAACAACTGACAGGAAATCTGGGATGCAGCTTTTGTCAGTTATGCCCCAGAGCTGATCATCCCTTAACTCTAGCTTTTAACTAGGGTCTGACTCTGTTTTACTCTTCTCACTGCTGTAATCTGTAGTTAGCGAAATCATTTTTATTTTGGCGTAGGGGCAAGCTAGAAACTGTAAAAACAGAAATTATTGTTCAATTATTTTAAATTTCCAATGATCCTTTTTTCCGTCAGAAAACCCCCCCATAACCAAATCAGACTATAAAATAATATCTCATCAGAAATCACTTCATTCTACGTCTAGAAATAAACAGTTTGCACAAATTAACCAGCATGCACAACAAGAGTGAATAACTGAGGCTTTTTCCAGCTCCAGGATCTTCAACTTTTCACTTTCAAATATTAAAGGGTACGTTTTGAAAATCTAATAACTAATTTACGGTGGAGGGAGGGTCATGCATTTTCCGTCAGTCACTCAGGGAGGCTCAAGGAAAAATATTTGTAGCTTTGGGAAGGGTCAAAATATAAAGAAAAAGTCACACTTCAGCCACCCTCCTTGTCAGGTAAGTAAAGAACAGTCCCTAAAATACAACATAAGTTGACTGGGTAGCTCACAGTGATCTTTATAAGGTTCATGACGGTGCACCTGTGCAAGTTTGGAGGATAACGTATGACCTGCAGCTTCTGTTATAGTCATACGTCATCCTCCCGTTATAGCAACAACTGTCTTTGTAAACTTTGAGCACAAAATTATTTGTCCTAAAATATTAAAGGGAGAGTGTAGGTAATCAACCTTGTCAGGAAATGACATACTTTAAAAATGCTAAAATAGACTGCAGGTGGCTTCAAACTGACACCATGACAGATAACAACCCAGTGTTGACATGTTTTTGGGTCCAGTGAGACTGTGGTGAGTTACTCTTATAGGATCCCAGGTGGAGATGGTAGCTGTGCCATGATGCTGTTGACCTCAGAGGCCTTGTTTATCAAAGCATGTGAAGAACAGTGAATGTTTGCTCTGAAACTTTACATAAAACCCAGAACATTAATAGTGAAAGTTGTGCCAAACATGCGTACTCACACCTTCATTCAAACAGTGACAAATCTCACCTATTCTGCATCCATCTGCTTGTGCACGTACAGGCTCTTTACCATACCAAAATGCACCCAGAATGCCAAGTATGGTCAGCCCCTTCCCTTTGAGTCTCAGTCCCCTTAATGTTGAGGTACATGTTGTGGACAAAAGGAGCAACTGAGAAAGATGAAGACGAAAATCATCACAGACAGTGAAGTTCAGATACTGAAGTGTCCTGGGAGTAAATGTGTGGGAACGCTTCCCAGACTTAGGGAAACAAGCCTAATTTATGTGTGTTCCTGTATTAATACTAATTTTGTTATATTTTGCACAGTGTTCTTTGGACTGAGTTTAAATATTGTTAACTAGCACAAGTTCAAATATTTGTTCTTTAAATGTCTGGTAACTGATAGTGCTAATGCTGATTTTTACTGGCAAAAACAGACTTAAAACCATGAAAACAAAATGTATTGTGATGTGTTCACACTACCAGCAACAACACAACAACAGTTGTTGAAACACTTGTTAACATAATTATCATCATTCTGGGCTTGTGTGTGTCTGCTACAGGCCGCAAAGCACCAAGACTATTCATCATTTAAAGTTTGTACTTGGTCAAAAAAAACATACCCATGCTTTTGAGCAACGTCTGAGCCCATTTTAACATCACATTTCGCCACCTCATTGCCTCCCTGTGTGCACCACAATGCACAGAAAGCTAGCTTAGTGTTAGCCAACTGAGCTAAATACAGCTTGAGACAAAAACATATGATTGGGTGACATGTCACTGTGTCATTGGAGCGCTGAAAAAAGTTGAGGCCAGCTCACCTTTGACTTGTAGCGCGTAATGCCCATACACAGCAACAAATTTTGGGAGGATGAACGTTCAGCTCATGGACTGTGTGAAATAGTGGATGCAGGCATTTTGGTTGCCGCCATCTTGTTTTTTTGGAGCCAGAAGTGACCATATTTGAGGATGGAGCTGTTAATTAGCAAGGGGTGGATTTGACTCATGGGCTGTAGCGACACCGCCCCCCCACCCCCTTGTAGCTGTGATGAATGTTGATATTAGAGACGAAAACCTTTTTTTTTTTACCAGGCTGTAAACATGTTATTTCTGCTTTAAAGTTGGCTTCATTTTTCGTCCCCAGAGGTTGCCAGTTGGTTTAGTTATAAAAGACCGTGATGTTACCGGGCAGCAGTTTGACTCGGCGAATAACAACCAAACTTCAGCGCAACTTTCTATGTGCTCCGTCAGCTTTCTCTAAATAGGCGAAGGTTAAAAACTATTGTGCAGATGGAGAAATAGATAGATTGTCTAAGTATGAGTGGGAGAGGAGGTGGTGGTGCAGACGGGGCAACAACAGCCCTGAGTCATACTCCGAACCAACAACCTTATGTGAACTTGATGCTTCGCGCCACCTGCAAAGTCACCAGCCTGCGTCTGTGTTTCCGTATGCTCACCCTCCATTGTGTCTGTGTCCTGCAGTCTGACTCCTTTGACTCTCCCTATTCTTTATTCTCAGTGTTTCTCTCTTTCTTCTGCCTCTCTAATCTATATTCTGTCCTCTGATCAGAGAACAAGGTGAATCGCTCCCCTCCTGTCTCCCCTCTCTCTCTCTCTCTCTCTTTCTTTCTTTCTCCCCTTGCAGTCTGCACCACCCCTTCTCTTTCCTTCCCCCTCCTCCTCCTCCTCCTCCTCCCGCTCCCTCACTCATGTTTAATTCTTAGCTTGACTTCCAGCTGAACCACTTTTCTTGGATCCTAATGAGTTCCAGCTCCTACAACCACGCTTCCACTGCACCTTTGAAGTAGTGTGAAGACTCTGTAGTGTCCAGTCCAGTTTACTCCCCTCCGGGCTGATTTTTAACCCCTTTCTCTCCACCTCCCTCCCCCGTTCTCTCCTTCTCTTCATACCCGTCTGGCTCCATCGCGTCCTCCCGCTCACTCTGTCTTTGTCCAGATACAAAAGGGCTGCATTGTGCCCCAGAGATACACAGCCGTAGCTTGCCCACTCCATGCAGCCTTGGCAAGTTTGTGTTCCCTGGAGTGCAATATGTGTGTGTACATTTCCATATTTAACAAGCGTGCGAACCTTTACACACTGGCGCCGCAGCTCCCTGTCCTGCCCTCTCTCCCATTACAGTGTGTCCAATTAGCTGATGATCCATATCCATATCCACCCACATCTTTCTCTCGATGAAAGTGGCCGAGTGGGCACTTCTAGACGAAAGGGCACAGGCAGGTATGGTTTCACGTGACCAGCATCCGGGGGAAATTTACTAATTGACGACGCTCATTCAGTGGAGTAGAGTCACAAGGGCTGGAGGGCCCTCCAGACGTACAGCTGGACACTCCTCTACAGAAGAGCCAGCATTTTGCATGTGAAAGAGCTCCATCTCTGACTTTGCCTCCCCGTCACGCAGACACTCACCCGACCCTTTCTTTCTCTGCAATCGCAGCCATTTCTCATATCTCTCGGTCTCCTCGTTTAGTCTCTCCATCCGATTCTGTCCCCACCCTCTCCTCTTGATCTGAATTCTGCTCTTTCCCCTGTTTCAGTCCCGTCCTTCCCGTTAACCTTGTTCTCATTCTCCACTCTGGGTCCCAGTCCTCTCCTCGCCTCGCCTGTCTCTTCTCCTCCTCCTTTCACTAGCTTCCCACGTCACCGTGTTCACTTGTATATTTTATTACCAGCCATAAAATTCTTCTGTTCATTTGCTACCTTATTGTCGTTTTATTGACAGATGGACTAATCACAGTTAAACCCAGAAACACAGAAAATGAGGCAATAAAAGCCGAATCGCAGTGAGATGTTTTTGCGTAACAAGTATTCAAAGTCTACAGTGTGTTATTGGTGATGTGTTTCAACAGTTTGTAAGAGCAGATCTGTGGTTAGTTTTGAGGGACTGGAGTAATTGCAGCATGGAGTTTAATCTGAGTTCATGTTTTTATATTAGATTGGTTAAACTCCAAACAGGAGATCTTTTCTTCCCTCGGCTATCGAACTGTATAACTCCTTCCTCCGCATAAAAATGTCCAGACATACTACTAGTGACGAAAACGAGCCTAAGGAAGGGCTTGCTTTTGCTCTGAAAATATGTTGGAAGTGCACAAAAAATAGATCCCAGGCGAGCAATACCTCACTTTGGTGACAGGTTAGGACAGTTTCATTGGGAAAAACTGAATCTGAAGTTCTTTCATTTGCATCCCGTCCAGTTAGGAAGAGGTGTGAAGTTCGCCACAAAAAAACCTACTGACACTGATATTTTTAAGGCAGTCTGAATCACTTTTGTTTGCCGTGTGTCT
Organism: Epinephelus awoara; assembly: GCA_035609425.1. Classification (NCBI taxonomy): domain Eukaryota; kingdom Metazoa; phylum Chordata; class Actinopteri; order Perciformes; family Serranidae; genus Epinephelus; species Epinephelus awoara. The sequence goes on from CM069311.1 coordinate 7,559,717, forward strand.
CTGCAGGTGGGTAAATGGGAGAACGGTTCCCTGTCCATGAAGTACCACGTGTGGCCTCGCTATGAACTGTATGGGGGGGCAGCAACCAGGGAGGATGACCACCTGTCCATCGTGACGTTGGAGGAGGCTCCGTTCGTCATCGTGGAAGATGTGGATCCGCTCAGCGGGACCTGCATGAGAAACACTGTGCCCTGTCGGAAACAGATCAAAACACTGTAAGTTACAGCTCAGATGTTCCAACTCAGAGTCAGGATCAGGCACGGCTGTACTGAATGCTCCGAAGATTTAGGCCCCGATCACACAGAAAACATTTTGCAGGTTGCAAACCGCAAGGTTATGTGGGTACATGAGACTCTGAAAAAGAGGCTGGGTCATGGGGAGTACCACCGGTTGGTCCAGGAGCTTCTCCTCCATGATGGACGTTTCCAGACATATTTTAGGATGACTCGGGGGCAGATTGACAACCTGCTGTCTATCATCAGGCCATATAGCTCTGAGTATCCAGCAACTGCTACCACCAGTTTCTCCTCCATTGTTTACCAGCTGTAAACTTGTTGTCGTGACCACCGCAAAAGGCCTGCCTCTCAAATGATCTGATTGAACAATGGGGAAAAAGATGACGAAAAAAAGAGATGACGTGGGGCGTTTTTTTCTGCTTTTTTCAGCTCAAGGGGTTCAGAGCGCTCCAGCCAAGACGCCAGGCGCCTAGGACACAGAAATGCGAAGCAGTGCAAAACAAAAAGCTGTCTCCAGCTGCTAAAACACTTTCTGTGTGATCAGGACCTTAATCCTCACTAGGGCTGTCCCTGGCTAAGAATTTACATCGTCAAATCTGATACATCAAGTGTCTGCGGTTGACTGATAGTCAAATCGTGTTTTTTATTTTCCTCAGTGATCCATATTCTCCTTTGTGACATTAGTTTCCTTTTTTACACACCAGACAAAAGAGCTGAAACACCCAATTAAACAATTTGACATAAGAACTTATTTTATGATACTACGCACTCCATCCAGCACTGTTTGTTGTGTTTCAGGGGTGCATGTGTAGGTGCGGCGCTGTCTGTAGTGCTGAGAGGGAGCGTGAAAGATCGATAGCAAACTGACAGAACCCGTTATTTAGTTCAGTTCCTGCTTGCTCTCTGTGGTTGTAAACAATGTTTAGCTTTCTGTGAGCACCGTGTTCTTATGTGAGTGCTCTGATTAATACATGTATACCAGGATAGGTTATATATCATGATTTTTTGGAAGAAACCAAGCAGTTCTATGTAAAATCAGACATTCGCCCGAATTGATCGATCTTTTGTTTCATAACCACATTTTCCTGCAACTGTGACCAGGCCACTGGGATCTAATCATCAAAGAGGTATCCAGGTCGCCGTTGACATTTGAATTCTCATGAAATCAACATATAAACGCTTTTTTGCATGCCTATTCATTCTGTTTAAACCCGGCATTTCTGCACAGTTGCAGATAGAGATTAGGCTGCACTAATATTATTAGTATTATACTGTTTAAAGGATTAGATGCCAGTGGTGGCTGTGTAGGATTGTTCCCGACTCAGGTGATGCAAACAAAATCATTTCAAAAATTCACAACATGTTTTTTATCAGTATATCTGTATCTTATCTTTATTTATCAGCATTAAGCTTTTCAGTAACAACATTTTCACTGCAATCCAAAAACTGTTTGCTGTCCCTGCTTGCTGCACGCACTTGTATTAACAGGGCAGTCTGACAGCAGTCTGACAGAACCATAAATTACATTTATTCATTAAAGACAGTTGATTGAATAAAAAGGGACAAACTCATTTAACCCAGTAAATCTGTTTAATCAAATTGAGGATTACCTCTGAGGATTTTTTGTTCCTTCAGGGTGATGACGTCATAAAATACGATGACAGGCATCCAGAGCCTCATTTGAAAACCTCAACGGAAGTTTCAAAAATGTAGCCCTAGAATCGAAGTTAAAATGTCTGAGAAACAAGAATAAGGATGCATGTCAAGAAGAAAAATATATCTCCGTCAAGCATCAGATTATTGTGAAAGTGTAATTCAGCACACATCAACAGTGACTCACAGATCTGCCCACTGCAGGACTGACCAGAGCAGAAATGAAAAGGAAAAAAACTGCCCAAATTTTGCCTGTGAATGATGTTAATTTCCCACGACAGCTTTGCAGAGCCAGAGGTAGAATCAGTTCACACTTCATCGGTGTGAGAGTGACAGTGCCAGATACACCAAATCACGACCGCAATTAACAATTCATGCCAGTTTCGGACAGAAGTACATATCTGATTAAATAACTATCTGTCTGTGTACCTGTGTATCCACCTACGCAGCAATCAGACGAAGGATTCAGGGATCTACATAAAGCGCTGCTGTAAAGGATTCTGCATCGACATCCTCAAGAAGATTGCCAAGTCTGTGAAGTTCACCTACGACCTTTACCTTGTCACGAACGGCAAACACGGCAAGAAGATCAACGGGACGTGGAACGGCATGGTGGGAGAGGTGAGGCGATACCTCAGCGTCTCTGTCACTTTTATTTTGGCAGCCCGTTCTGTCAGTAATTGTGTGTAATGTATTAGACAGACACACACCAGCACACAACTCTGAAAGCTGTTCAGTCTGTGGAAAGCTGCCACATTTTGCGGGTCATCAAGTACAGCCTCTTTGTGCTCGTCGTGGTCATGCATGTGTAAATGACACGATGGTCTCATTAGAAGTTTGTTGGCAAAGTGTGCAAATGAAGATTGCACCTAATTCACACTTTGCAGCACCATCTTATTATTACTTCTGTTTAAAAGGTGTCGTTGAGACATTTGGGCCGTCAGAGTGGTGGAGTACTGTACGCTGCAGGAAGACATATTTGGCAGTGAGTCAGGCAAGAAAAGTAGAATGACTTCTTTCCCTTCATTTGAGGCAGAAAATGCTCCAATTACAGAGCAGGCTTTGGTGCACCGAGCAGTCAGCTTTGGCGCAGAAGTGAAAATTGAAATGTATTCAACAAGTTCTGAAAATAGAAAAAAACAAACAATAAAACAATGAGTTTGACTCCCAGCAAAACAGTTTAGTAGAAAACAATGTGAAAAACAGAGACTTGTTGTCCTACTCACTGAAGAGGTGTCAGCTGAAGCTTATTGTGCGTGCCCATTTTACACCTACCCTACGCTACGACTGCCAGCAAGCCACTCTGAGCAGGCAGCTTTATATTTGTCTTTAGATTATTAAACAGGAAAAAGACTCCTCAGGATTTTAGATGCCTTAACATTCAGTTGGTTCTTGAAAAGTTGTTTTTGTCATAATTCATATAGCTCTCTTTTGAAGTATAGGAAGTGGTTTCCTCATACTTGCACACATTAAGTATCTTGTGAGGTGAGTTAAGTCCCAAATTTTGTGCAGTAATTCAATAGCTTTGATATAATTTCTATGTGGTTGCCAACATAATTTGTTATCTATAATCCCCAAAAAATTTACTCTTGCTTAAATTAAGAGATGGTTTGGTAAAATCTAACACTCTAGGGCTCATACACATTCCACGTGTTTCACCACCTGGAAAATGAAGATGCTACTTGGGTGCTACTTTAAAAACAACTTTCAAGGGGCAGAGGCAGGTTGTGCCTGAATTTGCAAAGCGAACATAACCAGCAACGTGTCATAGCCTACTTACTTGAAAAGTTTGTAGCTGATCTTCCAGACGTTTTTTAAGCGTCTGTGAGACTGACTGTGAAGCTGTGGGTATCTCTGCACTAAAAATAATCAGCGTCTCCCCCACTTTTACCTCAGACTGATATTTATGGAAGAAAGGAAAGATATCTGCTGACACATGATATGTGATGTGCAGTGGGTCAGCTGTGGCGCAGGGGTAGAGTGGGTCATTCACTAATCTGAGAGCCCAGTCTCACTTTGAAGTCGTCAAAATCCGGTGCTTGGGCAGTGACTTGCGGCGTCAGACACCAACCAAAAAAAGGTGTGCTTTAACATCGGTATGATACGCAATCGGTTGCCTTTATAGTTTAATGGCACCCAGCAGAAATGCGGCAGGACAAGGATGAAAGTTAAGACGGTGAAAGTCTGAGTGGTACTGGCCTGAGGGGTAATGGATAGGTCCAACAAACACTGACTTTCACCCAAGAGAGCGGTGTTCGCGTCCCTTAAGATTCTAAAGCCAGACAATGTTCTTTTCTCCTAAACCTGTGTGTGTGTGTTTGTTGTTGAAGGAAAAAAACGTCAGTTCGTAGTGTCGTACCGACGTAGTGCGTTTATTTTGAAAGAGACTGTATGTAAGCGTTAAATTTCCTGTGAAAACAGAAGT